>JALMGA010000007.1:83387832-83970332 GCA_023333525.1 Aspidoscelis tigris stejnegeri
TTTATTTTATTTGATCTCATCTTTTTCAGTATTAGCAATTTAGAGTTACATTATAAGTTGTCATTAAAAGGTTGGTATTACTTGGTTGTAAGAATTATGAAGAACGAAAACCAATAAGGCTAGCTCTGATAAAGGAACTGGTCAGCTGAAAAATGAAACAAGAAACTTTCAGTGAGCAGACAAAACAAATGAGAAGACCAAGAGGTGCTGGAGAAACAGGAAGTTATCAAAGACAACAAGAAGATGGACTTTATGATAAGAGGCAAATTAATGTGTTATGTAATGTTTTTAAGTTGTCAAAGAAAAAATCTTTTAATAAAGAATATATACATAAAGTAGCCTGCTAGTATCTCTTACTTCCTCTTTCCAGAGTTTCTGGGAGCTCTAGGTTCATGAGAACAGAATGTAGCTGAGACTAACTGATGGAAAAACACAACATTGATGGTGGGAAATGATTTTTCTCACCTAAGAGTAAGCTAATGTTCTCTACTCTTCAACACAAAGTCTTTTTTTCCTCTCTTTTTTTCAAATAAGTTATATTTTTGAGCACCAAGTATGTTGCAAGTGCTTATCGCTACACACTTGTACCATTCTGTACTCCACTATACAGATGGAATGGCTGGGATATTTATCAGCTGATTGAATTAATGTGTTCCCTTCCTACACATGGAATCTGCTGGCTCAGTTAAATGAATATTACATTGCTATGAACATATGACAATGTTGGCTGAAAACTCATGCTATGTGATATTTAGCAGACTTCCAGAGCCTTCAAAATGAGCCCCCCCCCCCAATCAGATAAATCTGGGCATTCATAAGCTTTGCTTTGCAACTAAATAAAATAGGTTACTGCAGCAGCTCCATAAAGAAAGAAAAGGAATCTGAAATATGATAAATTTCAACTGTTGATGAAATCCTACACAGTTCCAGGCATATGTTCTTCATCAAGGACAAAATCTTTACAGTCATTTCTATGAATCATCCTGGAAACCTTAGGATGATGGCTGTGTCCTTGAAAAGTGTACCGACTTTTTTCTGCAGTTCCATTTGCAGTGAACCAGACGGCATCCACAGATGAACAATTTCTTAACAAATCTCAAAATGCCGACCCAATTCCATGAACCAACCCATCAGTTTGCAAATTGATTTGTTGAAACCTCCCTTCACGCTGCACTCCAGTGTTCATTTCCTGTGAAACTGCTTTGTGAATCCTCAGAACCTGAAAACTTACCCATTGATTTCAATGATGGAAACCAAACCACTTCTATTTAGAACGTGTTCAGCACAAGCCAAAGGAGTTCATGGAGTGTGATTAGAAGTCTCATCAGTTCAGTTTGGTAACAAACCAAAGACTTGAACTTTCTGGGCTCGGTTTGATCTTGAACCCTAAAACTCTACTGCCTGGTGCCTAATCAGTTCTCTTTACCCTGGTCTTTGGCTGAGAGAATAACATGCTCTTCTCATGAAGGCACAGCTACTATTTTCTCTGCTAGTTTATTTTATGTGTTCTTAAAATGAACATAAGAACATAAGAGAAGCCCTGCTGGATCAGGCCACAGCCCATCTAGTCCAGCTCATGGGCATCTCAAGCAGAGACAAGGACAAACCTATTCCTGCTCTAGAATCCCAGCAAATGGCCTTAGAAGCATCTTGCGCTCCTCCCCTCAGCCTGAAAGATGTACCTAGGCATCCATTCTAGTAGCCATTGATACACAATGGGGGAGTTCCCATTATAAGCTTAATTCGGTTTCCCTAAACCGAAATAATAGAACCGGATGCAAACGCAAATTTGCCTGATTCCATTACTTTCAACTTAATCGCGTTCGATCCAGATTCTGAGGATCGTAAGTGGCGTACGCGACTCAAGGGGGGACTCAAGTGGCTACTTTTTAAAAGCCGCTTTTCAGGGCTGCCCTGTCCTCTTCCTCCTGCCATTAACGCACCACCCATAAGGGACCCCTTCATGGAGCCTAACTGGGTGGCTGGGTGGCTGCCGCTTGCCTGGATAGAGGAAAAATGGCAGCAGGCAGCCAGCGATTCTCTCCCCTCCTCTCCCCATTGCCCAGGGCACACAGCAGCAGCGGCAACTCAAGCAAGGGGGCTGTAAACATTCACACATGTCTCAGAACCTGCCCTGCTCTCCTTTCCCCTTTGAAGGTCAGAACTCCAAAGAGCTAGAATTGCATAAAATTGCCACATTGTTATCAGGTGTGAAGTGCGTGGATTGCTACAGTGTAGCGGCTGCTGTGAAGGTTGGATTTTTACACTGAAATCACTGTCTTTGGAAGCAAGCTATTGGGAGAGGGAAACCCTAAACATGGATTCTCATCCTTTAAAACGGTAGGGTCCCCACAGTAAAAAATGTAACACGTATCAAGCGCATGATCCGGAGTGAGACCTGTTGAAACGAGGGTTAACATCTACAACGCTTTGGGGCGATTTAACACGCGGAAAGTGTGTAAAGCCAAACTGACGTTGGGTCTGTGAGGATTGAAAACGGTTTGAAACTGAAATAAGCTTGTAATGGGGATGCAGCCAAAAAGATAAACAATGATAATAATAAGGGGCATAACGATGAAAAGCAGCTCATTGCTTAGCAGAGGTGCGCACCTTTGCATGACAGCAGGCAGACCCCCACTCACCACAGGTTGGAGGGATTCTGTGCTTCATCTTCTCATCCTGCATCTGGTGCAGAAAAGTCACAGGTGCATCGGCCATTAAGGCGAAGCAGCGCCCGTGTGCAAAATCAAGCCATTACCCAGAGTAGCTTGCCGAACTGGTGATCAGGGAAGAGGGGGGTGTAATAATTGTATCCGGAAAGACACTCGTAGGACAAATGAGAGCCATCATCATTTCTCTTTCATCAGATTTGTTTAAAGAAATTCCCAAACAGTTGCGATCACAGCGCACAGGACGGGAACAGCGAGCACAGGCGAACCCCCACCTGCTAGTGATGTTTGCCAATCTCCTCCCCCAATAACCTGGGAGCATCCCCATGCCTCCAAGATAATCTGTGCTTGCCTCCTAATTCACAGTGAAAATAATCAGCAAAGGTTTTTTATACTGCGGATTTGAGTGATTTGTTCCGCGTGTAGCCCGGATTAGAGCCTTTGCTTGGGGACACTAGGAGGCAAATTCAGACTCGCTTCGGTGTATATAACGCATGGGGCTGAACCCTTTTCTTAGCCCTTAAAAGTACAATTAGGCAAATATAATTATGTTTATATGTGTACATTTTGCTACTTCATTTCTTGCTGGTATATAGCACGTATTAGAATTCATTGTTGTACACACACACCTCAAGATTTATGATTAAAGAAAGGCAATCATAAAAGAGCGCTATGGAGGACCAACCTGAAACTGCTCAAGGAGTCTGGGAAGAGATCGGACAGGATGATAGGGATAAAACTGGCAAAGCCCACTTATACAACAAAAATAAATATAGGACCTCAGGACACAAGAATTTAAAAGCATTTGCAGCCTTACTGATGAAAAAAGGGAACAATTTCCAGGCGAATTGGTGGGTTTCAAGAAAGGGCTAAGCTGAAGATATGTACAGGAAGGCAGAGAGCTATAATGGAGGCTGTAATAATCTAATAGTTGCAATACTCTTTTTACTTTACTTTAATTCCCTTCTGGTATAACCAGTTATAATATTAGCCTTCCCTGTGTTTAGAAAGTTCTGGTAACTGTTACTAATTCGCTGCCACCAATGTTGTTTCAAGTTATTGTTTAGCTGTTGTCAAATGTATGTGTGTTTCAACCTCTTCATCAATAACCGCTGCCTATTGCGGTATCAATCCGGTTGTATTAAGGTTTATTATGTTTGAAGGTAGCGTGTGTTATAATCCCTAACAAGGATTTAAATATCAGAACTTCCCTTTAAAAGAATATTTTCACTCTCTCTTCCTTAAGGCTGAATATTATAGTATCCAGCTGCTTCTGAGCTGCTTGTCTCAGCCCCTCCCCCCACTGACGCTCAGTGTGAATTAAAGATACAGTATCCTTTCTCTCTCTTTGGTAAAACTTGGTTCCCTTTGAATTCAGAGGTCAGCAGACGGTGCTTCTTTAAACTAACAAGAAAATAAGTTTATTGTTTACAACTCTTAATATCAAGCAAATACGTTCTTCTGGTTCACAGAGAATCATCAGTCCAACAAACTGACCCGTCCTCAACCTTTCCCTCAGGCATAAGGACTTTAATTGTTTACAGCACTCAGCATATAGTTACATGTAATAGTATTGTTTTCCTTTGCTATTTTAATAACATATATATAAAACAAACAACTCAGGACCCTTTTTTCCAGCTTCCCTCAGCCAAGAGCCCGTTTCTCTCCTATCACCACCCTCTCGGTCAGTTATCCCCAGGCAGAGAACGCAGTCTGTTCTCTCAGCCCTCCTTAAATACTCGTCTAGCATGCCAGCTCCAACCTGATTGGCTGCTCCTCCACCAAGGTTCTATTCCCCCCTCCCTCCTGGAGAGCTAGAATAGCCCCTCCCTTGTCTGACTTACCATTTCTAAATAATACAGTTTGACAACACTTTTAACAGTATAGACAACCCGTTCTCACAACACTTTGTATTTTTACATTTAAAACTTACTTTCAGGGTTAGGGCATCCTCGCGGGCATCACAGAGGCTGATATCCTATTATGGGAGACTGAGCAGCAGATTAACAAATTGAAATCCACAAAGGCCCCTGGTCCAGAATGAATTCTCATCATCCTTTTATAAATCATTCAACCAGCAGCCAATGTGGAATGGTTCCTCTGTCATGGAAAGGGAAGGAGGAGAGCAGTTGGTTTTTATAACCCACATTACTCACTCTAAGGAGACTCAAAGCAGCTGGCAAACCTTCTGTTCTTCTCCCCACAGGTGTGGCTGTGAGAGAAAGAGGGCTATGACTAGCCCAAGGTCACCCCAGCTGGCTTCATGTAGGAGTGTGGAATCAAACCTGCAGAATTTCAGATAAGAGTCCTCTAGCCACAAAACCAAACTGGCTCACTACTGAAGGCAAATAGGCATCCTGATTGTTCAGGCTCATAGGGGTTTTTTTCCACTAGCACTAAGTATCTATTAAGTACCCATTAAGGAACCATTAGGCTCAGAGCAGGAAGAACCCATTTACACCGCAGACCCCATTAGAGCCAATTTGTTTCCACCAGTTCTAGGGAAATCTGAATTGATTGGGTCCTTCAGGACCTATAATCCGGATTTCCTGTAGAAAGGGGTCTTCAGGCATCAAATCCAGATTACACAGAGTGTGTTTCCGCCATGATTGGGCAATGGGGTCTGGGGGGGGCACCCATAGGGGGTGCCCTAAAACCCAAAGCTCCGAAGCTTGTGCACAATCTCCAAAGCCAGCTCTGATGCCGCCTCCGAGGAATAGCACAGACCCCGAAGAGGGCCCCATGGGGAAGCAGTGCCGATCCTACGGAACTTTGTCGAAGTCTCTGGAGATTCTTCAAAGTTTGTGGCAGATCGCTCCAGAGAATCTCTGGAGCTTATGAAAAAGCTCTGGAGAATCTCCAGAGTTTATGACAAAGCTCCAGAAATCCTCCAGAGCTGCTCCAGAGAATCTTTGAAGAATCTCCAGAGTGTCTACAGAGATTGCATCCCCTGTCCCCCAAAAAACCTGGGGTGACAGGCGGGCCTCATGTGGGTCAATCCCGATTCGCCACATGGGTGCTCCGGCATTTCCACTGAGGCAGGCTAACACCCATTACTACTGGGTGCTGCACTGCCTGTGGGGATGCATTGGGTACCTCCCTTAATGCGGATCTACTAGATCAAGATTAGTTGAAGGACCCATTCCTTAGATCCAGATCATCTTACATCCGGATTAAGGGAGGTCAGTGGAAAAAAACCCTTAAACGACTATTCAGCATTACAAAATCTTTTTGGGTGCGTTAGCAGCAAAACTAAATAGGTTTAGTTCAGAAATCATTCATTTGGGTCGGTACAGATTTGTATCAGTTCAACACATGACTGAACCCATAGGTTCTAATCCTATGATATTATACATATGGAAGTTGCAGGCCTTGGCTGTTGACTCAATGAGAGATTATGGAATTAGACGACCATCGGTCAAGACTCCAAGATTCCTGGCCATAGCGGGGGGGGGGGGAGTATTAACTCACAGCCCAAAGCTTGATACATATTTTTTAAACAAATTATTGTTTTTAAAAAAAGTGAAATGTGATAATTGCTACCTTTTGAAACCCTTCCAAAACAAACAGGTTATGTTCAGTAATAACTACTGAATCATTCTTGTTGAGCAATCTACATATCAGAGAGAAAAGACATAAAAAGACAGTTTAGTGACCTAGGATGGAATTTGTATCACACAATCTTCTAAATTCTATTTAAACAGCACCTTTTTCTTTAACCAAATCACTCCATTGTGCTAGAAAGATATTTTAAAAGTAAACATTCTGTGGTCTCCAGAATTTTGTTTACTGAGACTATAGCAGCATGACATTTTATCAAGCACTCTCAATACAATTCTATTAAAAGAAAGGGCAATCTGACAAAGCAACTTTTTAATATCCTTTTTTTATATCCTTTTTTGATGTATTTTTATGGCACCAACATACCACCTGCTTAAAATATGGCTAGAATGAGATGATAGACAGGAGCCTGTTCATACTGACCTCCTAGTGAGCTCCAGTCCACTCATGGCCCGATGTCTCAGGTTTAGTAGATATCACAACTTTAACTCTCAATATAATATAATAAGCTTTTCTTATGTTCAGGGATAGTGACTGCTGTTTTACATAAGACTTTGTCAGGCTGGCAAACAATGACCACAAGACTCTTGAAAAAGATGAACAGTGATTTATTTCAGCTCAGCATTAGGACATTTCTTGTTGGGAGCAACTTGGAACAGAAAGCCCAGAATATTTACAGTATATGTTCCATACCTGGGCAGGTTTTGGCCCTTAACCAATGAACAATAACTATTTTTCAAAACCAATTTATACTTGGCACCAAAACCTTCAAACAGAAATGTATCACTTGACCTCAGCAGGGAGGGGGGAGTCAACTGCCAGTTCCCTGCTGAGGCAAAACAACAAGCAGACATTATCTACTGTAATAATAATATATACATATATACAGAATTCCATAGATGGCAGAAATCTTACATACAGATATTATGGCAGGCAGTTAGCCCTGCCTGACACCCCTCCTCCCCATGCTACTCACCCGCCACAGAAGACTGGGCCTGGCTTGTCCGGGTAAGTAGCATGGAACCGTTTTACTACCTGTGGGGCGAGAACATCCACCACATCTACCCATTCACTCAGGGAGTCAGGCAAGTTCTTCCATTCTACCCAGCGTTGGAGGAGGCACCGAACCACCCGGGAATTGAGGAAGGCTTTAACTTCAAGTTGTGATGAAGTACCTGTGGCCACTGGAGGCAGCTCCATCCCAGATTGATGGAATTTCAAAGTTCTAGCCAGCTTCAATAAACTAATGTGAAAAACCGGGTGCACTGCATAAGAACTGGGGAGTTCCAGTTGTACCAAACCTTGCCATGTGCACAGTGTGGTCGGCCTCCTCGCCCCAGTCGGTGCCCAGTGCTGAACAGGTAAGCGCGCCTGCCCCTGGGGTGGGGGTGAGGTGTCCCGCTGACCCCGGGAGGCCGATCTCAGCCTGGGGAGCATGCGGGACCCCAGGAAAGGCACCCAACAGGACTCCCTGCCCCTGGCTCCACAGAAGCCAGTGGGGGCAGGTCGGGGGCAGGACCTGAACGCGTCTAAGACATTTTACCATCCACACATAGACATGTAAAAGACGTGTTTGGAGCATGTCCTTTACCTGCCAATGCGGATGCCATGCTGTCTTAGATGCGTTTGGGCCAAAGTGCTCCACAGCATTTTAGCTGTAGTGCGAAGAGACCTCTGGTTAACAGCTTAGCTGCTGACCTTTGAACTAGCCTAAGTTTCTGGATACTTTTTGTTGGTAATCCCACATACAGAGAGTTACAATAATTCAGTCAGGAAGTCACCAATGCATGAGTCACAGGAGCCATATCTGGACGTTCAAGATATGAACTTAGTTGGTAGACCAGTTTTAGCTGTGTGAAAGCACTCCTGGTTACTGCTGATATCTGGGCTTCCGTACTCAGCGATGAGTCCAACCATATCCCCAAGCTTCGGACCTGTGCTTTCAAGGACAAGATGACACCGTCCAATACTGATTCTAGTCTTGGACCGAACTTCCGACTCTCCTGGAGCACCTCTGTTTTGTTGGCATTCCGTTTCAGCTTGTTTGCTACCATCCAGTTTGTTATAGTTGCCCCACAGTTCTTTAACACATGCATTGCATCTTTGGTGCCAGGTGAAAAGGAGTAGTAAAGCTGAGTATCATCAGCGTATTGATAACATTTAACCCCAAAGCTCCTAAATGACCTCACCCAACAGTTTCATGTAAATATTAAATAATAAGGTAGAGAGAATCAAACCTTGAGGCACTCCACACAATAGTGTCAAGGTTTTGAACAGGACCTCCCTAGTATTATTTTCTGCAAACGCCCTTTTAGAAATGATTGGAACCATCTTTATTTTATTTATTTATATTTCAATTTATATGCCGCCCCATACCCGAGGATCTCTGGGCGGCTCACAACATTTAAAAAAGATGTATAAAAACAGTATCAAAAATAAAACAAATTTAAAAATACAGTTTTAAAAGTACAAAACAGTTAAAAAACACTGTACTTCCAAGCCCCAACACCACCAGGCAACTCAAAATGCCAAAGGTCCAGCCCTTGTCACACACAAGGAGCCAGTTTGCTGGTTATGGCAGGAAGCAGCTGCGACCAGATCTTCATGCTGGCGTTGGCTAAGACATTGACCAAAGGAAGTTCTGTTTCCTTCTTTTTAATCTTCTCAACTCTTTGGCATTTCTAAATGTGTAGATTTGCCAACAGATGATGGGAAACACGTTAAGGATTTACTTAGGTTCAGAATAAGGTTAATTTAAGGGGTTCATCCATCATTCAGGGGTCTTGCTCTTCACTAAGCCTAGTTACCAAATGATAATGTATGATTTAGGGAAACACACATCAGACTCCCATCCAATTAAGAAAGCTTATACTTGCATGCTGTACAGTGTAGGGATGTAGTTCAATAGAAATTAACAAACTCTCAGCATCCTATTCTCGATGTGGAAAAGCAGCAACCTAAGTTTTGTGGTCCTGTGGGGTTTTTGCTTAAGAACCATGAAGCATGCATAATTACTTACGATCACCATCTTTACGCCCAGAACTGATCATCAGGCTTAGGAGGTTTGTTAAAGCATGCAGAGATCATGCATTAATTCCTTTTCTCTATACAGAGCTCATTATTTTATGAGAAGTGAGGTGGTTCATTTGAAACAGTCCTTAATGTAAGAGACCAGTTTCACCAATTACTCTCTAGGTGATGTTGTACAAGCCAACTTGTAGCCTTAATTCTACACTATAGGGCTGTTATAAGGTTAAATTAAGCGTGTTAATTGGTAATAGGCTAGTAATCATTAGACAACTCACACGGGAGATCAGGAAATAGTTGAAGCTGTCAGTAGCTAGAAAAATATAGTGGGAAAGGGAAGGAGCCTCAGATACACTGAAATAAGTCCTTATGCTGAATGGTGGTGATTCTCATTTCCTTGAGACCTCAACAGACGCAGCCAGAAATACAGTAATGGAAGAACCTTAGGGGAAGCACCTCTTCCATAATAGCTTCACTCTGGCATTGCTGGGGTGGACTCAGTTGCCTCTCTGGGCGACCGTCTTGAGTTGGCAGTGGCTCATTTCGTCATGCTCAAGCCATATCAGTGCCTAAGATAGCAGGTCGAATTCTGCTCTTTGCCATCACTTGAATGGTAAAGCATCTGCTTAACAAACCCTTGTCATCAAGAGTATTTTTCTGCCAAGTATTACTGACCAGATACCTCACTGCAAGAAAGCTTGTGGGTTTTTAAAGAAGTTTTCACTTGGTATTAGAATGACGTGAAAGGCAGCCCAGATGGGAAGGGCATTAAATAGACGGGGATAATATACAGTCTAAAATTACTTTTAAAGCCATGTTGGCATATTGGGTCCTCCTGGGGCCTCTCAGATTCCACATCCAGCTGAGTAGCTGTGCCTTCTTAGGACATTGGCAGCAACTTCCTTCCACCTCTGAACCAAATCTGCAGGAATCAGTTCATTCAAATAAATGCTTTGGCCTCTGGAGTGTGGGAGGGGGGGAAGCAAATAGGTGGGATGGAAATCTAACCCCAGCACAAGTCTTTACAGGTTTCATTTATAATATGGAAGGTCTTTTCAAAAAATGTTCCCCAGCAAAAATTGCCCAGAGCAACACTAGCATCATCCTAGGCTTGGAACAAGACAAGTCAAATGTGAGATGCAATGTATGGACCTCGGGGGGAAACTGTGAATACTAAGAGGCAGCTCTGAATACTAAAAAGCAACTTCTACTTTTCTTGCATAAAGCTGGAAGATGATATTGCACACGGTGCATCCCAGTGTGATAGCGACATGGAATGGGTTTGGATACAACTTTGGATAAAACTTCTTTCTTTCAGTGGCGACATGAGGATGTGTAAACCTCCTCAAATCCAAGTCTAGCATCTTATATATCCAACTCAGCTGCTTTGTAGGATGATTCTGAAAAGACTCAAGGATCAGAGAGACAAAGGGAAAACAAGGAATGGAATGACAAGTTGATCAAAACCTCAAATCAGCCAATTCACATTTTCATTTAATCCAACTGGTGTTTCGGATTTTAATCTATGGATCCACTTAAGTTCTAGTATTTGTAGTTGTTTTATATTCCTGATGTTGGTTATGCCATCTATGCACCAAAATTTAAAAGAATTTTGGATCACTTTGAACGTTCATATATATTAAGTAATGTTATTTTCTCTCCTCACATAAAAATTTGGAAAAGATTTCTAGATGACATCTTCTGCGTCTGGACGGGTACGGAATCTTCTCTTAAAGAGTTTTTGGATTTCCTGAATGGGATACACAGTAGCATCAAATTTGATATGGTATATGATTCCTCTATGATAAATTTTTTGGACATAAGTATTCAAACTGTAAGGGGCACTTTTCAAACAAATCTTTACAGGAAACCAATGGATGTCAACTCCTCCTTGAGGTATGACAGTTACCATCCTCAGCAACTCAGAAGAAACCTTCCTTACTCGCAATTTTTGAGAATCAGAAGAAACTGTAACACCTTGGAAGGTTACCAGAGAGAATCGGAAGTCACATGCCTCCAATTTTTGGAGAAAGGATACCCCTTGAGGGTAATCAAGGAGGCACAAGAAAAAGTTATAAATCTGGATCGCAAAAAACTTCTGACGTACTTGAAACCCAAGAAACAAACAGATAGGGTGGTTATTCCCCTCACTTTTGACACAAACTCACAGAGGGTTAGGGAAAGTATTAGAAAACATTGGTACCTCTTGGAGGATATACCTGGATATAAAAACAAACCTATATTTGCACACAAAAGAACTCAAAACATCAAAGATAGACTAGTACATGCTGAATTTAAATCCCCTATTGCACAAAACAGACCACACCTAAGGGGTCATTTTTCTTGTGGTCATTGCTCAGTCTGCAGTAACAGTAGCAATATCAAACAATTCACAAACCCTGCAGATGACAGAATTTATGCTATATACAAGTTCTTCACATGTGCTAGTAAAAATGTAATATAGGTTATTGAATGCCCCTGCCAGATACTCTACGTGGGCATGGCCACTAGAGCCATTAGAACACGGATAGTGGAGCATAGGAGTTGCATTAAAAATCAGAAGACACAGGCTCCTATGGTGAAACATTTCCTGGAGGCAAATCATCCTTATGATTCTTTTAAATTTTGGTACATAGATGGCATAACCAACATCAGGAATATAAAACAACTACAAATACTAGAACTGAAGTGGATCCATAGATTAAAATCCGAAACACCAGTTGGATTAAATGAAAATGTGAATTGGCTGATTTGAGGTTTTGATCAACTTGTCATTCCATTCCTTGTTTTCCCTTTGTCTCTCTGATCCTTGAGTCTTTTCAGAATCATCCTACAAAGCAGCTGAGTTGGATATATAAGATGCTAGACTTGGATTTGAAGAGCGATTGTTACTTTGGAATCAAACAGAATCACATCTGTGAGCTGTATAGAAATTGTATGTTAAAAAAGTTTTTTAAAAATTAATTTTATTATTTTTAATAATTATAAGCCACTGAAGAAGACCCTTTTTTAGGGTCGAAACGCGTTTGGCTTCTATTTGATTTCTCGTTTTTTAATAAAAAAATTTTTTAGATTATTCTATATTATTTTACACACTTATGTTTTTATTAAATATTCTTTTCTATCTTTAGTGGGCTATATTTTACCCTTATAGGAATTATATAATTCTTTTTGTTTTGGTTTTGAGGTTTTCACTTTGGGTGTTTGTATTAGGGATTTTGGTTGTTGGTTTGACATGAGGATGTGGACATGGCTGCCCCACCTTCTGAATACCACCAATGGGCCAGATTGGAAATTTTGAATAGCTGTAGCTCTGTCCACTGCCTTTGGGAATTAACAAAACTGCATCCCTTTAATGCATGGACAGATGCAACGGCATTCAAATGCAACTTTATTCAGAGTTCAGTGCTTGTTTCTAACGATTGAACTGGATGAAAAGCGCGTGCCAGCCTATCCCTAGGGAAAACACATCAAGGTGACTTCCAACTTATAAAAAGAAACTGTGCAATTTAACGAGGCATTAACCCTGAGATCTGCCTGAGGCTGATTCTGAAGCTGGATATTATTTTATTATATTTGCAGGCTTAAAGGACTTTGGAATGCAGACAGGTATTCTTTAAAGCCTATTTCAATGGTGTATTATTAGTACTTCTGAATGGGAACTCTAAGGGCATATTTTATGTTCCTGAGTTTCAAAGGAAGTTGAAGCACTAAAACATACACTTTTTCTCTTCAAATATCTAGTTGATGAATCCATTTCATATTCTTGAAGATAATCTGAATAGTATTTTTTCTTATTACATTTTGCATCCAATATAAGAATATTTACAAAGCTCACTGGCCACATCTAGTCGGCCCTAGCAGCCTTAAAACATTGTTTTATAAGAACAGAAAATACTGAATGGCAGGTACAGAGGTCAAACTGGACCATGTGTAATAGAGAAGAGGTCCTGTGTAATGGAGACTAAATCCTCTCCTATCTCAGTGTCACCTTCTTACTACTTCTGTGCCTTTATTTGGCTCTTCAGGAATTTCTATCTATGCCGTCCTGACTCCATCTCCTTTTTTCTTCTCCCCATTTTCTGATTGTTTCAAAAGTTATTTCCATGCCATTCTGCCCTCCCCCAAAACCTTTAACTACAGAGCAGTACTCATGACATAAGACATTTCCATTTACTTCAGTTCTCGTATTCCCTTGTATTTCATGTACAATAGATCCATAACCTTGTTGACTAGTCAATTCAATATGTCACATTAACTTTCTTTAATTGAAGCTTATGTTATACCAGTTGTGTCACTGTTGACTACTACAATAGAGATGTATGAAGGCGGCGGTGGCGGAGATGAGTAGTAGTTGTTAGTTTTTATACCTCGCTTTTCTCACCCTTAAGGGGAGACAAAGTGGCTGACAAAGTTTATTCCCCCCACAACAGAGTCCCTGTGAGGTCGGAAGGCCTCTGGGACCCCAGAAAGAGGGCTGTGGCTAGCCCAGGGTCACCCAGCTGCCTTCATGTGGAAGTATGGAATTGAACCGGGAGAGCGCCATATAAGAATCTAACACGCAAAGCACAAGACCAAACAGGTCTTGTAGTTTAACCAGATCTCTTTGGTCTTCGTAACCTGGCCCAATAAGATCTCATATAAATCTGCAGTGGCATTTTAAGACCACTCTTTGCACTGTCTCTACATTTGAGGGTTGGCCACTATGCCTGTGTGAGGGCATTCACTGGCCACAAAAGTGCTGCAAAACAGGTGTACTAACCAGCCATAAAAGACCACCACGCTCCCTGAGAAGGCCCTCTTCAAAGAGACAGAAGAGCATCTGGACAAAGACTTCAAGCTGCCTCAGAGATCGTTGCCCTCGGTTCAATGCAAGCTGAGGCATTTCTGCCTCTCTCTTTCCCACTCCAGCCTGACATTTTACTCAACTGGCATTTCTAAAAAAAATTAAAATGCAATGGATGTATGGACTCTACAAACCTAAACCAGCTGTTTGTGAAAAAGGGAATCCTGAACACAACAAACTGGCCTTTGACACTTTTGTTTTTCTGTCCCATTTTCCTCAGCATTGAAAACCTGCAGGCCTATGCCACATGCAGATATATACATGGAGGCAACTGATCGGACTTGTACAAATTATTTAAAAACAAACTCCTATAGTTCAATTTCTGTTGTTTTTCTTTGCTATTGACACACACAGTCAACAATTTGTGTATTGCATTTCTATACATTAATTGATTTGACCGGGTCACTTCATTGGCCTGAGAGCCTACCTGGCAAATGCTGCCTATTAGAGATGCCTTGAAGTGGCCCATTAAATGTGATCGAGTATGTAAATTTCAGAGAAGGGTGCTAGTATGGAAGAATTCCTCTCTGTGTGACATTTCATATAAGTATATGATTCAGCTCAAATCTAGTTCCCTCCATCAGCTGTATTTTGACAAAAAGGCTATTAGCACTTGCTACGGTATAACTGGTGTTACAGGCTCTCTCAGAAAATATGTGACGTCTATCCTAGTGATCTGATCTGTGACAGATTCTAAGAGCTTTGAGGTTCGTATTTGCTTAGCATATATGAGCATCTACTGCCTACATATGTTCAGAAAAGGGAAAGAACGAAGGTGAATTTGGCAGAACTGATCATCTCTCTTCTGAGAGATTTTATAGATATGCACATATCAGTTTCTCTGGCGCAACTCCATTCTGAAGGTTTATTTTTCATTAAATCTCTGATTCTTGACAGAATAGCTTAGTCACTGAAAAACAAAAAGAAAGCTCAAGGAATTCAGCACCCGCAACCTTGGAACGCCCCTGATTATAACAATATTGTCAGCATTTTAAAAGTGGTTTCAGTTTTCCCTGCAGGTGCAGAGTATTTTTGTACAAAGTTTGTAAAATGTTTAACCATGTATATATGGAATAATTTTGTAGTTCTAGATACATAACTATCTCTGCAGGATTTTAAGAGAGAGGTTGCTTCCTGAAAATGGCCTGGCTGTTGAGTCCGCCAGGGGGACTGAGGAATGAACACGCATCCCAGCTAAATGAACGTAAACATCCCTTTGTCCACATAATCCCAGCTGTTATTTGTAGGGATGAAAGGGCAGATTGAAGGTCAACAATAACTTCCACATCAATTATGTATCTAAGCAATTAGGTATTGATAAAAGACAGATGGGCATGGTAACGTGAAGCCGCTCATATGTAGCGTAGGAGTTGAAAAAAATATGCCAAGATAAAAATGTATGGATCATGAAGCTGGAATATAAAATACTTTTTATATTATTATTATTTCTAACTTCAAAAAACCCACAAACCCCTTAACAATGGTGCTGGTTTTTCCCCCCCAAGAAATTTAAAATCATTCTGAAAAGTGGAACTGTCCATTTGGGCTAGGTGAATATTTTGAGAAGTTTCCTACTTAAAGTGATGTATAGATTAAGATGCACAAGAACAAATGATTGTGTCAATATGTCATGGACTAGTTTGCAATTAGTTTCCATCTGGGCAGGCGTGTCTCCACTTGCAGGAGGTATTTACAGCCTACTACCTCAGGTGCACGAACCCCAACCCACTCCAGTCTCCATTGATTCCATACCTTTCCCATCCACACAGTGACCATCTGCACTACTTCCTGTGTGAGGGGTCGTCTGAGGAGCCGCACAAGCGCACTGGTACCTTGGATGCCCCCTGACACTACTGCGCATGCGTAGCGTCATTATTGCCATGACAATGGCACAAGAGCAGTCATGCAGGGTGCCACAACCAAAATGGCGGCGCCCTGCAGAGGACTGGATGCACGATCGGACCCAGGTGAGTGTCCGACCACACGGGGCTTAGGCTCATGTGTACTAGTGTTCCCTAGTGTGTATGCTGGTACATGTTAGTCTCTAATGCACTCTTCCCATCCAGTAGACCGGAAGACAAGTGCAGAAGCACCCCGACTTGGACTGAACTTACAAGAGTGTAGGGGCCTTCTGCACTTGGCCCCATAGTCTGCACGCAGTACACTCTCAGTTGGAGCATCTGCCCTTGAAGGGGCCATTTCCAGCTCAGAAACAGCCCTTTCCATGTAGGAGCACGCTGCACACAAACCACGTGTGGAGTTTGGTTTTGTGCTCCACACACAGACATACCTTGACCAGAGGCGGCCTTTGCCGTCTCTGGTAAAGCCCATTCAAACCTCTGTGGTGCTGGGTGAGTTATCTGAGGTGCTCCAAGTGCGTGTGCACAATATGCCACTGTTGCTCCAGTTCCACTTCCAGTGCTGGTGCACGCACAGTTGCACTGGCCCACAGAAAGAAGCTGGCAGTGCCTGGGCACGCATCTGCACCTAAAGTAGGTCTGTGGACGGGGGGGGGGGGGGGGATGGCATTCACTATCCCCATCCCCTGGATGGGAAGTGCAGAAAGGCCTTTGAACCGCTGCAATATAGATTTGCAGACGATTAATCTACAAGCAAGATCTCTGATGGTTCTCTGCCTAAGGTATGATTACAGATGCCTAGGTTGCGCACTCTCCTTGGAAGGAGAGCACTGAATTGGTCAGAGCAATTGTTTTATATGAGAGAAGACTGCCTGATTTTCTCCTGAGTGTAGCCTCTAATCTACTATTGTTCACATCATATTAGAACAAGGAAACAAGACAATATAATGGCATCTGGGACCATTTTGGAATACTGTGTTTGCTTTGCTTCTCAGAAGTGAACAACACAATTTACCCCTAATTCATTAATTGGATAAAATTATGATATAAACTCTCCTAGCAGGTACTTCTCTTTTATGCAAAACGATCATTACAAACTTTCAAGTATTGTCAAATGTGAAATAGTCTGCTATTCACTTACAAATGGCTTAGTGGGGTGTTCCCAAAATAATTCAGTGATAAATCACAGAAGTGCCAATTAAAATGAAACACTCATTGTGTCAATCAGGTACCAGCAAGAGAGAGCAGCCTTCTCTGCTGCTTTGAAATATGAAAGTACAATGAATGCTTTATGTCCAGAGCTTCCTTTTCACATTTCTGTCTCCGGATACCGTAGGAGGACTGGAATACAATAGACGTTTTTGATAGCCACCACACTTTCATATCCCATTGATTTCAATAGTCAGGTAAGGAAGGTACTTATGTTTCCTGCACGATTTCCAAGCCATTTTTATTTTAAAAAGACAAAACCAGAATGTATAAGAAGCACATATAAATACAAACCTGTGAGCAATTAGCTCCTTGAGGATAAGTGAATCATCACAATTGTTTATCTCTTCTCTTTTCTTCTAATTTTATGTGATGAGGTAGAGACAAATGATTCAGTTGCATGGGAAAAAGAATAGTCTAAAGTCTGTCTGTCTTTTTCTTCTGATGCCTTTATTTTACTATGAATTCATTTGCTAGTGACCAAAGTCTGTATCAAACTCCCTTTCCATACTGAGCCTTATTATGGGATGTACCCTGGAATAGGGACCTGCCACCTGCATTCCAGTGCAGACCCTGCCCAGGACCTGCTGTAGTCTTCATTACCATCTAGATGGCAGGTCCCTATTCCAGAACACATCCCAAGATAAATCCCTGCTCACAGAAGCTTATTATTTAGGCAATCCCTTAACTTTGCTAAGGATAGACACACAAGGTGAAGTGCAAGTCAAATTAGGGCAATTTCAGACTCCTTTGAGCAGACATGGCTATCCTCCTGGATGGCCACTACTTACCTTTTGGGCGTTGCTCTATCAAGCATCTTTGCCTCAGGATAGAGCACAAAAATGGAATAAATCTCACCCACTTTCATGCCCAGTGTCATGACATATAGAACTTAGACACACTCCTAGAGACCTCGCTATAGGCAGCATCCAAGCTACAGAGGAATCCCGTGCCTGCATGGGAGGATGGGGCAGGAGAATCATGCTGGAGCCTGTTCAGAGGTGACGTGCTCCAGCGTTCCCAGTGGTGGACTCGACCCACTACCAGCCATAAAGACAGCTGGACCGATCTAACTGATGCATGATCCTAGCACCATTTAACTAGGCTACCGGAATTGGCGGTTCCTGGGCGCACTGCAAAAACAGACCTACCTGGCAACTTTGAACGCAAAGCTGGGCTAGACTGGGTCACAGCAATGCAGGCAGCCCCTGGAGGAGACGGATAAGAGTAGGTTCAGAAGATAGAAGTGGTGCAGCAGCTCCACTGCTGACGGGAGTCTCTGCCCGGACTCACATCACGCCACTCTTAAAGGATCTGCACTGGTTACCTATTCACTACCAAGATCAATTCCAGGTGTTGACACTAATGTATAAAGCCCTGGGTATCTGAAGGAGAACCTTCTCCCATATAGTCCTCCCCGTGCACTGATATCTCAATGAAGGGGCCTTCTTGTAGTTCCTTCTCTTGCAAAGGTACGAGGCACAGGGACATACAAGAGGGCCTTTTCTGTGGTGGCCCCTAGACTCTGGAAAGCCTCCCTCTTGAGGTTCACCAGGGCCTTTTCACACTACAGCCAGAAGGTGGAGTATCCCATGCATGTACTGGCCTGTGCCGCTGCTGTAGGAGCCAGAAATCCTGCCTCCTGGCTGTGCCATCAGCTGCTTCTGGTCACGCCAGCTGGCAGGCGCATACCGGGGGTGGGATCGAACTGACCTGGCAGTGTTTTGAGGTGGCGTGCCCCCCCCACTGCCTGGATCAGGCCCACCCTAGGCTCCCGTAGTGGCAGCAGCCAGCGGGGACCTGCTCGTTGCCCACCATTACCCAGGAGAATGTGCAGCCTCCTTCACCCCCACCCTGCGCTTACCTGTCCGGTCTTCCAGTCAAGGCTGGATGGGTCCCCATGCTATCTACCGTGGCCAATCCTGTGCGTTCTACACAAGTGCGTGCCACGGCATCACCCCCACACGCAGCTGACTGGTAAGACAGATCAGACAGGTCAGTGCGTCTGGGGCGGGCGGGAGGCTGCATGTCTCCCTGGGCAATGGCAGGTGCTGGGCAGGTTCCTGTTGGCTGCTGCCGCTATGGAACACTGGGGTGGGCCAGATCCAGGCGGGGGGACGACACACACACACCCCAACATACCGCCTGGCCGCTTTGATCCTGCTCCCAGAATAGGACTGTATGCTGGCACATCACAGAGCATGTGGCATGGCTGGCAGCAGCCAATAATGGCAGGTGGAAGGCAGGAGTCCTGAGCAGCCCAGAAGGAAATAATGGACATGGGCTCCCCTCCAGATGGCTTAGGTGAGCCCGAGGTTTGTTAGGATGCAGTTAGTATAGTATAGGCCGGGACACTTCCGGCGGAAATGGCCGCCTCAGAATGCAAATAGCCTGCACCAGAGCTGCCCTAATTGCATACGGGAGGCCTAAGTGCGAATAGGCCTCAGGGACCGATGCTGGATAGTTTTTGGTGCCTGGTGAACACATATATTTTCAGCCAGGCTTTTGCCTTTTAAATAGCTTCCTTGGGGTGCTGTCCTGCTAGGGAGGGAGGGGGTAATATTTTTAATTAATATTTGATATGTTTTATTCTTATTTTAACCCTCCCTAGTCCCATTTGGTAAAGGGCAGGATAGAAAGAAAGAAAGAAGGAAAGAAAGAAGGAAAGAAGGAAAGAAAGAAAGAAAGAAAGAAAGAAAGAAAGAAAGAAAGAAGTGAAGGAGAGAGAATTTATCATGGTGTACAACAGAATCTCCCCACATTGTGAAAGAATTAACTTGGTGCACAAAAGAACTTATACCAAATATTTACTCTCTTTGAAAAGAGATCCAAAGAGATCCAAGAGCCACACTTGCTGTGGCGCCTGCCAGCCTGTGCCCCTCCCTCCCCCAGCTCCCTGCCTACTTTTCCAGGAGGGAGGGGCAGAGGGAGCCCTGCCTGGTGGCAGGCGGGGTAGATGTAAGGAATTTAAAACTGCTCTACAGCTACATCTCCTGCATGCGCGGAGCTGGGTGGTGCCTGCAGCCCCTCCCAAGAGTTCCCTAGACATCCCAAATGTGAAAAATCCCTCTGGTTCTGGTGAAGGAGAAAACTGGTATACAATTGTCAAGTCCACTTCAGCGAGCGTCAGTCTGCTCACAGGGCAAGTGCGCCCCACACTGCTGCCACCGCTCCCCTGGTCCTAAGTACCCACAGCTTCACTGGAGCAGCAAGGAAGCTCCCGGCCTGCAGCATCCACACCCTCTCACAGGTGTGATCCTGCAAAGGTGGCAGCAAGGTGGCAGCTCTGCAGTTGCGTCCGTGTCCCAGTTCCCAGGCAATGTCTGGGCAAGTGCCGGTGATCTGCTTTAGGGCTTTAACAGCCCTCGAAGGGCAGATCTTCAGCTAGCTGTACGTTATTACCCTACCTGTCAGGTAAGTGTGAACAGGGTCAAAGAGTTCAGTATTTATTCAGCTTCGTACTGTTGGGTACTTGGTTCAGAAGCAATTCAGATCTGTGGCTCAAGGAGTCAGTGTAGCTCACAGAGATTCCAGCTCTCTTAGCATCGGGATGAGGCCATTGTTCCTCTCCCAGACATATTGCCATCAGTACTGCTGTCTCCCATATCGACCTGCCCGTGCCTTAAGATCAAGTGGCGAGGCCCTCCTGGTTGTCCCACCACCTTCAACAGTGAGGTTGGTGGGCACCCGGGAGAGAGCCTTTTCTGTGATGGCCCCCAGACTGTGGAATAGCCTCCCCCTTGAGGTGCGTCAGGCCCCTTCCTTATATATATTTAGGAGGGCAGTAAAGACGCACCTCTTTGCCCTGGCCTTTGGCTAAGTTGTTAATGTTCCCTCCCTCAGTACAGACATTATTATTTTAAACATGTTGTATACTGTTTTATATGTACGGAAATTTTTAACGTCTTTTAATGTGTATTCTGTTTTAATTTGTTGTTTTAAAGTTGTAACCCGCCCAGAGACCTTCGGGTATGGGGCGGGATATAAATGTAAATAATAAATAAATAAATAATAAAATAGGAGCCTCGTTATCTGGGCTGCTTGTTTTGCCACAGTTGGCTGACTGGCAAGGTTTCCTATTCTTCTCCCCACAACAGATCCTGTGAGGTAGGCGGGGCTAAGAAAGCTCAGAAAGAAAGCTGTGACTAGCCCAAGGTCACCCAGCTGGCTTCATGGAGGAGTGCAGAATCAAACCCGGTGACAACAGTATATGAGTCCTGTCAGGGGGTAGTGGGGTGATAAATCTCCTCTGTTCATAATGCATCACCCTTGCATTGCAGAGTTGCACTTGGTTCATGCTGGCTAGAATCAATCTTCCGTCTCTGCCTCTGTAGAACTTAGGCTGTCAGATCCCTTCAGCGTAGCTGTTCAAGGTGCTGAAACGCATTGGCTTCTCCAATCCCGGGAAAGCCTGCAGATTCCTACTGCTGCCAGTGTAAACAAACAGACAGGGACGCCGTAAATTCTCCGAAGAGGTTTATTGCGTAGCGGTTGCAGTCCTTACATCATTCCATCCCGGCCCCGAAGGGCAATCAGCTAGGCAAGGCAACACACAGCCGTATGTGCCTAGTTTTATACCTTCCCACTATCAGGAGTTTGTGTGTCATTTGAGTCATTATGACCTTGCTAGTAAAAAGTATATAAGTAGGTGCACAGCCAATATATTGTTCACAATTTGACGGGGAGCTGGAAAGAGCTGGAGAGACTTTGTATATACAGGGATTGAAGCAATAAACCCCTTCGGTGACTGGCTGTCGGCGTGAAATTCTTTCTAAACTGCGACAGAGGTCTGATGGTGCTGAAGAACAGCTTCCGAAGCCAGAAGGAGGGGGAGAGCGGGCCAGGAGGAAAAAGCAACGTTCCCGAGGCACCGCAGAGAGCTTGTAAGAACGCCGCTGATTTATCTGCTAACAAGTCCGGCCCTCTAACCACAAGACCAAGCTGACTCAAACTGACCAAAGTGTTCATATAGGTCCTTTCTGCACTGGGCCTTATTCTGAATTAGATCCAGGAATAGAGACTTGGCCTGGATTCACACTTATGCCTGCTCTGGGATGCAATGAGGACAGCCCTGCACGGCTGCAGCTACTCCTGATGAGCTGTGATGGCAGTCAGGAGCAAACACCCTTCACCAGCAATTGGACCACAGCTCACTAAGAGGCCCAAAACCACTGAGGGAGAATTAGGGTGCTTCTGCACAGGCCCTTAAAAACACATTAAGGACACATACAAGACACATACAGAACATGTGGAAAACATACCTTCCGCACTGGAGGCCGGATCCAGGACTCTTTGAGGACGCCGCTTCTTCATTCCAGCGCGCAAGAAGTGACCCTAATCGTGTCTTGCCGCCAAAGGATCCGACCTCCGGGAAGACCTCGAAAATTAGGTCTTCCATCCAGCCCCTCGCCTCGATCTGGTCGGAAACAGGATGCTTCCACACACGGAGAGGCGAGGAGCAGGATATTCTGGCAGCTGCCATCGTGGAATGGGTGGAAGGAGGCTGGTTTGCCTCCTTCCACCCCACCCCGCGCTGGAAACATGCAGTGTCTGGCATCTGCGTGCTCCAGTCCCACAGCTCCGGGGGTGGCATCAGTGGCGCAGGAGGCCGGATCCCCTTTGGAATGGGTGCACAGCACCCAGGGGGTCCGGCTGGCCCAATCTGTTCTCCCCGCACGTGTGCAGATGTGTGGGGCCTCCTCGGATCCGTCCCTATTTGGGACGGATTCTCGGGAGGACGGATTGCCGAGAAATGGATTTACTTTAATCCAATTCTTGGCAGCAGGTGCGGAAACACCTTTAAAGTCAACTCCATGGCTGTTGGGGTTCCATGGCTGAGGGAGATACCCTAGGGCTTGTGACAATAAGGGCCTTTACGCATTTTCCGCCAAAAACGGATCTATAAGATCTGTTTTCAGCCAAAACGTTTTCAAAGGGAAATCCGTTTCAAGCAGAAACGGTTTCTTCCAGACCCCATGCGTACGCACACGCGCAGGGCCGCGGCGGCAAGGCCGGATTGGGAAACGGTTTGGGGTCGGTGCTGAGCGAATGCACCCACCCCAAACCGGCCCTGCCAGCGCCTGCCTAGCTGTCAGGGAGGCAGAGCGCATGCTCTGCCAGCCTGACAGGTGGGCGAGTCCAGCACCAAGCTCCCCTGCCTTCCCTCTCCCAGAGAACCGACGATCCTGGGTTCTCTGGCAAGGGTACGGCACCCCCACTCCTAATGTCACCCACACAGCCCACCAAGAGCCCCCCCCAACCTACCTAATCGCCTCGAGTTCCAGTCTCCGCTCCCAGTCTCAGCATTGACCTGCACACGATCAGGGACGTTGGAGGGATTCTCGGTGGGGTGGCAAGAGGCGTGGGGCTCCCTCCCACCTGCTCCTGAGAGGCCCCGGGGGTGCCCACCTGGAGCAGGGGGGGCGCCCCCCCCCCGCCCCCCCCAGGCCTGCGATCTCGCAGGGAGAACAAAAAACTTTACTGTTGCTTCCATGTTGGAACCTGCAGTAAAAGTTTTTGATGCCGGGAGGGGGAGGGGGAGGGGGATCCCCCCCGATAACCCCCCTCATGATCGCCCCCCCTCCCAGGGCGTTGGGGTGTTGGGACCGGCAGATCTGCGACCCGCGCGTGCGCATTGGCCGCCAGCCCTACCAGACTCAGGATGGAACTCGAGGCAATTAGGTAGGTCGGGGGGGCTCTTGGTGGGCTGTGTGGGTGACATTAGGAGTGGGGGTGCCTTACCCTTGCCAGAGAACCCAGGATCGTTGGTTCTCTGGGAGAGGGAAGGCAGGAAAGCTGGCTGTCAGGCTCGCCCACCTGTCAGGCTGGCAGAGCATGCGCTCTGCCTCCCTGACAGCTGGGCATGCGCCAGCAATCCGGCTTTCCCCCCCTCCGGTGCGGAAATGTTAGTTTCCAAACCGTTTTCAGGGGAAAAGCCGGATGTAATACCTGATTTGTTCAGGGCTCAAATTTGGGTAGGATTCGGCGGTGGAAACGGTTTCACAATCCAGCTTTGCGTGGTGCTGTGCAAACGCAGCTTCCTCAAAGGGGTCCAAATTCCGTTCCCTATGCGGAAGCCAGGGCTAAATCCGTTCCACATCTGGCTCTAAATCCGTTTTTAGAGCCAGTGCAGAAAGGCCCTAAGTGTCTATGACTACCTTTCAACCCAAACACTTCAGCTTCAACCAGCGCATCTCTGGGGACATTACGTTTAGCTTTTATGACATCTTTTTCATGTTTAAATTTTGCTCATGTTGTAGACGTCCCTCCTAAAATTGAAAAATAAATATTTTTAAAAGTGAAAAAAGAAAAGCTTCCTGAGCAGCAGCACAAAATAGCCCTTTGTGAAATCGCTTCTACATCCATTGGCTCTGAATCTAGGTCAAAGGTTCCTGCAGATTACTGAGCGCAAGGGAAAACAGAGCTGTGAAATATAAAGCTTTTTATGTATTGTGGAATTATTATAAACAAGTTAAAGCCCCCAACTGGTTCACAGTCACAGTAACCAAGCTTAGTCGAGATGCATAACTGTGTGATATGCTGATACAGCAATGGCTCGGCCAGGAGCAAGTGAGCCCAGGTGATGCTCATCTTCCGAGGGCGAGTTTGCTACGTATTTCATCTAGGGAACTTGGTCCCCTTAAAAGATGGGCATAGCCATTGAAAATTGGGATAAACAGCCAAGACTGTGTTTTGACTGATGGCGTATAACTGTGTAGTTTTATAATGTATTATTTTGTAGTACAGAGCATTTTACTGTTTGTTGTAAACTGTCTTTAGCTTTTTTTTAAAGCCGTATACAAATAAAAATGAAATGGATGGATTTTTGCACTTCCCTATTTCATTACATTATCATGCTTAATTATACTGTATTCATGTATCGTTAGTGCTTGAGTGTGTTTGTATCTGTGGCCACAAGTGTATTTTAATGTACTTCTAGTCTCCCAGAAGTCATTTGGTTATTGACAAATACAGATATTTAATAGCTATATGAATAAACACGGGTCAAATTGAGGATCACTTTATTAGCTAAATAATATAATAGATTTAGACAATCAAGAAGAAACGCTGATCTTTTTTAAAGTCTTTCCTTAAGACAGACCTGAAGACTGTCGAAGTTCACTCCAATTTCAGTAGACTAGCAGCCGAGGAAATAGGGCACAGGCTGCTAGTTGAGGGAAATGGATTATCTTGATTTCAAGAGCTCTTATGAATCCATGAAGAGAAAACAAAGAATATAGAAGAAAGACAAACTGCAAACTGCATTCTGATGCAACACCGTAGACTCTGTGGTGTTTCTATAAGCTGACTGGATCACACTCTATTTTTATTCCATGGTGTACAGAGGGAATTAGAAACCAAGACACTCTCCACATGCACTCTTCATTCTCATGCACTGATCACATACATTAGCAGAAGTAACTGGGCAGAACAAAATGGTGCCTTTAGCTGTGAATTTGTTTGCTTTTACACCTCACTGTTAATATTACAAGGAATCAAGCAGCTAAATCCCAGAACACTGCATTGAAAATACAGCTTAATGTTATTTTAATGAAGATCCTTGTATGAGTAAATTATTTCAGAGTCACTGAGCAGTTATTATCTTCTTCAGTTTTTAGTGATCCCCCACAGGGTAAATGTTCTCTTATATTATGTTTCAGACCAGCATTTTTGCAATGCTGTTGTAGGGCTTTTATAGTTATAAATGATTTTCATTGAGTTGAACAATAAGAGACTAGCTGAGTAAAGCAGCAAGACTTGGAATTGGCAACTTACTATAGCTTCCCTTGTGGGAAACCTTTAACTTATTAAACATCCGAGATGTACTCTTGGGTAGAAAGAACTTTGTTTATGTTTTAAGAAGCACTGGCAGTTTCTTCTTGAGTATTTGCTTGCTTTTGTTGACAAAATCTCAGCCTTAAGCAGCGGGGGTTCTGGACCAAGTATTCAGTTAGAATATGGATACTTCCTTCAACACTGTGTGTATGTACAGGATAAGACAAACGTCTTCACACAACAGCTTCATATATATATCCCACTCTGTAAAAATGAACTGCATCTGTGAGAAGCAATGAGCCCAGAACTCAGTCAGCTTCTAGTAGAATTTTAGGAAACGTTGGGCAGTTTCCACATGGACTCTTTCAAAGGTGCCAGCAGCGTCTGCATGTGTCCCTGACAGCTGGTTGCAAGCTGTAGAACACCAGCAGCTGGAGCAAACCCAGGTGTGAAAACTGCACTTAGGAATGCTTTCACTTTGCAAGCCTTTTGTCCACTCTAGCCACCATTGTGGAGAAAGTAGTGATGCTGAAGTAGACTGCCTGGTGCACAGAGGTCTAGCACCATTCTACGGGGCTCTGCAAATGGCAAACTTCCTGGGGCATTTCTTAGCATGCTGCCAAGTGATTGCAACTTCAGAGGCTATATTATCATTTCAGGATACAATGGGGGCAGCAAAGTGAGCCTTCTTTGCTGCTGCCACCATCCCAGGGTAGGCACGATAATGTGTTCTTACTTGTGTTCAGGATGCATGCCACTTCAGTTCCTGCTGACCATGCCACGGCTTCATTGTGCCCAGCTCCCTGCTGCTATACCAGAGTTCTTACAGCTGCAGAGGCTACTAATTCATGACTGTAGCAAATCCAAGGTGTTAACGTTGACCTATAAGGCCCTGAATGGCTTTGGCCTAATAGCTAAAGGAGCACCTTTCTCCATATCACCTTCCTATGTCATATGATCTGCAGATGAAGCCCTCTTAGTTGTACCATTCAGGTAACGGCACAAATACTTGGTATAGGGCCTTATCAATGGTAGCTCATAGACTATGGAGTAAATTCTCACCAGGCAACTTCTCTCTATATATTTAAAAGACTGGCAAAGACACGCCTATTCATCCTGGCCTTCCTTGAGGAAACAGCTTCCCCTCCACACTTTCAGGCACTGTTAATGTTTTTAGTGGGTTCTTTTTAGTTTTACTATTGTGCACTTCCCTTAGACATTTGGCTAGAAAGCAGAATAAAAATGCAAATAAATAAATAAATAAATAAATAAATTTTTACAAACAAAAAATTTCTTTTTGTTTGTATTAGGGGATCTACTTTCATGGAGATAACATTTTGGCCTAAACTTTATTTCTAGTAACAACTTCCTACAATATTAAGCTTTTTTCTGTAGTGCAATTGCTTTCTCTTTGAAGATGAGGAGAAAAGGGAAGAGGCTTTTGCATGCAAATACATGAAGTCTGATTAACTCTTATCGACATTGGTGATCTCACCAATTTACTCTTTGCAACACACTAATGAGGAGTTCATGTAATGTGCCACAGCCTATGATTATGGTAATGAGTACTAATCTAATTATATGCCCCCAATTGACTTGGTATCATACTACCTCAAAGGCAGCCTTCTAAAGATGTGGAGTTGGTGAATGGGAGTGGAGTTGGGGGGGGGGCATCGCTCCATCAGTTTCAGTGAGACAGAACCTCAGCTACTAATACATTCAGGTTGATTTTGCTTTGGAATAAATGACAGTCTCATGCTAATTTCAACATGAAGGAATGTGTTAAATCCATTGAGTTGTTCCACCCTGAGTAAAACTAAATTTAATATTTAATGATGAAGATGAGTTCTGTCAATTAAGTATATATTTCCGAAGGTATTCTAATTATAAAAATCCATGTTTCAGTTACTCCAGCCAACTGTGCCTAAATGAACCCAGTTTAAACCTGATTTCACTAGCAAGATTAAGTTCAGACACACTGTCTCCTTTCTTTGGTTTCCTTTATTGATTTCTGGAAAAGAGAATGATGTTTGGTTAGAATGAAAGTGTTCACCCCAGCCAATTTTGATATTTTCATTTGCAAGTAGCTTCATGTAGTGCCCTGCTCCTTTGATCCAATAATGAAAATGTGCCAGTTTATTCTCATTACAAAAGCAAAGTAAGACAATCCAAGACTCTTGGGGACAGTTGGACTGCAGTGCGTGAATTCCAAATCATTCAGCTACACTCCTGCTGGCTGCTAGGAAGTGCACAATACACCTTTCCCAGCTCTCTGGCCATAAAGGAACAAAGGCTTAAAAGACAACAGGGGCAACAAATGTTCAGTTCATTGCATGCTTAAACATCAAGTGAGAGTGTTCTTTTTTTCAAAGTTAGCTCTTACATAATCATGTCTGTAGATTAAAATGCTCATTGCTCTCTCTCTTTTGGCCACATTTATTTGTTCTTGCAGACATGAAGCTAGGATGGATGGCCGTTTTTCTTGTGCGGTCTGAAAACAGAAACTTTCATGAACAGCTCAAGAGTCAGACAGATCCTCCAAAAACACTCCACCTTAATTTCCGGACACCCAACCAAAAGCTGAAAATTGTTTAGTTGTGGTTGTACAGTGCACCTCTTTGTAGATAAACACACAAACTATTATTTGACGGACCACCTTTTCCTGGACTCCATCTACACCGAGTTCTGATCAGGGCTGATTGAAGGTGGCATTGAGCTGTTCCTGTGATGGGGCTTGATGGCCTTCACCAACAGCTGAAGCTCCATTTTTAACATTTCTGTGAACTAAAGCCGCTCACGGCTGTTAGAACTGATAAAAAGATTTGACTTTATTCTCTGTTTTAAATTCCTTTTTAAAAATCTTTTTAAAAGGAATAAGGTGCTCTTAATTGCTGATGTAGTTCTGGATATTATTACTTTACACTCCTTTCTATGGAGAAGAAAATTAGGAACAAACACTCCAGGGGAAGCCTAGAGACACTGGGGCCGTGTCTTCACAGCAACGTTATCTCAGATTCAAAACGTTTTGAATTCTCGGAGTCCACACGGCAGTTTGGCTTAACACGCTTTTCCCGTGTTAAACCATGCCAAACCATTCTGAATCTCAATCCTAATTTCAACAGGTCTCACTCCGGATCGTGCACTCGATACGTGTTTAATTTTTTACTGTGTGGACAGTACCGTTTTCAGAGATGAGATTCCGTTTTTAGGGTTTCCCTCCCCCAATCGCACTGTATCCAATGGCTGTCCGTATTCTGGGCACATCATGTATAGGGTTTCCCTCCCACAAAAGCTTGCAATTTCAAAAAATCCAGCCTTCAAAGAGGGGAAGCAGCTTGGCCTCAGCTGGGGAGAGGGCCGCTCGTCCGGCTCCTGCTCCTGCTCCAGGGTGACTCCAGACCGCGGCGAGCGGAGCGATGTTCCAGTAGGGCAGCTTCACCAGGCTGTTCTTGCCACCACTGCCACTGCCACCCCGGCTGCTCAAAAGGGCCCTGCTAGGGAACGGAAGAGGAGGAGGAGGAAGAAGCCAGCATGCCGGTGGGTCATCATTTCCTCCATGCCTGGCTTAGCTCACCCGGGAAAAGGAGGGGAAGCAGCTTGGTGGTGGGGAGAGCGCCGCTGGTCTGGCTCCTGCTCCAGCAGAATTGCGCAATTGCACAATTCTGCAATTCTGCAAAATTGCAACATTATTAATCGGGGGTGGTTCCCTTGCTACAGTGTAGCGCTGCTGTGAAGGCTGGATTTTTTGAAATTGCAAGCTTTTGTGGGAGGGGGCTTCCAAGCAAATGTCATTTCACAGCAGAGGAACTCCAATCAGGGACAGGGGGTGGCAATGGGCGGGGAGGACAGGACTGCCGTGCAGACTCCGAGGATTGATTCCGAGATAAGGTTGCAATCGGAATGCCCTCGGGATGCCGCGGAACCGGATCAAGTTGAAAGCCGTGGAGACCGTTTCAACCCGGTTCAATTATTTCAGTTTCGGGAAACTGATATAATGCATCCCGTGGGGATGAGGCCTGAGTGGAAGCAAGCGACCAAAGGGTCCACAGATGGAGAAGGAGGAGATTTTAAAAGTCACTGTGAGTGAGTTGCTTTCATTTGCTTCTCCAAACAAATTTGCTATGCTTGCTATAGAAGGAGGCGGAACACGACCTGCCTAGGAAAGGTATGTCGTCCTTGAAAGAACACTTGGGACTCTTGCTCACCAGATGACAAGATGGGGAGCCAGAATGTTGGTATGACCTGGGCAGATTCTTCACACTCAGCCTGTCAAAAGGCAGTGATGATTGTGACCTTCAGCAAAATTTTGTTTGATGACAGCTGTGGACATTTATGCAAAACTTCATTCTATAAGCAACAAGTTGGACCAATTAGCAAATTAACAAACTCTCCCTCACAGGTGTTGTTAATGGATCAGACTGTGAAAGCTGCTGAAAGTATCGATACAAAGAAGGTATCAGTGGACAAGGAGGAAGTGCTCAGTTCACAAGTTTTTTAATGCTACAAATTGCCAGGCTTCCCCCAAATTCTATTTGTCACTTTCAAACAAACCAGATAATACTGAGAATTGCCCCATTCCCTGTACAAGGACACTGGAAGAGAAGAATCAATGTGTTACAGTCACAATCAACTCTACTTAGATGCCATATACATGCTATAGACCTTGAGCTTGTTATAAGAATCCCAAGCTTGAATATAAAGTTAGTCTTCAGGAATCCAACAATACCTTGGATGTTATTTAAAGTGTCCAAATACTTAGCTGGTTTTTGGATCTTTACAAGTAGGGTTTTTGCTGAAGACCAAAGGCCTTTTCACACTACATCTGGAACTGATGTAGTGCACAAGGCCAAAGTAACTTCAGGACGCTCTCAGCGTTCACACACAGGAATGCAGGAACGTGTGTAAACGTGTTCCTGTGCGCCTGTGTGCGAATGCTGAAAGCATCCCGAACTTACTTAGCCGGGAAAGGCCTGCCGGGGGCGGGGATACAACCCGCAAGCCTGCCTCCCATTGGGCGCGAGCACCCAAGGGGTGAGTGGCGCTGTCAGGCTGCTTGCCCCGCTTCGTGCTGGCTGTACAGGGCTCGATCGAGCCCTGTGCAGCTGGCACGAAGGTACCCGGGCACCCATCATGGGGCCCGGAGCAAGCTCCCTATGGGGCAGGACCCCTTAGGAGATCAGAGCGCATGGCTCCGGTCTCCGAAGGACTCCCCCTGACCACGATCGTGCCCATCTGCGGGGTGTAGGCGCCTGCTTGTTCAATAGGGGGCTGCGGCACGCCATGTGGTGCGTGTTCCCGGTGCACGACTGGAGTTGGGGGGAAGCCTTCTTGGACGGAACCCACGTGGCTTCCGTCTAAGAAGAGTTCCCTCAGCCCCTCAGCCCCAGCCAGCCCAAGATCGGCCTCCTCCCACCCCGGAAAGGGGCGAGAGGAAGCCAATCATGGTGGCTCCCCGACTCTGGCAGCCGCAATGGGGCTGCCGGGGCTGGGAAGGAGCCACGTCCCCGTGCGTGAGGCCGTCAGCAACCTTGCCCGGACGGCGATTGCACGGGCACACCGGCCCCGGTAGATGGCAGAGGGGACCCACTGAATCGTGGGTCCCCTCTCCCATCTACCAGTGTCAGTGACCCTGGTACATGGGACAGGGGACCCACGATTCGGTGGGTCCCCTGTCCCATGTACTGGTGTTGGCGCACCTGTGCGGTCACCAGCCCGGCAAAGTTGGTGATCAGCGTGGCCCCTGTCATCTGTGAGGCCGATTTTCTGCCAATGCTGGCAGGGGTGGGGCGTGCCCACGGCTGTCAGGGAGGGAAGCATGTGCGAACACTTCCCTCCCCGAACGGCCTGGGGCGCTTCGAACACACATGGACGGATGCAGAGCACTTTAAAGTGCTCTGCATCTGGAATGTGCGGAAGACATCTCGGAACAGGCTGGGATGCAAACCCGGCCGCAGCAAAGTGAATGCTGCGTTCCGGGCTGTCTTCCGCACGTTCCAAAAGCCCATGTGCGAAAAGGCCTAATATCTTTTTCCTCCTCCCTCAGTTAAAAACAGATCGGACCACATCTGCAATTCCTGGCAAAGAGCTGCATTTGAACAAGCAAACCATAACTCTATTTAAAAATAATGAGCAGGCAGACTATAATGAAACTCCACAGTATGCTAACTTGGCAGAAAATTTACAAGACCCGAGGTCCTTGGTGGCTGGAACTCTACTGAGAGTCTTGGTGCTCTTATACCTAACAATCCTCTAAAGCACATTGATTTCAGCAGCCTAACCAAGACTTCAGGGGATGGTCAGGCCCTCAAGCCAACTTATAACGCACTCCTGCCTCGCCTGCAAGGTATAAAGCCGAGGAGAAGAGCAAGCGCACTACTGCCAGCCCGCATCGGCATGATTCTGTTGCTGCTCTGCCCTGATTTAATTCTTCATGTAGTTTGAATGTGCTGCAACCCTCCCATGGTTTAAGAACTGGCGCAGAAGGAGCTGAAGCATCAGCCCTCAGACAACTGCAGCACTCAGCTTGAAGAGGGAGAGGAGCCAGCATGGTTGCCTCTTTCCCCCTTCCCCAAAGGTTTTGTGTCATTTCATAGTGTATTATTTTGTTTATATATAATTTTATGGTATATTATCTATTTAATGTATGATGTATTACTTTGGATTGTATTCCTCATGGTTGCTGTAAACCGCCTTGAGTAATTTTTTAGAAAGGCGGTATACAAATAAATTGAATGAATGAATAATCGTAAACTAAGGAATAAGTCAATGCAGAAACAGCAGAAAGTGAATATTATTATACTGGGCGACTTCAATCCCAGGCTAGGCCCTTCTTTGATTGAAACTGCAGATATCTGTGGAATCCCTGATCAATATTTATCAAATTATTCTTCATGAACCTCTAGAGATGAGAAATCATGCTGGCCTTTCTTTGCTCAAAGTTCTGTATAAACACAGCATTCTAATTCTGGGCGGTAAGGATCAGCATTTTGTCTTTTAGTGTCCTGGATTTTATTTGTGCTCAGATTGGAAAAGCTTTATTATTTTCTGAGATCTCAGCAGACATAAGAGAGGACGGCGATCACCAACCTGTGATCACCTCAGGCCCTGCTCCCTCGCTGACAGACAGGTGGTTCTACGTGTGGAAGTTAGGCATAACAAGAGGCTAAAATGGGCCAAGGTGGATACTACAGCCCTTGGGAAGTTTTTAAATTCAAACCAGGCAAATGCTTGGAGAAACACTATTAAGTCATCAAATCTAAGTTCTGATCAGATATTATCTGCTTGTGATTTGTTGTGTGGAGAATTAAAGACACACTTAATGGAGAAAATCCCTAAAAGGCATCAGATCAGGAGACAAACTAGTTGGTTTGATCATGAATGCTCCAGAATGAGGAAGAGGCTGAGAATTACAATGCGTCAAGCCCAGAGGAGCCCCACAGTTCCTAACCATGAAATAATGTTAAGCTCTACTCATGAATATATTTTTTTAAAAACATATCAATAGTAAGAAAGCTAATTACTGTGCCCAATTATGGGCAGAAATTGAGCTAGCAGCCAAAGACAAAAATTCTGCAATCTTTTGGTATTTAGTCTTAAGGAAAATGAAATAAATTAAATTTATGTTTGATATTCCTATTTATTCATTCATTCATTTATTATTTACATTTCTATCCCACTACATACCCAAAGGTCTCTGGGCAGGTAGCAACCTTAAAACAGATTAAAAAGAAAAAAGAAAAATTCAACAAATATAAAACAATACACAATATGTTTAAAATGATAGTGTCTGTACTGGGGGGGGGGGGATAAGCAGCTCAGCCAAAGGCCAGGGCAAAGAGGTGCGTCTTCACCGCCCTCCTAAATATCTATAAGGAAGGGGCATGACGCACCTCGAGGGGGAGGCTATTCCATAGTCTGGGGGCCATCACAGAAAAGGCTCTCTCCTGGGTGCCCACCAACCTCACTGTTGAAGGTGGTGGGTCAACCAGGAGGTCCTCACCACTAGATCTTAAGACACAGATAGGTCGATATGGGAGAAGGCGTTCCTTTAGATATGTTGTTCCCAAGTCATTTAGGGCCTTATAAGTCAGGGTCAAAACCTTGAATTGGGCTCGGTAGTGAATTGACAGCCAGTGCAATTCTTTTAAGACTGGTGTGATGTGCATCTGGCTAGCTGTTCTGGTCGGCACTCTAGTGGCTGCATTTTGCACTAGCTGCAACTTCCGAACCGTCTTCAAGGGCAGCCCCATGTAGAGCGCTTTACAATAGTCCAATCTAGAGGTTACCAGAGCATGGATAACTGTGGCCAAGTCGTCTCTACCCAGAAGAGGTTTCAGTTGATGGACTAGCCATAGCTGGGAGTAGGCCTTCCTGGCCACGGCCTCCACCTGAGCTTCAAGTGTTAGTGCAGAGTCCAGGAGTACCCCCAAGTTACGTACCTGTCCTTTCCAGGGCATAACTACCCCATTGAGGAAAGGGTATCTCCCAACTACCCGGACCCGAGACCCTGTGATACACAGCACCTCTGTCTTGTCTGGATTCAGCTTCAATGTATTCACCCTCATCCAGGCCATTACTGCCTCCAGACACCTGTCAAACTCTTCAACTGCCTCTCCTGATTCAGATGGTACAGAGAGATAGAGCTGGGAATCATCTGCATACTGATGACACCTCACTCCAAATCTCCTGATGACCTCTCCCAGCGGCTCCATATAGATGTTAAATAGCATGCAAGACAAGATCGATCCCTGAGGAACCCCACAAGTGAGTTCCCAGGGTGCCAAATCAGTGTCTCCCACAGCCACTGTCTGGGATCTATTCTGAAGATAGGAGTGGAACCAATGCCAAGCATTGCCTCCCACTCCTAAGCTCTGAAGTATCTCCAGAAGGATACCATGGTCAATGGTATCAAAAGCCGCTGAGAGGTCCAGGAGAACCAACAAGGTAGCATTCTGCCAGTGACAGCCCTCTCCAGAACCGTGCCTAGAAAAGGTATATTGGCCACCAGACAGTAGTTGTTAAGGTCTTCCAGATCCAGGGAGGCCCTCTTCAGGAGGGGGCACACCACAGCCTGTTTCAGGGCCAATGGGACCACCCCATCCCTCAGAGAGGCATTCACTACCTCCTGGATCCACCTGGCAATTACTTGCCAGCTGGTTTTTAACAGCCATGAGGGGCAGGGATGAGGGGCGCTTCTAAGGCCATTTGCTGGGATTCTAGAACAGGAATAGGTTTGTCCTTGTCTCTGCTTGAGATGCCCATGAGCATTTGGTGGGTCACTGTGTGCAACAGGATGCTGGACTAGATGGGCTGTGGCCTGATCCAGCAGGGCCTCTCTTATGTTCTTATGTAGGGATCCAGAGAGCACATTGTCAGCCGTACCCCTGCAAGCAGCTTGTCTGCATCCTCAGGCCACAGCAATTGAAACTGATCCAAGCAAACCGGACCAGACAGTTCTCTGGACGCTTCATTTGGGCTATGTCCAATTGTGACATCCAATCCCCTATGAATCTGGGAAACTTTGTCCTCAAAGTGCTTAGCAAATTTGTCACAGCAGATATTATTTGGCCCTGGCTCACGCTTCTTTGAGCTTGATTTTATGAGGCCATTTACTACTCTGAAAAGCTCTGCTGGATGGCTACTAGAGGATGCTTACTGAATTTTGAAATGGTCATAAGACTGATCAAATAAAATTATTATTATTATTACTAGAGGATGCAGTGTAGCCTTGGTGTGGACGTTGAAATCCCCTAACACCACTGTGGCAGGGGCTTCCAGCACCACATCCGAGACCACCTCAGCCAGCTCAGACAGGGAGGATACTGGGCAGTGGGGTGAACGGTACATCAGTAGCATCCCTATTCTGTCTCTCTGGCCCAACAGCAAGAACAGGCCCTCAACTCCCATTACAGAGTGAATTGGCCACCTGGTTAGAGAGATGGAAGTCCGATGGGCTACAGCTACTACCCCTCCCCTCTCCCCTAGTCTAGAACAGTGTTGCACCGAGTAACCTGGAGGACAAAGCTGGGTCAAACCAGGCCCACCCTGTTCATCCATCCAGGTCTAAGTTATACATGCCAGATCAGCCCTTTCTTAAGGATAACTGGATAACTGATGTTTTATTCTGGACTGATCTGGCATTCAGCCATGACACTATTAAGTGGGGGCCTTTTGGTTGGCAGGACTCCTGAAACTCTGCTGGCTAGGAGGCAGGACAGAAGGGGTGATAGCTTCAAGATATTTGACACCCCTTCTCCTCATCTGTCTCTTCCATCTCCCATCACCGTATCTCCCCCTGCCCGTTTCCACAACAATGGAGGCCTCCTCCTGCACCCCTCCCCTCTTAATAATGGCACATAATCCCTCTCACGCCCTACTAACACACAAAGACAACCTCCCCCTGGACCCATACACCCACACAACCCAGAAGTTAAACACCCACACCCAGCTTAAAATGATATTAAACAGTGACAAGATTTTTAAAATTGTGTATTTTAAATTTTAAAATACTTAGGATGAAGTCCAGGACTGCCTTTCCCCTGGTTGGTTCCATGACCATTTGCTCCATGGAACAGACATTTAGCAGGTCTAGGAATTTTCTCTCTCTTTCCTGAGTTGAACAGGAGTTCACCCAGTCTATGTGAGGACAATTGAAGTCTCACATTATAACTACCCTATCTTTTGGGATACACTTGCTTTTTGCATGTCACCCCAGCTATTCTTCCTCTTTCTTCTGACTTCCACAAACAAGCAGAAGGAAGTCAGTGGATGCCATTTTGCTAGCAGCTCAGAGGAGAGGTGTGTGTTATTTTACTTTGCTGGCAAAATGAAAAAGCCAGGAGTCCTAACACTCTCATAAGAGTGTCAAGGAAGTGAAGGTAATAACTGGCGTTTCCTTTGACCAGAAAGAGTTTTGGGTTTTTTTCTCCATCCTGTGAGAAATATTGAAAACTCCCTGGGCAAGCAAGTGGGGCGTGATGGGGGGGGGGGGAGTCCTGATTGTGGGCAGGCGATGGCCCACACCAGCTTCTAATTGTTTAAGGCCAGGAGGCCTCCCCAGGCAGGTGGGCCGGGAGGCCTCTCTGTCTGTGGGGAAACAGGCGCAGAGATTGGTGCCTTTTGCTTCTCCTCTCTCCATGTTTGCCAATTCGGCAGAGGCGTCTCCCAACCTCTACAGTGCACTGGGAGCTGGCCATTTAATCTGTGCTGCAGCCACGTGGGCAGTTGGCTGTCCAGCCCCACACCATGTTCTTTGGAACCTGTTGACTGGACTGGTGAGATCCAGGGATGTGCAGCACCCACCTAAGAGACTTTGGTGAAGCAGCAAGAATAGAGAAGGGAAAGAGGGCATTTCTCTACTTGAGACTTCCCTCTTGTCTTAATGGGGAGCTATGGGGAAAGCTATTTTTAAAAAAATAAAATGGCATGGAGCACAGAGCTTCTCTGTCAGACAAGAGGGGCGAGGCCTGCCCAAGAATGCTGTGTCTAACTGCCTGCCTTGATCAAAGTGAGGAACAAACATGCCCATCAGTCCTTGCCTCCTCATACCTCAAAGCAGGGGGGTACGTGAAGCTCCTCTCCCCTTGCTCATTCCCTCTTGGCCAGGAAGGTACCTGTGAAGGATGGGGCCCCGGAAGGTCTGTGATCTCTGGGTAGCAGGGAGCAGACAGAGGGTGGATCATATTGGGTCCCAAGGTCCCTATGCTGGTTTGCATACTTTCCTGTTGCTGCCGCAAAGACATCAAATTGGAAGCTGTGTAAATCTGTTCACTTAAATGCTGTGTTCGTCAAGTGGTTAAATACTTTTTTGTGTAAAGGACTGGAGCAAGACAGAAGCAGCACGTGATATTTTTAGGCCTGCTTTAAAGAAAAGCTCTTCAGGGAAGCCCCTGTACTCTTCTGCATACTGAGTACTGCTGGAATGAGATCCTGTTGAGAAGCTGTGCACAATAACGCTTACACCTCAAGGTAAATCTGTACACTGAAGGCTGCAATCCCACTGGGAAATTTAATCCGGTTTTAAATCAAGATTTTTAAAATCAGCAGTGAATTCAGATTTTTTGAGTTTCCATTGAATTTTTTCAACCAGTAATGAGGTCAGGTCTTTTGGCATTCCTACTCCTAACTTTTAACGCAAATTTGCAGAGGAAACCCCCCTCCCTTCCCTCCTCCCTCATACCCTGATGTCATCCGAGGTGGGTAATCCAAACCAGCAATGAGGTTTGCCTCCACAGCCGTTTTGCTACAAGGGCACCATAATGGGCTTCGCGTGCCTAAACGCACACACGCCTTCCAGTCACCTTCTTCTGAAGGGTTTGGCACAGAAAGGAAGGAAGGACAGGTGCTTTTCCACAACTTGCTTCCTGTAATTGCTGCTATATTGTTGCTTAGGAAGAAAACAACTTGCTTCCACTCATGCCGCTTAAAACAGCTTAAAAATGAAACAAAAAATAAGCAATTCAAACACGGATTCTGGCAGTGCCCACTTCAGCGGCTTTAAATCACTTTAAATTGCTATCAGCCCATCTGCTGTCCCCACCCAAAATGGTTCAGAATCGCATTAGGGAAAGGGAATTTTTTCTTCCCCCCTCCTGCCAGCCGTGGCCCCACCCCCTGCCTCTCAATTGGATCCCTCAATGACATGGTGGAGGGGGGGGAATTGCAGCTCCCCCCTCTCCTCTCCCCTCCCCTCATGCTTTTGCAAAAGACACCCTGCCAGTCCTGCGCATACACACGTACACACAAACACACACACACATCTTCCTCCCCATAGCCAGCAGCACCGGCTGGTATACACAGAGACACACCCGTAAACTCAGGACTGGTGCTTTTTCGCTTCTCTGCAAATGCAGCAGCAGAAAGAGAGCTGCGTGTGAGTGTGCTTCCAGACAAGGAGAAAGCAGGGGAAGTGAAAAATGAAACTTTGATACCTTATCAGTGTGAAGTGTGGAGTGGGTGAATTGCTACATCTTATCAGGCTGAATTGTTACTTCTCTGCTGAATATGGATCTGGCGCTTTAACAATCTGGCAAGGGGTGGTCCCTGCGCAGGGTGAAAGCCCACCCGTTTCATGATGTATTTGCCCCAATACTGCTGTACTGTTCCCAAAGGAATAAGAAAAAGCGTTTTAGCACCAAAAATGCGGAACCCCCCCCCCCCCGCGCATTTTCAGGTGTTTTTTTCTATTTACTCCCCTGAAAGTGCAGGAAGCCAGTTTTCAATGCAGACAAACAGTTTTCAAACCATTTCTGACACATAATAAAGTCCCAGTGGAAACGGAACCGAAGTAGGCTTAGTGAAATACTTTTGTCAGGTTCTCAGGTTTTGCTTTTTGCTTATCAACTGTGTTTGTGCTAAAGCAGAAATGTTCTTTAATGTTCACGTTATGCCTGGTTTAGGTACTGATTGGAGTAAGAAACATAAACACTAAACACCATAATCTGTTCAAAAAGCAATTTACCTTCTCAAATACTGTAATTTCATGTATATCCTCTGATACTGTAGTGTGAAATTGATTGATTGCTCATTCTATTAATAGCGAGTGAGAGTTTCCTCATAAGCTTATGAATAAAGTAACAATTCTTTCATTACATTGCAAACAGAAGTTCTTTTTTAAATGCCTTTTTGCCCTCGACTATTGCTTAGTTAATTATCTTTGCATGACTGAAATTAATTTTGTCACCTCTTTCTTAGTTTTGGGCTCCGCTTCTACTGACTATCTGACTGAACATTGGTGCAACTCATTGTCATTCTAAACAGACATTTTATTTGTCTTCTTTATCCAGTAGACATCGCAAAGGTATGAGGTGCTACGTCATCGTTCCCTGAATACATGGGAGAAGTTTCAGATCATTAGTGAGGTGATGTTGAGGATCATCAAACCCTGCTTTATAGTTCCACTGTTTAGTTGCAACTTCATGATATGGGAAATGCAGCTAAGAGCCTCTGCCATGGGGACACCCTGGGTGTTTTTCCACTGTCACTAAGTACCCATTGAAGCACCCATTAAGGACCCAATTGGCTGAGAGCCAGATGACCCCACTTCCACCATAGACCCCATTAGGGACAAGTTTGTTTCCACCACAGCTAGGTAAATCCGGATCATTATGGGTCCTTCAGGACCTATAATCTGGATTTTGTGTAGACCCCATTAAAGGGATCTACAATGGGGTCTTCAGTCTTAAAATCCAGATTGAGGGAGCCTGTTTCCACTACAATCCAGCAATGGGGTCTAGAGAAGGCCTGAGGGGGGAGGCACCCATGGGGGTGGGTGCCCCAAAGTCATGATTCTGGAGTCCCTCCAAAGGCAGCTCTGAAATCCCTCTGAAGTTGCCTTCAGAGATGAGCAAAGGCTCCAAAGTCCCTCCAAAGGCAACTTCAGAGATTAGCAAAGTCTCCACAGGGAAACCCCTTGCCTCCAGGCATGGAAAGAGGTGCATATTAATGAAGCTGACTTGGGAGCTGCCTGTTACCTCCAGGCACGGAAACAGGTGCATATTAATGAGGCTGTCTCATCAGTGCCCACAGGAGAGATGCACGCAAGGAGCTAATTAATATGCACCTTTCTCCTAAGGGGGGAGCCTGTGCTAATCTCCAAAGGCAACTTTGGAGATTGCACTCCCTATCCCCCAAAACACCTGAGGTGACAGGTAGACCCCTTGTGGGCCAATCCAGATTTGCCACATGGCTGCTCTGGTGTTTCCACATCAGGCAGGCTAGCACTCATTGCTATTGGGTGCTAGACCACCCGTGGAAACACACTGGGTACTTCCCTTAATCCAGATTACTAGATCCAGATTAAGGGAAGTACCCATTCCTTAGATCCAGATCTTCTTAGATCCAGATTAAAGGAGCACAGTGGAAAAACACCCCTAGAGAGGGAAATTGCAGCTGTGACTAATATTCAAGTAGAATTCAACAAGCATCTCTTGTGTTTGCATCTCTGATCAGTGGTAAAACATTTATTGCCACGTGTTTCCCAGAATTCCTAGCTTTGGAAGTGCTGTGCCACCAAAGGCAAGGCTATGCCAAGGCAGAACACAATACTGGAGTTCATAATCAGTGTGTCATTGGCAGATAGGTTGCAAGTACAGGGAATGACCAGGAAGCCTGAAGTTTCTCTACCAGACAAAGGAAGCAGATTGCAAAATTGTCTGCCACGCTCTGAAGCAGGAGGCTTGCACTTTGAAGCGTAAAAGAAGATCTAAGTCCAGAGAGAGATAAGGCCAATAGTTCTCTGGTCAAGAATAAGAGTTAATTGTTAACAATAATTGCTAACATTATTGTACAGTAAAAATCAGGAAAGCTTCCTATTAAAGAATGCCTGGTAGAAATAACAGAATTTAAATTAAGTTATTGATCAAATTTATCTGAAGTGGATGAGACCTATTATGCCAAACATCACACCCTGGTGCTACCTTGACCCTGCAGACATAACCCCTTGAACAGCATTCTAGGAGTGTGGAGTGCAGGCCACAAGTTTATGACAACACCTGGGCCTCAACTTTCTATAAAGAGCCCCAGCCATTTTAAACTCTTGGGTTAAAATGGACCAATTAAAAATGAGAATTTCAATCCATTTTTATCCATTTTTTGTCCCTTTTTCCACTTAGAAGACACAAAAGTCCAGTTTTTCCCATAATGTATGAAGGTTCTCCCCCATACACACACTTCATCACTGCTGAAATTACTCAAGAAAGAAGACAACATCTGTAGATCTTAACTGCACCAGAGGCCTTTGGCTAAGACACTTTGGGACGGTTTCCCCATTCACACATAGGCAGGCAAAAATGTGTTTACACGTGTTCCTGCCTGCTTACATGTGAACGGAGAAACCGTCCCAAAGTGTCCTAGCCAGGAAAGGCTGGACAGGGGCGGGGACACCTCTCCTAGGCCTGCCCACCATTGGGTGGGCACCCAGGTAAACTGGGCCCTGTGGGTCCGGTCTACCAGACTCGGTGTGCCTACACGATGGCAACCCCGCCCGGGCAACGTGAGTGATTAGCGCACCCCCCCCCATCACCTGTTCAGCTGATTTTCAGCCAATGGTAGCGGGGGGGGGGGGCATGCCCGTGGCTGTCAGGGAGGGAAGTGTGTGTGAATGCTTCCCTCCCTGGACAGCCGGGGATGCTTCGAATGTGCAAAGATGGATGTAGAGCAGTTTTAACTGCTCTACGTCTCGAACATGCGGAGAACACGCCAGGACAGGCTGGGATGGATCTGCCGCCCCAGCAGTGCATGTGCTGCGTCCCCACAGTGTTCTCCGTGCATTCGAAAATCCCTCGCGCGAAAAGGTCTCTGGTCTCTTGTTTCTGAACTGAAGAGAGGAACTCCGCTTCTCAAAGGAAATGGCATTTTAAGGTTTTGTAGCTTAGTGGTGAGACTAAGGGTGCTTCCACACAGGCCCTTTAACACCCATTAAGCACAGATTGTGAAACGCATGTCCGCACACGCGTGGCTGTGTAGGACACTTCCGGTGAGGAGTGTCCGCTCAGCAACACCCATTAAGCACACTTTCGAGTGTGCACATCCGCACACTCGGACCTATTAAGCACACTTCCGGTGAGGTGCGTCCGCACCTATCCGTACCTATAGTGTGCTTAATGGGTGTTAAATAGACACCACATTTCATGTGGGCTTAATGAGTGTTTTGCTGTGAAAACTCATCCTTTTAGGATGCGTCTGCACAGCAAAAGTGTTCCTACCTAGGGCCCTCCCCCGGCCTGCCATGATTGGCTCCTTGGAGCCAAGCATGGCGAGCTGTGGGACTCCTACCTCACGGCTCACCCTTGCCCCAGAAGTGGCGGATCGCTGCTTCTGGAGCCAGGGGGAGTTTCTCTGAAGCCCTCCCTAGCCCACCCAGGGGAGACCGACCAAAATCCCCTCCTTACCTGCTCGTGGTCACCCTGATTCTGGCTGCAGGGACCCAGGATGCAGCTCACCTGCATCCTGCGCGCCTCCTGATTGGCCGGGGCTGCTCCTGGCAGCTCCGGCCATCAGGAGGCGTTCTCTGTAGGCGCACTGCCCTGCCTAGGCGGTGCGCCTGCGCAGAACGCCTATTGTCTATTGAGAAAATATAAACGCAACTCACTGAATGGAAGTTGCAACAAAGCTATCTCTAGAGAAATGGGCTTTTTAATGCATACCTTCATCTTAACAAAAAAGTAATGGAGATGACAGATGTATCAATGGCTACTAGAATGGACACCTAAGTCCATCTTTCAGGCTGGGAGGACAAGCAGGAGGCCTCTAAGGCCATTTGCTGGGATTGGAGAGCAGAAGGTTTGCCCTTGTCTCTGCTTGGGAAGCCCATGGGCCACTGTGTGAGACAGGATGCTGGCCTGGATGGGCTGTGGCCTGATCCAGCAGGGCTCCTCTTAGGTTCTTATGTTGGAAGCTAAATTCCAGGGTCTTATCAATCCATTTCATACTTCAGTCTTGGTGAATAGCATTTCACTGTCAAAAAAGAATTGCATAAATAAGATAGTTCAAGTGGCATGATTTTTCTGCATGCTTTGATTCTCTGTTATGGAATTCTGCATATCTGCTTCTTCTTAAAAATATAAGAGTTGTCATGTTTCAGTCCTAGGTTCTTTCTTTCTCACTGTCCAGGTTTAACAGTCAAACATCACAGCAGGCAGCACTATTTATTTATTGTTTGTATTTCTATCTCGCCCTGTACCCGAAGGTCTCACAATAAAAGCATATATTAAAACAACAGTGTCTGCTGTAATGATCCTGATCCTTTTCTTGATCCTGCATGACCAACTGTTGATGTGAGGATGTCTTCATTGGTAGTGTATCCAACAGTTTTTCCCCACTAGCACTAAGTACCCATTAAGGACTCATTAGGAACCCATTAAGGACCCATTAGGCTCAGAGCAGGAAGACCCCGTTTCCACTGCAGACCCCATTAGAGCCACATTTGTTTCTGCCAGTTCTAGGGAAATCTGCATTGAATGGGTCCTTCAGGACCTATAATCTGGATTTCCTGTAGACCTACAATGGGGTCTTCAGGCATCAAATCCGGATTATATGGAGCACGTTTTCACCATGATTGGGCAATGGGGTCTGGGGGGGCTCTGGGGAGTGTGCACCCATGCGGGGGTGCCCCAAAACCCAAAGCTCTGAAGCTTGTGCACAATCTCCAAAGCCGGCTGTTAAGCTAGCTCTGAAACCGGCTCCAAAGAATAGCACAGGCTCTGAAGAGGACCCCATGTGAGAGCAATGCTAATCCTACTGACTTTTGTCAAAGGTTCCGGAGAATCTTCAGCAGATTGCTCCCGAGAATCGCTGGAGCTTAGCTCTGGAGAATCTTTGAAGGATCTCCAGAGTGTCTACGGAGATTGCACCCCTTGTCCCCCCAAAACCTGGGATGACAGGCAGGCCCCACCTGGGTCGATCCGGATTCGCCACATGGGTGCTTTGGCATTTCCACAGCGGGCAGGCTAGCACCCATTGCTATTGGGTGCTGCACCGCCCGTGGGACGCATCGGGTACCTCCCTTAAATCCGGATCTACTAGATCTGGATTAGTTGAAGGACTCATTTCTTAGATCTGGATCATCTTAGATCCAGATTAAGGGAGATCGGTGGAAATCCTCCCTAAATATTTTTTAATGCAACAATAGCAATCCAGTGACTTCGAATATACACAGTAAATAAACACCCAACCTGGAACCCCACCATCTGCCACAGGGCATAGCACTAGAACATTCTGACCCCCCTTTTGCACAAGGACTGGAAGTTATGGACCCAGTTTCAATAATTTAATACCTGATATGTGTGCTTACTGAAATCTTTGGCCTTCCCAAGATTTTGAATTTGTTAACTGAGGGTTGCACTTGGATCTTATTGGTTTAAAATACTGCAAAACTAAAGATGAATTCCAGGGAATAGAGATGTGCCGAATCAGTTCAAATTCAAAACGTTTCAGATCAAACTGATGGTTTAACAACTTTAAATTCAAACCAAACTAAACCCAGATTCAGGGTGTTGATTCAAACTCCAGCCTGATTGAACAGGGTGAAACCACTCAGGTCGATTTGAACTGATTTAGGTTTGTTAGCATTTTGTTAGACTTTTTAAATTTCATGTTTATTTGTCAAACTAGGTCAGACTGGCTGAAATATGAATCAGACCAGTTCAAACTGAAGCAGGAAATTGGGAGCACAAACGGACTCCAGACAGGTTCTCAGGAATTAAAAGTTTTAATGCTGCCAGCCGTGGCCCAGTCTGAATCCCTCCTGCCAGCTTCCTTTCTCCCTCTCAAAAGCCCTAATCTTTATACATTCCTTGGTGAAGGCCACTGAGACAGACATGCGCAGAAGTCCCAGTCTACAGGTAGTTTCTAGTTTTGTCTACTGTAAAACGCATGATTTACAGGAAGTGAAAGCTAGCGTTCAGCAGTTTTGAAGCAGTGTGCCATATAAGGGAAAAGTGGAACTTACTGGAGGTTAGCTAGCATGAAAGCAAAACTTAACATACCATAATTCAACTGCAGAGCAAGGTAGAGAAGGGTTTATATACAATTTGCCCTCTTCAAAACCTTTTTGAGCTGGTTCAGAATTGAACCAAACTGCACATGGTTTATTCTGATTCTAAATGAGCGACCATTTTCGAGTCGGAGCGCATCTATACCAGGAAGGCATAACTGAATGCATAATTATCTGTCTGCACTATACAGCAGACAAATTTAACCTGAAACGTTCATAGCATTTTTTCATCCACATCACTATGGAAAGCACTAAACAAAATGAAGACTTTCATGCCTTCTTTCCATCTTCTTCTCCCACTCCTAGTAGTATTTATGTAAATTCAAAATAATATCCCTCCCTTTTTGTGCTATTTGTAAAGCAAGCTTTATTTACTGTTTCTTTTGTATCAAATCCATTAATTTGTAATCTCTGCAAGGCCAAATTAATGTTGTATTTTGCTTCAGACCATTCACCTAAACAGCTAAACAATTTTCTAACTTGACATAGTTTATAGATACGCTTATTCAGTACAAATGACCTTCACGTTGCTAGCCTGCATGTTTCTTATATAAGTGAGTTGCATCCAATACTGCTTCAAAATAAAACAAGCAATTATGAAGTATTTATCCAACTCAAGCAAACAGTATATTTAACTAGACAAATGGAAGTAATTATTGTATACATAAAAAATAAAATCAGTTCTGAAACTGAGGCTGCCTGGAGACACGATTGCATGATTGCCTTTTACCGATACCAGCAGACACGAGAGCAATCCCAGGCTTGTCTCTGGCCCTTTTTGCACTAGCACAAGGAAGCCTTCTAAGATCCATTTAGGGACCCGATTGGTACCGATCAGGAAGGCCCTGTCCCCACCTGGACCCCACGAGAGCAGGGGAAATCTGGATTTAATGGGTCCTTCGGGCCCTTAAATCCGGATTTCCTGCAGACCTGTTTAAAGGTGTCCACAATGGGGTCTTCAAGCATAAAGACCCGATTTTTGGACACCCGTCCAAACAACTTCCCTGCCGATGGGGTCCAGACGTCCAGGGGCCGGGTCAGGAGGATTGGAGCTGCGGGCGAATGGGGGGGGAGTGGCTCCAATCATAACTGCCCGCTTTGGCAGGCATCAAGGACTGGGGGCCCAAATGCTCCCCCCCCCCCCCCGCTATGAGCAGCTACAAAGATGTGCCTCTCCCCCCTGCCCTCCGTAGGTGGGAGGATGCCTTGAATGGCATTCGTGCTGGCCAATTGCACCAGGCCATTGCTGCCCTTTCTGCCTCCAGGGAAACGGAGCACTCACGGTGCCCTGCTCAGCACCCACTGCAGATCCAGATCTCCAGGAGGACGCCATCTCAAAGTTCTGGATCTTGAAGATCTGGAACTTTGGAGTGCTTGTGTAAAAAGGGGGCCTGTCTTATATGAAGCTTGTAAGAACCTTAGGTCGGGCCCGGATGGCACCTGGAACTATTTACAGCCTTGGAACCTGTCCTCAGAATTCCATCGGGACTAACACTCTTGTTACTTACTCCCCTCCCTTTCTAGGACTGCTGGCTCAGATCAACCATGCCTGTTTTTCTGTTAAACATTTCACCTCACAGCTTAATCTTGTTAACTTGTAGGAAGGCAACAGTTAAACAGTTAAGGATTCACGCCTTGGCCTAGAGCAGCTGCAAGAGTACATGCAAATGCAGGTGCCCAAATTAAATGCCTGCCTTTGCACCAGTATAAGTTGTGTGTGTGACCTGGACAACCTAAATGTTGCCCAGTTTTTTTGTTTACTTCACTTCCTGCTTGAACAGCCCAGTTTTCTGTCTGTTCTTGGGTATAGGAACAGGCTCCCCCTATCTAGTCAGTGTCTATGGGTATTCTTCCAGAATCCACCACATCTCTTGACTTTTGCTTGGATCCATTGCTGCATTTTTTTTGCTTCTCTTAGATCTACTGCTGTGTCTTTGGCCCTGGTCACACCTTCAGTTTAGGACAATTTCAGGTTGTCTTCAGGTCATGTTACTCACAGTATTTTTATTTAATTAATTTTCCAAGCCAGCCCACCCCCATTAGACTATCTTAACCTGGAGTCATGTTTTTAGAGGACGGACAAGGACTCAGCCCATCCTGGCATTCCAGGCCATTCCTCAAGTGTGAGTGGGGAGACGGGCTAAAGGAGGCTGAACTGTGCTGTGGTGGGTGGGTGGGTCCAGTCTTTCGTTCAGCCAGTGGCACGCATGGAGCTCTTGAGGCACTTCCCCTTCTCTCCTCAGTTTATGTGTATGATTTCTCTATCTAGAATTTTTATGCAAATTTGTTGTTGTTGTTGTTGTTATTATTATTATTATTATTATTATTATTATTATTATTATTATTATTATTATTATTATTATTATTATTATTATTATTATTATTATTATTATTATTGTCATGATGTAAAACAGCAGTTACACCCAGCAAACGAGATGACTATGCTGGATTTCGTATTATATCACTAGTCGGGCACTTCCCAAGCACCTAGGACTGCGTGATGTATCGGCGAATTATGCGAGCAGACCCCAGTAAAGTGACTTTTTGAAGTTGGCAGATGGATATTTTGTCAATGCCAATGGTTTTTAGGTGCCCGCTGAGATCTTTTGGCACCGCGCCCAGTGTGCCGAGGATGACTGGGACCACTTTCACTGGTTTTCGCCAGAGTCGCTGAAGTTCAGTTCTCAGATCTTCGTATCTGGTGAGTTTCTCCATCTGTTTTTCCTCAATTCTGCTGTCACCCGGAATAGCAACGTTGATGATCCATACCTTCTCTTTCTCAACAATTGTAATGTCAGGGGTGTTATGCTCCAGTTTTCTGTCAGTCTGAAGCCTGACGTCCCAAAGTAGTTTTGCCTGTTCGTTTTCAACCACTTTTTCTGGCTTGTGATCCCACCAGTTCTTTGACACTGGCAGATGATACTTTTGGCACAAGTTCCAGTGGATCATTTGTGCTACAGCATTGTGTCTCTGCTTGTAATCAGTTTGTGCAATCTTCTTGCAGCAGCTGAGTATATGGTCGATTGTTTCATCCACTTCTTTGCAGAGTCGGCACTTTGGATCTTCTCCTGATTTTTCAATTCTGGCTTTGATGGCATTTGTTCTTATTGCTTGTTCTTGTGCAGCAAGAATCAGTCCTTCTGTTTCCTTTTTCAATGTTCCATTCGTAAGCCAAGACCAGGTCTTTTCCATGACCACTTTGCCTTCGATCTTCTCCAGGAACTGTCCATGCAGTGCTTTATTGTGCCAACTGTCCGTTCGGCATTGAACTGCAGTTTTCCGGTACTGGTTCTTGGTTTGCTGCACCTTGAGAAGCTTCTGGTTGTTGACTTCAATCAAAGCTGATTATTATTATTATTATTATTATTATTATTATTATTATTATTATTATTATTATTATTATTATTATTATTATTATTATTATTATTGAAATTAATCACACAGAGAACAAAAGCACATAAAAAAGAAGGGGGCATGGATGTGGGGGAGCAGGCTTAAAAAAGAACCACAAACACACACCCTCGCCTCCTTTGAGTGACAGAATGGCACCCAGTAAGATAGCTTTGATGCAGCAAAAGGGGTGGCCAGCCAAGAGGAGGCTCAGGTTGATCTCAGAGAAAGGTGTGGGCAATGTAGCTCAAGGCAGGGATGGTATGAGGACGACCTATAATGATCTAGGTGTGACCAGCACTGGTACAACCTCAGTTTGGATTAATGAATAGGCCGTACTGTCTTAGATTTGTGTGACCAGGGCCTTTGAGTAATACTTTGCATTCCAAAAAATCATTTCACCTTTAACAAAAGAGCTTAACTTGGGTCCTTGATTGCCTCAGAGTCCACCATCTCCTTCCATCACCACGAGAGCTAAATTATGGCCCTGTCCCCAAAAGACTTATTAGCCCCTCTGGGCTTCCTCTGCCGTCACTCTGTTATAGCTGACTTTAAAAGTCCCCTCCACTTCTGGAATAAGCGTCCCCATGGTAGCCGCGATTTAAACGGACTTTCCGTCCCCATGGTAGCCATGTTCTCTTTCCCGGCATCTTTTACCCCCGCCCCCTCTCTGATTCATAGAGTGACGTCATGCCCAGGCCTACCTTGTACTGCCCCCCCATGTAATATAGGAAAAAGAACGCCAGGTGGCGTCTCCAGCCACACAGTACCAGAAGGCCACTGGTAATAACAAAATTGGATTTAAAGTGACACCTCACGCGTGATCATTCAGAAAGCGGGTGGCCAATTTTCGGGGGAGTTCAAGGGGAGTTCATCAGCTTTGACCAAAAAGATCAAGAACCCAGGGGGTGTCACTACTAGCATGCTTGGATGCATGGGTTTGACTTCCCCACACAATGGGGCACAGAACAACAAGTACGAACCGAACCCACAGCCGCTCTGGTCTGCGAGCGCTCCAGCTGTGGGGTGAAGAGGCAAATAGGGAAGAGGAACACCAGATGCACAGGACAGGCACCATGAGCCCTCTCAGGTGATAATTGCGGGTATAGGGGTAGGCAGCTTGGCGAACATTAACACACAAATACACACCATCCTATACGAAATCACATATTTCTTTCAGATCCGGCGAGGTCCCCTACCTGCCACTCCGGGCTAGCGGGCTGGGGGGGGGGCGACTGCCTTAAGTTCCTTGTCGCTATGCGGGGAGGAAGGGAACCTTTGATAGCGGTCGTGAGCCGCCCTCCCCACCGACTGTGTGGGACTACTAGTGCGCGCATCCACCTGATCATGTCTAAGCCCAACACACACACACACACAGACAGACACACACACACACACACATGGACCCCTCCCCCATTCTTCGCACGGGGATCTTTTGCAGCCCGCTCGAAGATACTGACAAACTTCCTGTTCTTCATCACAAGAACTTGATCTTATTTAACAATAGGATCTGTTCTTCCTCACTGCACCTCGCTCCTTGCAAGGTGGGAAGGCGGGCCTATCAGAGAGCAGAAGAGAGCCGTGACTAGACCAAGGTCACCCATCCGGCTTCATGGAGGCAGAGGGGAAGAGATCAAAGCCAACAGAAGTACAAACTCCGCACCCCAAATAAATTTGTTCCCCCTGTGGGAAACATATGAAATCACACATTTATTTCAGGTTCGGCGGGTCCCCTACCTACCACTCTGGGCTGGCGGCATGTGTGTGGGGGTGCGCGACTGCCTTGAGTTCCTTTTCGCTATGCGAGGAAGAAGGGAACCTTTGACAGCGGTCGTGAGCCGCCCTCCCTGCCAACTGTGTGGGACTACTAGTGCGCACATCCGCCTGATCATGTCTATGCCCAACACACACACACACACACACATATGGACCCCCCCTGTCTCCACGGGGGGTGACTGCTGGAGCATTAGCCAGCAACCTTGAGCTCCTTGCCTCTCTCCTGGGATGAACAGAACCATCGACAGCCACATGTGACATGGAACCCCTGGCTAGGCGCCAGGATCTTTGGCAGCAAGCTTTTCCGGCCACATTATGGGGCCTCACTGATGCTGGCGAACGTTCCGATCCTCTTCCCGGAGACGGAAGGCGGGCGAGTGAGACCTCAGACTACGGCAATGGCTGGACCAAGGTCGCCCACCAGGCATCAGGGGAAAGAATACAGAAAGTAGAAGTTCCCATACAGGCTGCCCTAATCCCCCTGATCCCTCCAAGCCACCGGGCCAGCGGCATTGGGGAATGTGCCAGGCACAAGGGCCGGGGGGGGGGGGAAATGTGGGAAGGGGTGCTGTGAGGACAGAGGACTTAGCCAGCCAAGGTGACCTGATGGCCGCTCCATAGGGAGGAAGAGAGCATTCTACAGAGGCTCTTGGCCACATCACGCCTCCACTCGTGTGTACATACGCAATTTGGAGTGATCGATTGTCCCTCCGGCTGCTCTTGACACCTAACCTTTGGGCGATTCTGCTGCACTGGCTGGTATACCTGGCCACCTAGCCTGCATTCTACTGTGGTCTAAGAGGGAAGCAGCCATAAGAGGTGGGATCTGAGGAGGGTTTAGGCGTGTGTGTGTGGGGGGGTGCGACTGCCTTGAGTTCCTTGTCGCTATGCGGGGAGGAAGGGAACCTTTGACAGCAGTCGTGAGCCGCCCTCCCCACCGACTGTGTGGGACTACTAGTGCGCACATCCGCCTGATCATGTCTAAGCCCAACACACACACACACACACACACACACACACACACATGGACCCCTCCCCCCGTCTTTGCATGGGGATCTGTCACAGCCCTCTTGCACTCACCCCGCTGCCTTCCCCGACACCCGCAATCACCCCGCAAGGGCCTGGGGGCTCGTGGCCAGTGTCAAACACTCTGCTCACCTCTGCTGAGCAGCAAAGAGCAAGCCCAGTTGATGGGAGGCTCAAGGACGCTGCAGATTACCCTACCATTTGCCCGAAACACCTTGGGTCAGTGGCGACACAGCAGCCTTTTTTTTTAAACTAGATTTTATTTAACACTAGCATCATAAGTACATGTACTGTATTTGATCAGCCATTTAGCCATATCAATACAATGCAATTAAAAACAAACGGAATTATGGGGGAGGTATGTATTGTGCATATTTTGTGAATTGGATACTACAGTGGTGCACTACAATGGTGGATGGGTCACAGGCTTTATTGTCAGTCTAATAAGTTTGTTTGTGCTCCCCGACTATCCCAGAGGTACTGGCAAACTGCCTCCCACACCGCCATTCCCTCAGCCTTTCTCTGACGGTTGTTTTCGATCTCGCAAAGCTGCTCTTGTTCTACTTCTATTGGCCGTGGAGCATCACCTGTTTCTGCCAAGTGCCCTTTCATCTCACATAGGTTGTGTAGGGAAACGGCACTGATAATGGCGGCATTCAGGTTATGCTCCGCCAGATCCAGGAGCGTCTGAATCCTGCGCCACCGACTCTTCAAATGGCCAAACGCGCATTCCACAACGGATCTGGAGCGCGAAAGTTTATAGTTGAAATGCCGCTGTTTTTCTGTGACTGTGCCCAAGTATGGACGTATCAGCCATGGCCTGATTGGGTATGCGCCATCTGCGACGATAAGGGGAGGAATCCTCGTCCTGTTCAACACTATGGATGGGTTTCCAGGTATCATGGCACCAGCCTCCATTGCTACGAACAGTGTGCTGTTCCTTAGCATGCTCGCGTCATGCATGCGACCCGAAAATCCACATTCTATGTTCGTAAAGCACTCAGACGCATTAACCAAACCTTGGACAAGGACCGAGAAGTAATTCTTTCTATTAATGTACTGCCTTGCTCGGTGTGCGGGGGCAAGTATCCTGATGTGTGTCCCATCCAGCGCTCCAACACAATGAGGGAAACCGAGTTTTCCGAAGTCAGCCATGACCTGTTAAGCAGAGGGGAGATTTTAGGTTGGGAAGGAGGATTTGGGGTGCCAACTACAATTTAGGTTCGAGCGCTGCTGCGCACATGCTTACCTCTTGGATGTCTCCTAAATGGACAATGCGGGGGAAGAGCTTCCATTCTATGCCAGACAAACTTCTACCACTGAATCTCCCACAGTGGTTTTCCCGACACCGAACTGCTGTGCCACAGTTCTATAAGCACCATTTGTTGCCAGCCACCACACAGTTAACGCCACTCTCTTCATCACGGGCAGAGGCTCCCTCACGTGGCTCTGACGTTCTAGCACTGGCCTGAGCTCTTCAACCAGCTCGTGGAAGGTGGCCCGTGACATCCGAAAATGCTTAATCCATTCCTCGTCGTCCCAAATGTAGCGCGAGCACACCATAGGAACGTGAGAGAACGAAGGCAGGAGAACTATGTTATTTTATTTTACATTATATATGTTGTTATGTTTTAATATGTCTGATTTTAAATGTTGTTACCACCCTGAGACCTTTGGGTATAGGTTTGGGTAGAAAGATATTTAAAATAACATTTTATGCCAGCCTCTGTTTCAGTAGCCAACAGCCCACTCCCATGATAACCTCGAAGGAATGAACAGTACTCCGTGTCCCTGGTGGCACATACTGTTAACTAAGCACCTGAATCCTTCAAGCTTGGCGAGGACTATGGCGTGAAGGTCAATCAGGCCCACATCTCAGATGGAAAGGGTTGAACTTGGAGAACCAGAGTGGGCTTTTCCTCCCCCCTTTCAAAATACATTTTTGGGGACTCGAAGTGGCTGACGAACCTTCTGTTCGTCTCAGCACAGAAGAACACCCCGCATGGTGGTTGGGGCCCCGAGAACTCAAGAGAGTTGTGAGTAGCCCAAGGTCACCCCACTGTCTTTGTGGAAGAGTATGGAATCAAAGAAATGAGCAGAAGTATTGGAACTGAAGACCTCGAGTACGTGCTTTTTGCTCCCTGTTCCCCCCCACACCATTTTCCTTTTGTTTATTGTTTCTTTAGATTGTAAGTCTGAGGGCAGGGACCTGTCTAAGATTAATATAATATAAAAGAGTATCGCATAACCTAGAACTGGTGGTGAGAAGCCATGACAGCTCGCCCTCTACTGAGTCCTCCTCAAGCAGATCGACCCCCAGCAGCACCGAGAGGTTGCTATAACACCTATGGCGGTACCAGGTACTTTTTCTCCGCGTAATGGCTTCAATAGCCTTGCATGACTGAGTGGTAGCCGGGCTCCCGGCAAAGGCATGAGTCTCTCTAATAGTTTCCTTTACATTAGCAGAGGAACCCGTCTTAACCCAAGTTACCCAGGAGCAAACCTTTATGTTGGCACTCGTGGATGCGGACGAGACATACATCGAGGACCACGGGAACGGTAGGTATGAAACAGCAGAGCCAGGCAAAAGGTGTTCCCAGGCGTCCGGCCTGGATTCCAACCTGGCAGCAGAGGTTACTTTTAACCAAAACTATGGGTGGGAGGGTTAAGGTGCGCACATTCACTTGTATGATTCTCCGCTCTTGCCCCCAGACCTGCTAGTCCCGGAAACACAGCCGATGTGTGCCGAGGCATCCCAGGGCACCTGTGGCATTGGTGAAGGTAAGCTGTTTTTTTAATGGGGGGGGAGAGCGATTGTGGAGCTGTGAAGGCAATAGAGAACAGGAATGCCTGCTTTTGTCAACAGGAGCCGAAGCAAGGGAGGATGGGGCAGAACCGCGAGTGGAGGACTGCGATCTGGCATGGGAGGGGCCAGAGGAACGTATCAGAACAATCCGGTCCAAGCAGCGCAGGACGGCAACCTCTAATAATGTTGTCCAGGAACTGAAGAGCATGTTCACGGAAGAGAGGCGTCTTGACAGAGCCAACAATGGGGTATTAGTTGATGAAATCCGAAAGCAGATGGAGATGAATAGGAAGGAGATGGAGATGCAGAGAAGGTCAGAGAATGAAAACACGTCCAGGCTGAACGCGACCTTGGAATCCCTGACCCGGGCATTGTTGGGCCACATACAAAGGCACCAGGAGATCGCGCAGCAAAACGCGGGGGGCCCACAGCCAAGCGTACCGGAGGTAATTAACAGAGACACCGATGAGCAGCACACACACAGTTCTGGCCCCAACATGCTCACATCGACCCCAATTTCCCCCGGGGCACACAGGCGGCAAACAAAGAGACAGGTAAAGAGGAAGGAGCAATACTCGCCATGACAAAGGACGTCTCCTGCGAAAGAAGGGCCCCGTTGGCCCGTTCCTTGTTGTTTTCCATTTCTTGTTGTTTTCCATTTTCCCCCACCCCCACCCGCTTGAACAATCTTCCCCTATGCACTCCACTTCCCTAAAAGAAGCACTCTAAGTTCAAAACGTTTATTAGTGTGAAATAAATAAAACTTCATTTTTATTGAAATTAAAAAAGTTGCATATGCAACAAAATTTTGAATGTTGTTTAGTTTGAAATATATAACACGTTTTCATTTTTATTAAAATTAATAAAGTTGCTAAAGCACTGAAATTTGCAATGTTTGTGTGAAATCAATTAAACATGGTCCTACTGTCTGAGGTAAATAAAGTTGCAAGTGCACTGAAATGGAGGGTGTGAAAAGCGTGTGTGTGCCTTAGCTTACGGCGGCACTTCTGGAGTGTCTCAGGGAAGCTGTGTCCTCTCGCTGGGAAGGTTCCATGCGTTATGTGTGACCAATAAGTACCAAAGGTTGCTGGCTAATGCTCCAGCAGTCACCCCCCGCGAAGACGGGGGGGAGGGGTCCATATGTGTGTGTGTGTGTGTTGGGCATAGACATGATCAGGCGGATGTGCGCACTAATAGTCCCACACAGTCGGTGGGGAGGGTGGCTCACGGCCGCTGTCAAAGGTTCCCTTCCTCCCCGCATAGCGACAAGGAACTCAAGGCAGTTGCGCGCGCGCCCCCCCCCCCCACGCCACCAGCCCAGAGTGGTAGGTAGGGGACCCCCGCCAAACCTGAAATAAACGTGTGATTTCATATGTTTCCCACAGGGGAAAAAAACTTATTTGGGGTGCGGAGTTCGTACTTCTGTTGGCTTTGATCTCTCCCCCTCGGCCTCCATGAAGCCGGATGGGTGACCTTGGTCTAGTCACGGCTCTCTTCTGCTCTCTGATAGGCCCACCTTCCCACCTTGCAAGGAGCGAGGCACAGTGAGGAAGAACAGAAGGTTTGTCAGCATATTTGAGCGGGTTGCAAAAGATACCCACGTGAAGATGGGGGGAGGGGTCCGTGTCCATGTCCGTTTGTTGGGTAGGTATGTGATCAGGCGAATGAGCGCACGTAGGATAACCCCAGACCCATACGGGTGTGTGTGTTCATGCGGACATGCGCATATGTAAGCCACCCCCACGTTTGCTCCGCTGCCTTCCCTGACACCCGCAATCATCCTTTGAGAGGGCCCATGGTGCCTGTCCTGTGCGTCTGAAGTTCCTCTTCCCTATTTGCCTCTTCACCCCACCCAAGGTGCCAACTAGAAGGCTGTGCAATGGCGACACCTAGCGTGATATGTAGCGAATTGCCGCCTAGGGAATTACATAGAAGAGAAGCCACGCCCCCAATACTCCGGAGCGTCCTCAAGGCAGATGTTGCGAGCAAAACCCGTGAATCGCCGAAAGAGCGCTGGAACTCTTCTTTAAAGTGCATGTATTTTCTCGCGGGTTTCTCACTTTCTGAAGCTCCGGAAGCGCCTTGTAAAGCCTGACATGGGGCCGCTCAGAGGCAAAAGAAGAGTTCCAGCAGACTTTAAATTGCATGGGGACAGGGCCTATCTTGAATTTTGTTGGTTCTGTGCTTAGGTTCCAGGTTGACACCAACCAGCTTTTTGCTGAAGTCCCTCAGTCTCCTCTCTTACAACCATGATACCCCAGTGAACCATTTCCACTTGAGGCTAATGATGGGTTGGACAAACAGTATCATCAAGCTTACTTGGTGCCTGATGAGCTGGAATATGCACAAGTGTGTGTGTGTGTAATTCTGGTCACTACTGTACACCCACAGCATGCAGACTCCCCAAGGTATTCTTAGTTTCAAGCAGAGATGTGTAAATTCAGTATGATGGTTTGAACAAAATTGTTGTTTGAGCTAGTTTGAAATGAATCAAACCCTCCCTTGTTTGACCATTTGATTCAACCTGGAGTGTTTGGTTAAAAAAGATCAATCAAATGGTTCTATTTAAACTGTTCTGAACTGATTCAATCCAATCATTTAAACAGGACATTCTTAATATATTTTTAAATGTCTTTTCTTTTTTTTTAATACTCAGTTCGTGTATATCTTCAGTTTTCAAATATGTTCTGGACTTTTAGGTTTTTGCCACAGTTAGATGTAGTGTTTTGGGACATGCAACCTGTACTGGAATAACTACCCCCAAATTGGGACAGATTATCAGTGTAGTGGGAAAGAGCTGTCTACATTTCGATGACCCTCTCCAATTGAGCCCCTTCCCTCCAAAGGGCCCTCAGAGGCGGTCACAAGACTCTGAAGGCTATTCCCAGCCTTTGAAGCTTCTGGCCTGGCTGATGTTGGGAAGGACCTGCTTCTTGGTGCCTGTGTGGTCTGCTATATCAACCATGGTATGGTTGGAGATACAGCTCTGAAACATTTATGGCCCCCTTGCCTGGTCCATGCTTCATGCTCTACAGCCATCTGTATGTTGATTGCCAGTCTAGACTTAACACCAGAAGCCAGGGAACAAGCATTCTTCAAAATTCATTCATTCATTTATAGGTGCACTGTAAACAGTCCCTTTCTGGGGCTAGTTTTTGAGGAATGATCAGCAGGTGGAACCCTGGTGCCTTTTTTTGTGCCAGGGAGTGGGCCATCCACTGGTGTTGTCTGGATACAACAAACCTCAGTAGTTGCAGGGTCTCAGGGACTCCTCTCATGTGCAAGTCTTACATTCCCTGTTGCCATCTAGCACACTACTCAGGGACTGTGCAGAACTTGCCTGAGATACTTTGCTGGGTTCATGTGGAATGTTTTAGAAGGCTAACCAATGGTTTGCTTGGGAAGCAAACAGAGACTTTTTTCACTGAATTATTTGGATCATACAAGGTGTTTCTGCAGACTGGCCAGTGACATGTTTTGCTAGCATGCTTTTTCAGAAGTTATACTTCAGAGTGACAGCAACAAGTGCACCCACATGCCAATTTTCTAGAAGCCTGATGTCAGCTTGTAATTCAAAATTCAAGCAGGCTTCAGTTTCTCCAAGTGATCTCTGATTAAATGCTTCATCTGATTATTTGAAGATGTCCATTTAACTGATTAAATGGATCCAATGTAAATTCATCACCACTTGTATTTTCAGCCCAGGCCTAGTTTCCATCACCACTTAATGAAGTGAATCACACAAAATTTCTTTCAATTATGTAGCATTTAGACATTACTAGTTAGCTTTGGCCAATCAGAATGGGCTTGGCACATTCTGCTTATTTGTTTATTTAGATTTACCTCCTTTCTTATAATACCTGGTTTCAGGGTGGGATAAGTTAAAAACAACTAAACACTTTAAAATCAGAAGTAAAATATAAATTAAATTAAAATTGCACTGCTCAACAGGAAAAATGTACTAACCAATTAACTAAGGGTATGAGTAAAGAAAGTTACTACACCAAATTAATTAATTTGTTCATTATAATATCTGTATCCTGCCCTTCACCTAAATATATTTAATCCTAGCAGGACTACATTCAGAGGAACTAGGAAGCAAAGGCCTGGGTGAAGAGCCCCAAACATCTAAAGTTGGTGCCTGGCATACCTCTGAAAACCAAGGCTGCCACAGGTCCACAATCTCTGAGATAACAGAACTACAAGACGGCTCTCACTTTGTGATCTTAGAGCATGGACAGGTCTATACAGGAAAGTCCCAAGCCATTGTGGGCTTCATATGTCAATCAAGTAATTTTAAAGAAGAATATGGAATTGGAGACTGGGTAATCGACGTTTACCTTAGTGAAGACTGAGTAGAAGCACAATTTTATATGCCCCACAACTACCCTGTCTCCAATTCCATATTCTTCTTTAACACTTGGGATATGGTGTTACTTGATTTTCTTAACGCTGTTCACAACATACCAACCTGCCAAAGGGGGCTAGATTTGCTAGAACACCTTGCAAGCCTAGCCTTCTAAAAAGGCATGAGATTGTGAACTTTACAAGATGGACTCACCTGCTTCCATTGGCCCTAGCCATAGCAATCATGACTGCAAATGGATCGCCATGGGCTGTGACCTTCACTGCAGAAGGGCTCATGAAGCCCACAGGGCATTGGCTGGGCAAGTCCGGAGCAGATATATCATTTACAATATACCGAGAGATCAGTGATGCCCTTTCTGTTTAGATATTTACAGCATATATTTAAAGTTTCACTTTATCTTTTCTCACACTTTAAATAAAAGCAAGGAAGTACAAAAACTTTAGAAATAAATGAGTTTGTACAATTAACCAATTTCACAAACTTTTCACACCTGCAAAATTATTAAGCCTTTTTTTAAATTAACTGAAGAGAAACACAGTCACGTTTGCAGATATATAATTAAAATTAAACAATATAGAATGATTCCCTTGTACAGTAGAAATTCAGCTTTGATTTACAGCATGATTTTAAATATTTCTTATTTATTTTTCTTTCCCTCTTCTTTTTTCTTATCTTTTCTAAATGATACTTTTATTGATTGATTATATATATCACAGATTCCCAAAGACTCTATCCAGTTTATAAAAAATAGAATAGTAAGTGAAGATATGGCTAGAAATAATTTGAGAATTTTTTTTAAAAAAATGTAGCAGAGTAACTAAATCCAACAAAGACCAGCAATCAAGTCAAGGAGTCCTAAGTTGTTAGCATGTGTATCTTTTAACTCAAATAAAGCTGCCTTGGTACATAAGGCACAGAATTGCTTTGAATCAGAAAAGATTAAATTGTTGCATGTTCAGGGCAACCAAGATAATCTGAAGTCTATTTTGGAACAATTCCACTCATTGTCCCCATTGCTTTTCATCATCGCTATGATCCCGCTGTCACTCATCCTACAGAAAACAAACCTAAGACGTTTTCGCACACGCCAATTTGGAACGCGCGGAAGACAGCTCCGGGCACGGCATACGCACTGCCGGAGCCGGCTTTGCGTCCCGGCATGTCCGGAGCTGTCTTCCGCGCGTTCCAAATGTAGAGCACTTTAAACTGCTCTACATGCGTTCGGGCGTGCACGAACTGCCCGCAGGCATTCGGGAGGAGAAGCATTTGCGCCTGCTTCTCTCTCCCTAACAGCCGCGGGCTTGCCTCCCCCACCGGCACAGCTTTGACAATCAGCTGTTTTCAGCCAGTGCCGGCTGCGGGAGCCTCCTCAGCTGTCTGCCCGCCCCTTGCCGTCATTTGCCGGCTAAGACAGCTCACGACGCTTTGAGCATTCGCACACGGGCACTCCGGAATGTGTTTACACGCATCCCTGCGCCCCTCTGTGTGAATGCTCAAAGCGTCGTGAGCTGTCTTAGGCTTCCCGTCCTACTCCCGTTCCAAATGGAATGGGAGTAATGCGAAAATCCCTTTAGTTCTATAAAACTGCCAGGAATTCACAGAAAATTTCACATCTACTGTACATGGATGACTTGAAGCTTTATGGAAAATCTGAAATCGAGATCCAGTCACTGACCAACACAGTGTTAATATTCAGCAGTATGGAGTATATGGAGTTTGGCCTGGACAAATGTGCCACAGTGGCACTGAAGAAGGGGAAGATTACTGAAAGTGAAGGCACTGAAATGCCAAGTGGCCAAGCCATCAGGTCCCACCAGCCAGAAGCCTACGAATACCTGGGCATCTTGCAACTGGATAACATTAAGCATGGCCATGTGAAATCTGTGGTCAGTAAAGAGTACATCCAAAGGACTAGAAAAATCTTGAAAAGTAAATTGAATGGCGGTAACACCATTAAGGCCATAAACACCTGGGCCATACCAGTCATTAGATAAACTGCGGGAATTGTGAACTGGACTCAGTTGGAATTGGACAACTTAAGACAGAAAAACCAGAAAACTGATGACGATCCACCATGCACTACATCCTCGGAGTGATGTCGACAGGCTGTACTTGCCCAGGAAAGCAGGAGGTAGAGGACTTTTGCAAGTGAAGCAAACAGTGGAAGAAGAGAAGCATGCATTAGCAGATTATGTGGTGGAAAGCAAAGAATCAGCTTTGACTGAAGTCAACAACCAGAAGCTTCTCAAAGTGCAGCAAACCAAGAACCAGTACCAGAAAACTGCAGTTCAATGCTGAATGGACAGCTGGCACAATGAAGCACTGCATGGACAGTTCTTGGAGAAAATCGAAGGCAAAGTGGACATGGAAAAGACCTGGGGGCTTTCTGCACTTGGCCTTATTATGGAATATATCTCAGGGTATAGCCATCTGCTGACTACAAGCTAATGCAGACTATGCAGGGCTTACATGGGGCCTTCCATAGTATGCACTACCATGCAGATAGCAGGTCCCTATTGTGAGAAATATTTCAGAATAAGGCCAAGTGCAGAAAGACCCCTGGTCTTGGCTTACGAATGGAACATTGAAAAAGGAAACAGAAGGACTGATTCTTGCTGCACAAGAACAAGCAATTGTCATGTCGCAGGCCAGTCAGGCAACAGGCAAACACTTGCGCAGCTATTCAGTACCAAAGGCTTCAGGCGTACTCAAAGTCAGTTACAGTCAAGGGTCTAGGAGTTCAGAAGTCAGCAAGGGTCAGCAGGTCACAAGGAGTCCAGGATTTCAGCTCAGGTAACAAGAGGCTGTTCAGACGTTGTCTGCAGCAACTTGAGGCAAGGTGAGCTTGTTCTTATATAGGAGAGTAAGAGCCACGCCCACGGTGCAGCTGGGCTAATCGCTCCGACCTACGTCTTACCTGCTTCTGCTGCCTAAGCAGGCTATGAGAGAGCCTTCGATTAGGCTCACTGCAGGTGGATTCATCACCAGAACTGTCTGGCTGCTCACCTGGACCCAGCCTTGGCTCTTCCATGCCTGCAATGCCCTGCTGTGGCTGCTCCTCAGCCTGTGGTTGCATTGCAGGCATCTCCTCCTCCTCCGATGAGGCTGGGCAGGGCATGACAGCAATAAGAACAAATGCCATCAAAGCCAGAATTGAAAAATCAGGAGAAGATCCAAAGTGCCGACTCTGCAAAGAAGTGGATGAAACAATCGACCATATACTCAGCTGCTGCAAGAAGATCGCAAAAATTGATTACAAGCAGAGACACAATGCTGTAGCACAAATGATCCACTGGAACTTGTGCCAAAAGTATCATCTGCCAGTGGCAAAGAACTGGTGGGATCACAAGCCAGAAAAAGTGGTTGAAAATGAACAGGCAAACTACTTTGGGACTTCAGGCTTCAGACTGACAGAAAATTGGAGCATAACACCCCTGACATTACAATTGTTGAGAAAGAGAAGGTGTGGATCATCGACGTTGCTATTCCAGGTGACTGCAGAATTGAGGAGAAACAGTTGGAGAAGCTCACCAGATATGAAGACCTGTTGAAAACCAGTGAAAGTGGTCCCAGTCATCCTTGGCACATTGGGCGCGGTGCCCAAAGATCTCAGTGGGCACCTAAAAACCATTGGCGTTGACAAAATATCCATCTGCTGACTACAAAAAGCCACTTTACTAGGGTCTGCTCGCATAATTCGCCGATACATCACACAGTCCTAGGTGCTTGGGAAGTGCCCTCCTAGTGATATAATGCAAAATCCAGCATAGTGATCTCGTTTGCTGTGTGTAACTGCTGTTTCATCATCATCATCATCATCATCATCATCAAGCCAACATGTTTGGTGTTGTGTTATATCATCGTGTTTCTGTCAACAACAACAATTATTGTTTATTTATTTATCATGGTGGGGAACAACAGCAAATTTACAATAACATTTTACAGCATATAAACATATACAAACATATAAAAATCATCATATATTAAAATCTGACTTAGTAGTATAGAACCACAATTTAAATTGTTCTGGATAGGCCTGCCAGCAAAGATAGGTCTTTACTGCATTCAGATTCTTTAAATTCTGCTACTTTAAATTCAGTCAGCATTGTAAGCTGACTGATCTCTTCGGGCAGGTTATTCCACAGTCTAGCTGCAGCTGCAGAAAAATTGGCTAGAAAAGATGTTTCCCTGAGGACCTGAGTATCCGCACTAGATTATGTTGGAGAAGGCAGTGCTGTAGGTAGCTTGGACCCAGGGCATGGAAGGCTTTAAAGGTTATAACCAACACTTTGTACTTTGTCTGGAACCTAACTGGCAGTCAATAGAGCAATTTTAATATTGGTGCAATATGATCACTCCTGCAAGCATCAGTGATAAATTTGGCTGCCATATTTTGAACCAGTTGGTGTTTCCGAACTTGGCACAAAAGTAGTCCAATAGACAGGGCATTACTGAAATCTATCCTTGAAGTTACCAATGCGTACAACACCATATTTAGGTCTTCCAGTTGCAGGAAGGGGCGCAGCTGACCTATCAGCCACTCCTGATAGTGGGCAGTCCTGATGGTTGCGTCTATCTCGGTGATGGCCAACCTATGACACGCGTGTCACAGGTGACACACCAAGCCCTTCTGTGTGACACACATGGTCACCCTGGCACCTGGGTGTGTGGTGCTTGATTGTTCTTGAAGTGTATGAAATGCCAACTTTCAATTGAAGATTTAGCAACCAAAGCCACTAATATAAAGAATTATTTGTTTTTGCTTTTAATAAAATACATATATCAAAAATATAACTTTTTTACTAGAACTACAAATATCACAAAATTATGGATATTTCTAGATGTGACACAGCACCCGAGTTAAGCTAGGTTTTCTTGCGAATTTTGACACACCGAGCTCAAAAGGTTCGCCATCACTGCTCTATCTGAACAAACATTTGGAGATGCGAATCCAGAGACCTTTCTGCACTTGGATCTATTCTGAAATATATCCTGGAACAGTGATAGTGCAGACTGTGGCAGACCCCAGGTGAGATGAGACCTGCCATAGTCTGCAATAGCATGTGGACATCAGACTCTTATCCTGAGATACAGTCCAGAAAAAGACCAAATGTAGAACGGGTCCAGGAGTACCTCCAAACCGTGAACACAGTTTAGCCCTGCTACAAGGTGACAGTCACAATGAGTGCTGAGATAAAAGCATCCCCAGTAAGGGTCCAGCATGGTCTTCTGTTGCCAGAAGCTGTCTCCTTGCTGCTGGCTGTCATCGATTTGCTTTACCAGCAACTACAGTTCAGATCTCCTGCAAACTCTGATTCCCGTTTCACCCTTCCCACAGATTTTACTTTGGAATTGTATTCTCATAGTGAGCAGAAACCTCCCAAACCACTCAGCAATGCACCACATCTTTCTGTGGACTTACCATGGAGAAAGGCCTTTAAGTTTCATTAAAAATGAGAAAATGCACTTTTCTGTCCTTTTATATGGATTGGAGTAGGAAAGGAAAATGAACGTCCAGGTGCTGCCATCTCAAAGCCCTTTTTCTTCTGCCTTTTTTTTTTTTTAAAGTGTGCAGATGCAGCTCCAAAATAATGAATGCCTTACCAAAATATTCCTGATTACAAGCAGTAAAGTCTCAGGCAGGTCAAGTTTTTAAGTCCCAGTTAACTTGAGATGCCCACTTACACTGTGTGTGGGTCTCCTGGCCCCGCTGGAAAAGAGACTGAGCCAGGAGCAGTACAAATTAAGAGCCAAAAAAATGCATTCTCAAGTCTTTAATATGGAATAAAGGTGGAATGGGAACTATAACATCCACATGATGCCACTTCTAAGCTTCTTTTGAACTTTTTAAAAATGTGTATGGATGAAGCCAATGATTGATTAGTTTCCATCAGAGCAATTGTATAATGATTCCAACACAATGATTCATCTATGTACTGAAAAGGAAAAATATGCAATTAATCAGTACAATGAACCATTTTTCCTTTTCCTTATTGTTTCTGTATATAAGCTGTTGTAATGAATTGAGGCTCACACACAGAATGGTTGCCAAGTGAAAGAGTCTGTGTTTTACTGAAGATTTAGGGGCTTTTTATGCCCAGTTACAGAATACATTTCTCAATGTAAATTTCCTCCGGGGTGCCCATATTTGGTTACAAGAAGAGAACTGGACTGAACCAGTAAATGCAAGGATATGGTGTAGGGCCAACAGAAGCCTGTCTCTGTGCATGTGGATATCTCGTGTCAGCATCCTTGGATGCTGCATATTATTTACATGTACTGTGGAAGTGATAACAAATGTTTAGACTCTATGTGAGAGATATTAGAAAAGCTACAGTGACCCAGGAATGTACCCTTTGTCCTACTTGCTTTAGCAAGAGTTGCTTTAGCTGAGATGGGCAAATTGCACCCCCACAATAAGCAGTTTGGTATAGAATAATTATTATACTGCAGTTTATCAGAAACAAGGAATAAGAATGTGCATATTGAACGCTGTGGAAAATGTTTAGCATTGCAATCTGCTCTGTATTTAGTAAAATTTCATTACCAGGTATATGTGGCAGCTAACCGTTTACCTATTTGAATGCCTCTAAGGACTCCCAAAGGTGATTGTCTGTAAAATATACAGGCTGCGTCTTCATGGCATGCCTTATTTCGGTTTAAATAATTCGAAATAACTGGACTGGAACAAAGCTGTCTACACGACTTGCAAATTGATCCGGTTCTGAGGGCATTCCGATTGCAGCCTTAACGCGGAATCAATACTCGGAGTCCACATGGCAGCATTGTCCTCCCGCCCATTGCCCACCCTCTCTCTGTGATTGGTTTTCCCTCCCAGGATCCCACCCTCCCTTCCCTGTGCGTCATGCATGCCTTTTTTGCTTCTTTGTTCTGATCAGCTGTCATTGGGACGCCCCCTGCCCGAGTCCCTCCGGTGCACTCAGCTCTGCCGGGGACCCCCTGCCCGATCCGGCCCCTTCTCTCCCCTCCCTTCCCCTTCCCAGCAGCAGCAGCAGCCATCCATCCACCCATCCATCCATCCATCCATCCATCCATCCATCCATCCATCTTGGTGCGACACGGGCGGCTTCGCCCTGGGGCTCCTCGTTGCCTGGTGGCAGAGCCGCCACCGCTTTGCCCCGCTCCTCCGCTGCCGCCGCTGGCTGGAAGAGGAGGAGAGCCGAGCCTCTTGGAGCGTCCTTTCCGGCCGGCCGGCTGGGATGGCGATCGCGGTCGCTCTTCAGCCTTGGGGTGGGGGGGACCCCAAGATGGGGGGCAGCCTCCTCTCTCTCTCTCTCTCCCACACACACGCCCCCTTTAAAGTCCAGCAGGAACTCCAGCCAGCCGCTGTCCCCTCCCCAAAAGCGGCGGCGAAAGCGTCTCCTTTCTCTCCAGCCCTTGGCGTGCAAATTGGCCTGAGAGCGAAGCGGCGGGGAGGGAAAAAGGGGGCCGGCACACAAAAACAACCGGCCTGCTCACCTCCTCCCTCCCTTCCTTCCTTCCTTCCCTCCTTCCTTCTTTCCTCGGGGGCTCCGCTCAGGGCTCGCGCCGCACCAGGTCTGGATTGGTGCCGGCGGCCTGGGAGCACTCCATGGCTCTGGAGGAGAAGGCGAGCCAGCGAGCGATGTGTCCCCGCTGCTGCTGACTAGATCTCTCTGCCAGTAGGAAAGAGAAGGGGGGAGAGAGAGAGAGAGAGAGGGAAGGAGGGAGGGAGGGAGGGAAGGAGGGAGAGCCAACCAGCAGCGCTCTGGGGAATTTTTTCTTTCTTTCTTTTTTCTCCCCCCCGAAAAAAAAAATTAAATTAAAAAAATCCTGGGATGGTCCGGTGAGGTGGATGGGGCTGTGAGAGCTCAGCAGAGAGCTGTGACCTGCCATTTAAGGGGGCTCAAAGTTGCTGACAAACCTTCTGTAATCACCTGTTAAAGGGGACTCAAAGCAGCTGACAAACCTTCTGTTATCAGCCATTTAAGGGGGCTCAAAGTTGCTGACAAACCTTCTGTAATCACCTGTTAAAGGGGACTCAAAGCAGCTGACAAATCTTCTGCACTCACCCTTAAGGGGACTGAAAGCAGCTGACAAAGAAAATGAACAGTCACTTTGCTGATGCGTTCTCCCGCTCTGAAAGTGGACTGAAGCTGGATTCAATCTGAGGTGTGACCATGGCCAGAGAGAAATATGCCCCAGAGGTCAGAGGTTTTTGGTGGATCGGGCTCCTAATGGGGTTGGAGTGCTGTTCAGGACATAAAGTTGCCTGGCAGGGAGGGACCGATCTGCCTCCAGGCTGCAAACGCTTTGGATTGTGTTTTTCCAGCCCTTCATCCTTCAGAGCGGGGACTCCAGGGCTTTCCTTTCCTTTCCCTTTTTAAAGTTAAAAATTTGTGCAAAACTGCAACATTGTTATTAAGCTACATCGCTACAGTGTAGCTTTGGAGGTAGTGGCTGTTTCGAGGCTGGATTCTTTCAATGAAATCACTCTTTGGAAGCAAGCTATTGGGGGAGGGAATCCTAAACATGTGTGAGGGTGTCTGATTTTATAGCTGTCATGAAAGCCTGCCTGTGTGTGTGTCTACCGGCTCGCTCCCTCCCCAGGAGGGGAAGACTAGCTAGGCTTTCTGCGGCCGGGCTCCCTCAGCCAAATTCTGCTTGCCTGCCCCAGGGGAATCCAAAATGCTGATAGCCTCCTCCTGCCCAATCCCCTCCTCTCCGTCTCTCCCCCCCCCCCAACTCTCCACACGTACTCCGGAGCTGTAGCACTGCTGTGTGAAGGCTGTTCCAAGAAGTTCAGGCTTGCAAGAGAAGAAGCGATCCGAAAAAAGTTGTTGCTTCAGATCAGGCAGGGAAACACACACACACACCAATGACGTCCGCAGAATACGGACAGCCATTGGATACAGTGCAATTGGGGGAGGGGCACCCTGAACACGGAATCTCATCCTTGAAAACGGTACTGTCCACACAGTAAGAACTTAAACACGTTTCAAGTGCATGATCCGGAGTGAGACCTGTTGAAATCAGGATTTATTTCAAAACGGTTTAACGTGGTTTAACACGGAAGAAGCATGTTAAGCCGAACTGCCATCTGAACTGGGAGGACTCAAAACGTTTTGAATTTGAGATAACGATGCCGTGAAGACGCGGCTACAGTGATATAATCGATATAAGGATTAGCAAATTCCGCAGCAGGATCTGCATCTTTGATATCTTCAAACCATTTTTGGTCCTCAGTAAAACAAAGCAAGGTTAGCAGAGATCAAAAACTATATCCCTATATCGATCTTAAGAATGAGCTACTGTATATAGTCAGTCAATAACTTTAGGATCAGTGAATGCCCTCAGTAATAGGCAAGAGAGGTTCTTGGAGAAAATGTGGAATAAATCAGAGCAGTTTGCTTTGGGGAACCTCATCTTGGTGGATGATTTCAATATGACACTGAATAATAAGTGGATAAGTCTAGTGAGGCTATTGAAAGGGTATGAGATATGAAGGGTGAAGTGGATTCATTTAGATTCCTTTACATGGCAAAAAAAGGATTTTACATTTTATTTTGGCTGCTCATAATACTTCTACACAAATTGACAATGTTTTCTTGTGGCTGCTGGAATAGGTATGAAACGTATATCTGACCAGGGTACTTGGATTAACAGAGGAGATAAGAAGTTGCAGGAAAACCTCCAAGAGAGATCTACTGAGGACCAACCTGAGGCTGCTCAGGGAAAAGGCTGGAGCTGTATGATAGGAATAAAGCTGCCAAGCCTACTTAGAGAACAAAAATAAGCATAGGACCTCAGAACATTCATTTAAAAGCATTAACCGCCTTATAGTTTTTTAAAAAACGCAACAGAATGTGATTCAGGAAATAAGGGAAGGGACTATCAAACACTGTGATTTGGGCAATATATTATGAAGTCTGTCCCTCTTTGTGACGGTCAAAGGGAGCAGGCTGCAGCCACTGCTTGCTTTGTGGGCTTTTTGGCACCCCGAATGACAGGAGGGGTGCAGCAGTGCGGAAACCCGCCAGAATCGACCAATGGGAGCAGCCAGATCTCGGACTATTTAAGGAGCAGCCCGGCGTTCCCCAGTATCTCTCGTCGTGTGGTTTGAGCAGGAGAGGGAACAGAGAGGATTGCAGCACCCCGGGACTTCTAGGCCTTGGACTCTCAGGATAGAGGGCCAGGGATAGAAGAGAGGTCTTGCCTCTAACACAGAGGGAGATGGTAGAGTGCAGGAAACTGTTTACTCGGAGCCAAAGTGAGACAGGGACCTGTGGGTAGTTTGTATTGCCATGAGGCAAACTCCATTGTTAAGGGAGAATAGTCTCAGTGAATGGTAGAGGGAATCTACTGCAGAAAGCTAAAGAACAGACAGGTTTTAATACAAGGCTTACTTTAGGCTGTTAGCTTTCAGTGGAGCTTCTTATTGGGAACTGTTATCTTTTCTTATTTAACAGCTACCTTCTTTTCAAGCAACTCAAGGACATTTGACCTAACCTTTACTTTGCTTCTACATTCTATTTATTTATATTAAACTAGTGTTTATGTGCTGCTTTAAGGGGAGTCTAATTGTAGACAAGTAAAGCAGGACGCCAGTGGGGAGTATAGTCCAGTTGTCATACTGACACCCCATTGCTGGCAGTTGGGCCATGGTGCTTGGCAGCTGCTGCTTTAGTGTGCTACTCTGCAGAGGGCGAGAAGGGAGGGGATGGGCTGAGTTGCCACACTCTTCTATTCTGAAATATATGAAGGTACCTTTCCAGAGGCTGGGCAAATTGATGTACTTCTACAAAGGGGTAAGCTGAAGGTACTAACAGAAGCTGATATCATATTGCAGGGGACTGAATAGCAGATTAATAAACTGAAATCCACAGAAGACCCAAGTCCAGAATAGGTTTTCATCATCCTTTTATAAGGCATCCAAACACCAGTTGCTTCCCTTTATGACTAAAATATGTAATGTAGTGCCAGGAACTGGAAAAATCTCTCTGTTGTGGAAGAAGGCACTGGGCATTCTAATATTGATGGCAAATAGGCATTCTGATTCTTCAGACCCTTACAGACCTGTTTCATTGGCAAAATGGGATAAAAAATCTTTATAGGTATATTGGCAGCACAGCTAAATAGGTTTAGTTCAGAAACCATTTATCCAGATCAGCACAGATCGGTAGTAGCTTAATACATGTTTGAATCCATAAGGTGAATTGTTCAGCTCTAATAGATCTTGTGGGAAATGGCAAGCCTTTTGCTATCCTGAGCCTTGATATCTGCAAAGCTTTTGATACAATTGAGTACCAGTTTATTATTCAAGTTTTACAAAAAATGAATTTTGGATTATGATTTACAAGTATTATTAAGGCAGTGTATCTGGAGAATACAGTGAAGCTAAGAGTTAATATCAGGATCAATTGAAATATTTAGGGGGTCTAAACAGGGTTTCCCTTTACTGTTCAGTCTAGTCATGGAGGCCCTAGCACAAACAATTAGGGACAACAATCAAGCCGTATTCATTAAAATCAAAACTTTTTGCTGATGATACTTTTATTATAACAATAGACCCTCTATGTGCAGTCCAAGAGGTTAGCAGTATTGCAACAGGACTCTATCAGGTCTCCCCTTATTGATCAACATGTCTAAGCCAGAGATAATGTTTAGGAATGCCACCCTATGGTCCAACAGCAATGTCAAATAATATCTGGCTTAAAAATTCAAAGGAAAAAGCTTAAATACCTGGATATTTTTATATCTAAAAACCTTAAGTAGCCTATTTATGTCAATTATCCCTTAATAGAGAGGCTGAAGGAAGATATTATTGGAGAGGTAAAAATCTCTCTGTGTAGAATTTTGATTATTAAATCATTACTTGTACCGAGATTATCTTTTCTTTTCAGTGCTCGCCTACTGAACCCACTAAAGAAATTATGTTTTAATGCATAAAGAGCCTCAGATAGCCAAGGATTGGTACCCAAAACAATTAAGAAAGAAAGGTTGGTGAATTCCCAATCTGGAGTTTTATTTTGATTCAGCTGTGCAGCTCATACATGGGAATAGATTGCCAATGCCAGAATGGTTTCAGTTTCAGACTTTAATCAATATGAGAAAGAAGGAGTTGCCCTTGATTAAAAGGGTAGATATTAATAGAGCAAAGCAGTTGAACACAATAATTCTTATCATTCTTAAGATCTGGAAACAATGGTCCAGCTATCTACTCGTTGCTTAATTTGATATTATCCAGTCTGAATCACACCCTTACTGTGGTCTGGGATATTTTAAAACATATAACCAATGAAATCACCCCAACAAAAGAACCACTAAAATAGAAAATAAAAGGGTCACAAATGTGTAGTATATATGGATATAAAGGTCAAGAAGTGCCTTAAAGTACAAACTTTAGTAACTGCCATTATACAAGATGAAAATAAAATCCATATATATAGCTACAGTAATGAAAACAAAATTACAGTCCAAAATACTCTAGGGGTTGCGGCTTGCATAGACAAAAGACAACATCCCAGAGAGACCTGAGACTTTCAGCTTCACTATGTCAGATGGCCAGACATGTTTTGACCCTCCTTGCTCTTGGGTCTTCTTCGGTGGCCACTGGATGTATATGAAACAAGCAAAAACCAAAGGGCTTTATCCAACAAATTATTAATGTCCATATACATACAAATAAATGAACACCTGTGTACATATAAATATCTGAGATCCCACAAAATATAAGCTACTCAAATCAGTACAGCAAATGCCCAATCAATCTATATGAATAAAATATGAACATAAACATTCCTCAGATCCCAAGTAAAGTTGTACACAAATGAATTTGATCAAATTTTCTAATTCGCAAATTGTCGCATCAAAACAACAGGAAAGACATTTGGACATCTGGACTTTTGAATATAGCTATGATATCCATCCACTATGGAACTATGGAACATGGCATAACAGCTCCAAAGTGCAACCAGTGAGATTGTAACCGGCCCTGAAAACCTGTATTCTACCAAGATTAAATAAACTCTAATGAGCAACTCTTCCCCATTATACTTTCCACTTTCCCATCTAACATTTCCACACAATCCAAGGCATAAATAAGTTGCTTCAAGCACAAGAAAAGATTATAAGGAGATAGAAAATACAGATATAAATGTTAAATTGATCCAGATAGTGGATTTCGTTTTCTGGTGCTTGAACTAATAGGAATCTGCTCACAGTAATCTGCTCCAATAGAGAAAGCCTCATATGTTGACCTTAAACTATAGACCTGTTCAAATGAGGGCAAATGGAACGCACTTAGGAAGCCCTGGGACAGAGCATTCATTCCTCCGGGCAGCCTGTCCCAGAGTGCCCACATGCGTTCCGGGTGTAGAGCGGTTAATACTGCTCTACATCCGGCCCAGGGCATTCAGGGCCATCCCAAAGTTGTCCAAGGGAGGAAGCATTCACACGCCTCCCTCCCTGACAGGTTCGGGCCCTGCCTTCGGCCACTCCTATTGGGCAGGTGGGTTGCATACCTTCCCTGGGTTCCTGTGGGTTCTGGGGGACTGGATAGAGTCCCCTAGGGCCCACAGGAATCCTCCCAGGCCCCCACTTTCTGAGGCCTGGGCCTAGGAGGGGACACGGATGCAAGAGAGAGTTACTTACCTTATCCTCAGGTCCCAAAATCAGCTAGCTCTTGGCTTGCTCTGATTGGGTAGCTATAGCTAGCCAATCAGAGTGGCCGGCACACACAGGCACACTCTGCTTGCCATTTCGGGACCCGGTGAGGATGAGGTAAGTACCTTGTGTGCGTGCGCATCCCTGCCTAGGCCCAGGCCCAGGAGGGTGGGTGCCCGGGGGGATTCCTGCAGGCCCTAGGGGACCTGATCTGGTCCTCTACACCCACAGGAACCCAGGGAAGGGATCGAACAGGCCTGCCCACCCCTGGGTCCAGCGGGACCCAATGGCAGCAGGCCTGGGAGTGGGGTCCCACCCACGTGCTGGCCTTTCAAGGCAAGGACACTCAGGGATGCTTCCCCATTTGCACACAGGCAGTGTGAAGGGGGGTGGGGGAGTAGGCGAAGTGGCCCCGATTGTCATAGCCCGTTCAAAAAGGCCTTATTTCCTTCCAATTTGAATTAAGTTTTTATCCATTCATAGGACATTTGATAAACCTTCTTTTCTCAAGTTGCTTGCCAATTCAATACTCGAGCCCAGATAATCTTCAGAAAAATTATTTTATGGTGAGAAATTAGAATGAGGACGTATGGATAACATCTCACTGAGTTTTTAAACAAATTATATCTTTTAAAAAGTTTTTTTGTCTCATCCAAAGGCTGTGTCAGATCAGGTTAATGTCAGCATGTCACTTTGGATCCTCAGATGTGAAATGGTAACACAATCAGCTTTCGTGTGTCACACTGTTGTAACAGCTGGCAAAGGGATTTTCAAATATTTTTCTGACACAGAAGTGCCCTTCCTTTCATTAACTGGCTGGAGGAAAAGGTGGAAGGAACACAGGCTGCATTCGCATGCAGTAAAAAGAAATACAATAAAAATAAAACTTCTGAGGTGGCTTCAAGATGGCTTTAAGACCGTTTGAAGGTGGAAATGTCAACATGCTGGTCTGCCCCTTCCCCGTGAACATTTTAAGCTAGAGAAAGTGGATGAGAAGATAGAATGAGAATACAAGGGCCACACATTACTGTCTCTAAAACCCTTTCCACACTGGGCCTCATCCTGTTCTAGAGCAGGCCAGGGTCCATGTCACAAAAATTCCTGTTAAATTTTCTTCTTAATACATTTTAGCGCCATATATGTTAAAAAGCAAGGAATTATTTATTTCATTATAAAATCATAAAAATAATAAATGAATGCATTCAGAGCAGTCATGCTAGTGCAAGCTGGGATGGGTTCGGGCGAACAAAGGAAACTTCTGGCTTTTTATGGCCTCTGTGCTCCAAGTTCCATCCTCTCCCTCCACCAGGTTCATCTTGGTGTTTGCCCATTAACTCTGGCAACCAGGCAAGCAGAAGCCACTTCAAAGGAGAAAGTAACTTAACTTTAACTTATTACTTAAACTTCTAAAACCAGCGTGATTATATAAAACAATCTTAACAATTACTATATTGTTGTTAGTATTATAAAACTTGCTAATATCATAGTCAAAACTTGATTGTCTTCAGAAACTTTACTTTTATGTTCTGTCTTTGCCTCCCCCTTCTCCCCTTTCTCCCCTGCTGGACTTCCTCCTTTCTATGTTTGCTCATCTTTAGGATGCCAGACCAGGACCAAATTTGGTACCTGAAAAAACAAGTCTCGGCATGGTTTGGGGTCCCGGAATGCATTGCCACGCATGGGGACGGTACCGGACTTCACGATCTCAGCTGACAGTAAAGAGGTTTGAGTTTTAAAGCCAAGCCTCTGTCCTGTCAGCCGAGATTGTGAACAGGGGTTGCAGAAAAGTGGGGTACAAAAGCCAACTCTTCTTCTTCTCCTTCTCCTTCTCCTTCAACAATTAGTGCAGCTCTGGTGAAGAGCATACACATGTCCACTAGGCTGCTCCAAACCTTTACCAACCTTCACTAAAGCGGCAACCATTCACACTTCTTCCAGCTCACTGTGTGGGGCAAGGAGCGCATCATCTGTGTGGCTGCATTGCTGGGTCAATTGCCGGCTGCCGCTGCCCCAACACATCACTGGGATTGATCACACCTCTCTGCAACATTCTGTAGGCGCATCACAGAACATGTGACGCTGCTGGTGGCGGCCAATTGCGGCAGCAAGGAGATGGAATTTTTATTTCTCTTGTTACAGAAGAAAAAGTGATTAACATAGCTGAGATAAGCAGTCTGCAGGAGCTCACTAGACTCTGTTGTAATTAAAATACAGTATAATCAAGTAAACATTTTCACTTCTATGTCCATTTGTAAGTGAATTACTGGTCTCTTAACTATGCTAAAAACTCCTGAGAGCAATTCACATGACCAAACACCATTACCTTCTACTAAGTATCATTTCCAGATATTTCTTTGTGCGTTTGTGAGAGAGAGAGAATTGCAGAAAGCTGAGGAAAGAAGAGCTTTTTAATGGGTCAATTGTTAATTTGCTTCTAAACCTCATTACTGTAAATTATGCACAAAATAGTCCATAGCTGCCTCTGTCTCTTGGCTATACAGAGCAGAAAAATAGTGAGAACTTGCTATTCAGTTACTCCCAACTATTAATATGAGGCAAAATATCTAGAGGATCTTGCCACAGATCGTGAGGTACCTTTCCAGAAGTATTGGCAGGAAAATCTATCAGCTTTATTAGCTTAGCTATTTAAATGGCCAGTGCCTTTAATGGTGTAACCAGTCACTGAGTCACATGAACAATATTTAGCACTCACTGTGAAATGAGATAAATTTGTTTCATAGTTGCTGTAGTCCAAAGGCTAGCCTCATTGTAGTTTGCCAAGCCCAGAACAACCCCTCAGTGTTGTCATGAGCTTGGTGGAGAACAACAACGGGAGATTTATCAAATCCCTGCTGGTTTTTCTGAGGTGAAGACTGAAGAGAGTAATGGTCTTAAGCACGCTTAGCTTTCCTCATAAACAATGGCCTGGATACACCTGCCCTTTTGTAGAACATTTACCACTCCTTACTTGATGAAAGAAGCGAACAAGGAACTCACTGGGCCTTTTTGCTCCGTCCAGCCGCTGGTCAAGCCCACCTGCATGCAAATGCTGCTGCAGCTCACCCAGAGGTGCCCACACCCGCCACGGAGCAATCCAGCTGTGGACTATAAAGTAGTACACAGGCTCGTTAGGTACCTTCCTTTTGTATAAAGTTTATTGGGGATAATATGGCAAGGCCAAAGATGACCAGAGGAATCTTGGGACTTTGGACAAGTCAATTCCACCTTTGTTGGAAAGACAAGTCTCAACTGGCGCGTTCCCATGCACATTTGGTCCGGTACCAAAATCGGGTCCAGCAAGGGGTGTCCCTGTGCGTTTTTGATTTGGTCCGATTTCCACGAACCAAATTGCCCCGACCGTACCAGACCAGGACCAAATGTGTACCTGAAAAAACAAGCCTTGGCACAGTTTGGAGGTGGGGTGGGCTTGCTGTTCCTGCCCTGTGCATTGGAGATCGCAACCACTGAGATTTTTGGGGGAGTGAAAAAACCCTGATCGCCAAGGCAGGCAGGATAATGGCCTATTTTTTGCCCCTTTTCCACTGCAAATATTCCAGCCCCATTTCCCAGTTGCCAAGGTGATTGTGATAATGGCTTGATTTTCTCCCTTTTAAGCTTGCCGGGCATTCTCGCGGTTCCTGATGGAGTGGAGGTGCACAAAACTGCTTAACAGCCCAACTGCCACACTAAACCTCATAGCAACTTTGGGTTTTTAAAAATTATTTTAAAATGTATTAATTTAATTTTTTTCCATGCCTCCCAGCCCAGTCCTGGCTTTCTGTGCTACTAAGGGAGGGGGGGATGCAGCATTTGCAGCTGGCAGCACAGGGGTGGGCACAGGGGTCAATCCAGCTTGCAATGGGGAGAGAGGGGGCGGAGGGAATGTGTAGAATGTGGATGCAACCCCAGTGGCTCACTAGATGACTATCAGAGGTCAAGAAACAGGATGGGATCACATAACCACTCTTCTCGTCTGTGCAAGCATACCATCCATAGTACTGAATATAGCACAATCATCACAACTGTGGCCTTCCTTTGTATGCACCTGTATTGTTTAGAAGTCATTCAGCCTGTTAAGAATAATATTTGGGAAAGCAGAGGTCCTTAAATTACCAATCAAAAAGTCTCCTGTACTGATGGCTCAATGGCATAGCTTACCTAAGATGTAATTGGCAAGTGAGTTGATAACCTGTAATATTGCTATAACAAGAAATCAAATGAGGATCCTATCTTTCCCTCTTACCTTCACAACTTCTGGTGCTTCTGAAATGAGAAGCCTTGTGGCTACTGGAAGCCAGCTAAGTGTGTAAAAACTAATAAAAGGATGCTTAGCTACCGTATCTTAAGGTAGCACCAGGCAAGCTTATTCTGAAAGCTATTGGTAGCTATGTAGATAAGCCTACAATAGCTCATCACATCAGCCAGAGGGAGCAGCAGGAAGCAACTGAAGATTTTTACAAAAGATTCCACAAGGTTACTTGCCTTAATCCCAATAAGGGGGTATCCCTGAGGAAAAGGGGTACGAACGAGAGAGAGAACGAGATTCTCTCTATCCAAACCTGTGGTTGATACCAAATAAACAGCTATGAATAAGATAAAATTAGGAAGGGTTGCAGTGAGAAAAATAAATCTGTGTTTTCCGTAATTCCCACATTGTTTGGAAAGAAGCTTAATTTATACTAGTGTTAACCCTGCCCTCTGGGAAATCTCCAGCCAGGAAGGCTGTTAGAATCAACAAATCAATAAACTTGGAATATTTATGAAATAGCATGGAGGACCTTAAAAAAAATGAAAGAAATACAGAGTAAAATTGGTAAAATGTTTAATTTTTTTTTTAAAAAAATAAAGTTGATTAAGAATATTATTTGCAGACTTACAGTACTCTGCTTGCACCAACCAGGCTGGTTTGGATGGAGGAGGAAACCCTTTCTGCCTGGCCAGATGAGTTAATATCAGCACTTGCAGTGGTAAAACCGAAGCGTTAGGCACTGTCCGTGATGTGAAATCATTTCTCCCCAATTTCTCAGCTATCCTATCTGCTAGGTCTATGCTTATTTCCCTAGTATTCTGCCCTACTTTGATATTTGTTACTAGATTTTCAAACCAGTAATCATTTAACTGCAATGTGAGTGTTCTGCTATAGAGCAAGGCAGAAATTAAAAGAAGAATCAGTGTTTTCTGTAAAATATTCATATATCGTAATGTATGTATTTTATTTTTTTAGGGTGAATTCAGTATGTGGATTGTGTAAATACTCTTGAGTTTTTACTTGACCTAGTTTTACTGACTATTCATTCCTGTCATAGAGTGAAGAAAATCTTTTTTTAGCAGCTTGCCTATATATTCAGCATATTACATCCTATATTCTCAGTATTATTTTTCAGTGGCCTTTATCTACTGGATCAGCAGAATGTGTTAAGCCTGGACATTCATACATGCAAGACTCACTGCAATTTTAAAATGAAAGAAATAAAGCAAAATAAACATCAGACAAGATGATCTTTTTAACATCAGGAATTGTCCGTTCTACGTTGATCAACAAGTGCTGGATGGTGAAGAAGACAGGAGAGCAGATGAAAATGTGGTCTTTTAATTGTAGTTTTCAATTGTAGTTTTCTTTCAATGTAAAAGGCAGCCAGAGAAGGAGCCAGTCATGAAAAACATTGGCATATGCTAAACAGTTTATTACATTTTGAAAAGAAAAATGTCTCAGAGAGACATGCCAAACTAGCTCTATTTGAACCCAGTTTGCATTGAACTGAGTGGCTGAACGTTGCCATGTGCGAAAATATTTGAAGACATTCAAGTTCGATCAAATTTGTCCAAATTTTGACATTCAAATTCAAATTGAATGTTCACAAATTCAAATTTTGAACAAAATTTGAACAAATTTTGAATGTTTGAATCTATTTGTTCAGATTATTCAGACATCCATACGCGTTTGGGTTCGTATATGGTGCGTGCTTGCATGTATGCATCTTTCCCGCATCCGTATGCATTTGTACGGATCCGTATGGGACAGAAATGGGTGGCATATAGGATAAGTACAGGACGCATATGGACGTATAGACACATACAGGATGTGTAACAATGCATATGGGCACGTACAAAGGTTGTTGACATTCATAAGTGCAAATTCGAATTGAAAATTTGCTTAATTTGAATCGAATTTGGGTAAATTCACATTTTAAAGATTCAAATCAAACTGAATTTCAAAAATTGCATTCATGCACACACCTAGTGGAAAATGTTCATTTTTGAACCGGATGCCCCTTTATGATTGATTTGTTGATATAGAATCAAACCTGGCTGCATTCAACAAGCTGTTCCAAAGCCCTATGTATTTAAGAAGGTGATACTTCTGTCGCTGCTCTCGCTCACCAATATTGATATATCTTCACTTATTTGTTACTATGTTGCATTTTGGCAATTGGATGATTCAAGTTCCAATGATTGCTAGTTGATTACTTTGTTTTGTTTGTGTTATGTTGCCAGGAAAACTGGTCTACTATTAGCTGTGGTGGGAACCAGGAAGAAAGGGAAAGCTCAAGGAGTCTGTGAATAGATGTGAGCTTTTTTCACCTGAAAAGCTTTGGAGAGTGGTTGCAGTTTGTGAATTCTGCTTCAAAGTGGGTGGTTGAGCTCGCCGTTCTGCTCTCTGCTGTGACTTCTGCTTACGACTTTGGCTGACAACTGCTCTCTTTGTTCTGGGCCAGTGAGACTGGGTGTCACTTTCCCTACCCCCAACCTGGTATTTTTGGAATTAGGTTAGTGAATTAGTTGGGGAGGTTTCTATTAGGATTAGGCTAAGGTTAAGTTGCAATTCACCCCCACCCTCTCTTTTTTTGGTCCCCACAGAGAGAGGGAAAGCAAGAGTTCGTGGTGACAGCATGCTTGTCCCTTTCCTGCCTGGTCTGTGATAGCATCCAGGGGCCTGTTCACACTTGGTTTTATTATGGATTATATTCCAGTATAGGGGCCTGCTGTCCAGCGAGGGCATTGTTGCATTTCCCTTTCTGTCTGCTGGAAGGGAAAGGAGTGCAATTAACAACATTGACTAGCGCTCACACTTGGAGGACTAGTCAACTTTACCCTCCCCCTCCCCCCAAGATCAAATACTCACCTTTTTCGATCTGGGGACTGGTCCTCCATTTTGGCTGCAGTGCCCAACACAACTGCTTGGGTGTCAGCACTGTCGCCTTCGCAATGCAGCCCTGCACCTCCCCGCCTGGGCAAAGTTCAAGTACACAATTAAGGTTCCCTATCTCTAATGTCTCCAACTGGGCCCTGACAGAACGTGATGGAAACGGTCTTGAGCAGCAGAAGCAGAGCTAGGTCACTTCGGCAGCAGCTGGCCTTCTACGCAGCAGCTCCAGGAGCGAACCGGGTCCTCGTTCCCTTTGCAGCGTGGTGTTACAGCGCTGCAAAAAGAACACTTCTGTGTGTCAGATGGCACAGTGACTGGCAGTTTGTTGTAGTCCCAGAATTCTTTTGACTAAGCTCAGTATTTCCAGAGTCACTTAAATTTTGTCAGGGAAGAGTTTAGTAAGAAAGCAGCAAGAAAGCAGTTAGAAACAAGCAACTTCTTGCTTCACTGTGAAGTCAGTAAAATAAGGTTGCTCTCCGCCCTCAGATGCAGCAAGATTAAGATTTATCACTGAGGCATATACAGCACCCAGGGTAAAGGTTTTTAAAGCCAGCTTTCAAGTCATCACAGATGTTGAAAATGACTGTGCTGACTATATTGACAGAAAAAATAGCATGTTCTGCAATTCATAAATGCAATGAGCATATTCAACCACTCAGCAGCAGCACATAACTCTAATAAAATGCTGATCAATTTTGCAGAGTTTCCTGCAACACTAAGACTAGCCCATTACTGCATCATGAAATCAATTTTTCAAATGTAATCCAAGAAAAATTTCCATTTTTGGCTGGCCCTGGGTAAAAAAATCAAGAGATGTATCAAATACCTGAATATGGCAGTTTGGATGTGAAACATAGAAAGCAACTTGTAAATATTGCCACATAGAAAATCGATATTCCATGTGGACATCTGATGAGAAAAAGAAATCCATAAACTATGACAAGCTGGCTTTTTCCCCATGCCGTGGCCTGCCACTGCCAGACAATTATGCAATTGCACACTTCAAGTTATTAAAAAACAAAACAAAAACTTGAAGAGTTTGTGAACTGTTCGTGTTCAATCTAAAATCATGCTGAGTGTGTTTAGCCTGATTCTAGGACAAGCCAAACTCAAAGAGGTTTGATATGATTTGAATCAAACTGCATTTTCAACTTTGTGCACATCTGCATTAAAGAGGAACGGTTCAGAAACCAAATCCCAAAGCAAAATGATATTTGGCTAGATGTTGCTGTGATTTTTGTTCATCTGGATCCGAATAAACACAGATGTGGAAATAAGACAACAGACCATAAAAGCAATAAGTCATTTGTCAAAGAGAGAAAAATTGGTTTAACAATGTTTGAAAGCAATTGATGACTATTTCACATCCTAATTTAAAATTAGTACATTAGCTGAGTCCAGGTTTAATTGGTGATCTTCAGATGGGTGATGTGGATTTCTCAATTGTGAACTGGAGTGTTCCAGATAAACTATCAGGGGAGAAAAACTTTCATCCAAAGTGGCTAAACTTTGGCCTCTTAGAGCTCTTCGGACATTGATATTGATTAGGGTATGCACAGATATGTTTTGCCACCAGGACTGAATTTCCTTGACAACATATAGGTTTTAGAAAACTCCCAATATGGCATTTAGTACTACTGAAGTCAACATGTTTGTGAATTAGGGCAGTGACAACAATCTGTAAGAACAGATAATAACACAAGAGGAGCCCCGATGGATCAGGCCACAGCACAGGCCTCCATCTTGCCTCACACTAATTGCTTCTGGGCATGTCACGACTTCTAGTGGACCCTTCAGTGCCTGCCCTCCAGAAAGTAGCTGGGCACTTTTAGGTTGCTGGAAGCGTGCACTAGGCCGAGTGAGTACTGCAGTCTAAATGCAAAACACTGGTAGCAAGCGTTTTAAACTGTAAATCAAAACAGGTTTATTGAGAACAAGATTTAGAGAAGCGAAAGGGTAAATAGAAAGTTCAGAATATGCAAGATAAAGATCAACAGTTTTGTAGAACAGCAAGCCTCAAGCATACACAGCTCTCTTAGCTTACAAGACACCGGTTGCTCCCAGGCAGATAATCCTACCCACTTATCTCCTCTGGTTTGCCCAGCTTTACCCAAGCCTCCCCAAAGTACAGCAACTCAGTCCTGCTTTCAGCAAGGCTTGGCACCTCCTTGCTTGGCTGTGGGTTGCAGCCCCTGGTCTGTTCTTAGTATGAGCTCCTTCAGAGAATCAACCAGTGATGGCCATCTCCTTCTGCTCCCCACCCAAAGAACAGGACCAGTCCAATCAATTCCCCTTCAGAGAAATGACCCTTGGTCAGTTGCTGGCAAAGTCTCCCTCAGTGACAGATCTCTCCTATCAGTCCCCTTCAGAAATTGCCCAGTCAAAAGACCCTTGGTCAGTTGCTGTCAAGAATCTCCCTCAGAGACAGATCTCCGCTATCAGTCCCCTTAAGAAATTGCCCAGTCAAAAGACCCTTGGTCAGTTGCTGGCAAAGTCTCCTTCAGTGACAGATCTCTCCTATCAGTCCCCTTCAGAAATTGCCCAGTCAAAAGACCCTTGGTCAGTTGCTGTCAAGAATCTCCCTCAGAGACAGATCTCCGCTATCAGCCTCCTTCAGAAACTGCCCAGTCAAAAGACACAGTCTGCTGCTGTCTCTGCTTATTATACCCTTCTGATCCTAATATCCTGATTGGCTGAAACCACTGGCAAGTCAGGGAAACTCCCCCTGCCTGTCAATCAAGCTTCCAGATCCCTGGGCAGGTTTTCCCTCCAAATTGCCAGCAGCCAATTAACGCAACAGGGCCCAGGCAAGGTTTCCTGCCTTTTTGTAGCTTGTAGCTAGGGCTTGCAAATACACTTTGCAAAGAGGTTTGCAAAGGAGTAAAGAAATATTACTGCCCACTGCAGCCTGAACCCTGAAACAGTCACAACCCCTCCCTTCCCTGAAAAAAGAAAAATGGACATGGGGCTTTACTGTCCCATGGACATTTTTCTCCCAAGGAGGAGTGTAACCCAAATCTAACTATCCATTAAACACACTAGTCAAGTGTCCAAAGTCTCTATAAATGATGGTCCTAACTAACTATATTACACCTGAGCACAATGTCCCAAAGTCTTTGGCAAAGATGCTCCGGTGTCGAGCTGGCCTCCGCGCTGTCCTTAGGTAAAGTCCTGTCCCCTTGGTGGTGGGCCTGCACTGTCCTCTGTGGCTCCTCCTCCCGACCTGGGCTGCAGTCTGTTTGGTCCCTCCGATCCATCCTGAGCCACTGGTCCTGCGCTGTCCTCCACCGTCCGGTCTGGGAACCGGCACGAAAGGGCATCTGCCATCCGGTTTTCAGCTCCTTTAGTCCCTCTCAGCACGCCATCCAGGTGAACTAGGTGTGTCCGCCAATCACGTCTGGCCACCCCAGTGGTGGCTAGGCGCGCCATCACCTCCAGCCCCAGCATCAATTTAGCCTCCTGCTCCACTATTCCTGTGAATCTGCCTGTGAGGCTGTCAGGTGGTGTTGAAATTGGCTTTGGTGTGTGTGCTTCAATAGGTTGTGTGCATCCTTTAGCTAGCCCAGGTCTATCGGTGAGTATATCCCTGAACTGCTGTTGGATCTGTTGGTGTCATTGTTCTGTCAGTTCCTCACCCACTTGCACATCACACACACTCTCCCCTGCATTGCTTGTCCTAGGCATTGACAAGAATACATCCTTTTTCCCTTATGCACAGGTACCCATGACCAGATTTACTCTTCTACTAGTTTGGGGCCCTTGCGCGCACTCAGTACCTTGTTTGAGATCTATTTTACACATTGGTATAGCTTCTGAGTTGTTGCAGCTGGCCAGATCAGTAATTGAGATTATATTCTGGTTACCTCTCTTAGGCCGCATCCCCATTACAAGCTTATTTTGGTTTCCCTAAACCGAAATAATAGAACTGGATGCAAACGCGAATTTGCCTGACCCCATTACTTTTAACTTTAATCGTGTTCGTTCTGGATTCTCAGAGTCTTCTGGCAGCGAGGGCAGCCGCTTTCTCCTGGGCAACCGAGCGCAAGGGCGCAGGGAAGGGGTGGCCGGGGGTGGGATGCAAAGAGGAAAGAGGCCAGGAAGGAAGAACTTTCCTTCTGCCCCAGTGATGCCACTTCCCAAGAGCTCCGGATATGTGCCCCTGAGCTCCCTGCCAGCCTGGCAGGGCAGCAAAGGGGCACATGTGCCTTTTGACCGCTTAGCCGGGCACTCTGGCCACCTCCCGGCTGACCGCGCAAGCGCCTCTGGGCTCTTTCCCTCCTCTCTGTGCTTGCTAATCTTGGGTGGGCTCAGTGCCCTCGGAGGTCCGGGGGGGGGGGACACAGGGGACTGCTGGCCTCCTTCACGGGTGGGTCCCAGCGAGGCAGCGGAGGGGTCAGGCGTAGTGCTGCAGCCAGCTCCTCACTGGCACATTTCCTCCCTGCTGCTGCGTGCTTCTCCTCTGCGCCCTGCTGGCATGGCAGCCCTGTGTGTGTGTGTGTGTCACCCCTGGGCAGGGCAGGGTTGAGTAGGGCCAGCCCAGGTGCGGTCGGTCGGGAAGGCGTGGCGGCGGTGGCGGTGGTGGCAGCGGCGGCTCCGGGTGGCGGCTTTTGCCTGGCTCTCACCGCCGGCCCATCACTCATCCCTTGTCCTCCTTCCTGGCTCTTTGGAAGCTGCCCTGGGAGAGGGGGCCCCCGAGGTGGGTCTGCCTGCCCGGAGACCAGCAGCAGCCCTGGACTTTGCAGGCAGCCCACACGTCAGAAGTTTACAGCCATGCTATTAAAGTGAAACTGCACAGCAAGACTATTTAATCAAATATTTGGCTCTTTATTTGTCAAGGCGAGGAGGGGGCGGGGAGGAAGGGAAGGGCGGCCCCCACTAACACGGTACGGTCCCCACAGTAAAAAATGTAACACGTATCAAGTGCACAAACCAGAGTGAGTACTGCTGAAATGAGGATTAACATTCACAATGCTTTGGGTCGATTTAACACGCGGAAAGCATGTTAAGCTAACCTGACGTGGGGACTGCGAGGATTGAAAACGGATTGAAACTGAAATAAGCTTGTAATGGGGATGCGGCCTTAGTGGGGTTTACACATGGTCCCACTAGGTCTATACCCACATATGTAATTGGCTGCTCAGTTACTGGGGTGCATTGCAACAAGACTTGTCAGATCTTGTGCCCCCCTGCTGACATGGGTCGCAGGCTTGGCAGAATCTCTTAACATCCCGGCTGCCCCCTGGCCAAAAGAAACGGGCGAGCACATTTTGCTTTGTCTTATTGACCCCAAGGTGCCCACCTAGTGGCTCCTCGTGTGCCAACTGGACTATCGAGTTGTGGTACTTTGCCGGTACCACCAACTGCTTAAGGGGCTCAGTTTTGCTGTGCAGTTTCCTCGCAACTGCTTCCCTGTACAGCAACCCATCCTTGAGAACACATCTCTCCTGAATGCCCTCTTCGCCAACTGACCCATCTTTATCCACTTTGGCATACAGCAATTGCAAAGTAGGATCGGTGCGTTGTTCAATCTCAAACTGACTGGGCTGGCTGACACTGCCATCCTAAACCATTGCTGATGTCTCTGGCTGCTTTTGCACCAGGGGCACCAGTTCACTTCCTTGGGTCAGTTTACTCCCATCACCACCTACAACCATCACCACCATTTTTGCCCCAGGCTGCCCAGCAAGTTTCGCCAACTGGTTCCCTACCAAGATATGGGGCCGGAATCTCTGCACTTATGGCAAATTCAGCGAAGCCTGACCACCATCCTATTTTAGTAGATAGGCAAACCACTGGCATGGAAAATGCTGGTCCACCTAAACCTTTCAATACCATCTGTTTCCCAGGAACTATGTCCCTCTCAAACACCAATTCCGGCCGGGTGACGCTTATGGATGCCCCAGTGTCGCGAAGGGCTTTCACACTTTGGCCACTGACCGTTACTGACCACAAGTATTCAGCCTCAGCACGTAATCCAACCTCCATAAACACCATCCCATTAGTGACCAAAGGAACAGCAGGGCCCTGTGTCTTAATTGTTTGCTGGGTGCATTTGCACCGTGTACACCCTTCTTGCGAGGTAGGAATTTCCGGTGCTGTCTGTTTCTGAATATAATAACTAAAGTGAGTCTCCCCTTTCTTTTCCTTGGCCATAGCCATGTCCTTAGGGCATTGGGACTTGAAGTGACCTGGCTCAGAGCATAGGAAACACAATTTTTCCCTGCTACTACCGTCACTCAGCTTAGACTTTGCCCACACTGGACTTTTGTTCATTTCAGGAACCCTGTATTGTGCTCTTTTCTCTATAGGGGAGGAAGGTCTACTTGGGGAACTGTTCTTGGGATAGGCAGACTTCCAAGTCACTCCTGACTGTTTCCCAAAACAATCTTCCCTGGCCATTAGCAGACTGTCAGCACTATGGGCCGCCTCATCCAGAGTGGCACATGCCTTGTCCACAACTATCCAGCAGATATGGTTGGGCAACAGCTGCATGAACTGCTTCTTCAAGATCAGCTCCGCAAACTGCTCAACAGTTTTAACCTGGGATTCCTTCACCCAATCCCACAGGTATCTTGCCATGAGGGCCGCAACCTGCATGTAAGTCTTCTCTTCAGCTTTTGCTATGTTTCTGAAGGTTTTCCTGTAGTGTCCTGGGGTGAGGTTAAAATGTCATTTTACCCTCTCCTGGAACACCTTATAGTCCCAGGCTTCCTCGTCCGAAAAGGCGGCATAAAGTTCCAAAAGTTCGCCACTAATTCGTGACCTTAAATACAACATTTTGTGCTCTTGTGGAACTTCAAATTCCATGCACACCCCATCAAAAGCCCTTAGAAAAGACTCAATGTCATCCCCTCTTGAGAACAGAGGAAACCTCTTAATGTCTACTTTCATGAGGTTAGGGCCTCCACCCTCACTGTGTCCAGGAATTGCCCCTTGGACCCCCTGCCCTTCTTTAGCTTTCAGGTGGAAAACAGCCAGCTCATGTGCCCTAGCCTTCTCATTTTCTGCTAGTTCATGAGCTGTAGCTTCTCCCTAGCCATTTCCATTTCCATTCTTCACAGAGTTCTTCTCTTCAATGCAGCAACCAGCAAGGAAAATGTGATGGGATGAATGATCTTATGATATCAGCTCTTGTGATGAGGTCGAGGAAGACCTTCATACATAGTGGGAAAAACCTGGACTTTTTATACTCTTTTTACAAGCAGAAAAAGGGCCAAAGCTATCTCCTTGGATAAAAGATGGATTGAAAACCTCATCTTTTATTGGTCTGTTTGAACCAAGCATTTAAATTGATTTGTCCTATTCATAGATAGGTGAAGGGTGGTTGATGTCATATTTCGGTAAATGTTTTTCCAAATATTTTTTCCTTCCTCTTGGGCAAAACGTGACCTGAGGCTTTTTCGCCTCAGTACAGGTGGCCTAAGTAACTTCAGGACGCTTTCACCATTCAGACACAGGAAGGCAGGAACACGTGTAAACACGTTCCTGTGCGCCTGTGTGCGAATGGCTAAAGCGTCCCGAAGTTACTTAGGCAGCAAAGGCCGGCCAGGGGTGGGGATACGGCCGGCGAGGCTGCTTCCCATTGGGTGCGAGCATCCAAGGGGCGGGCAGCGCTGTCAGGCTGCTTGCCCCGCTTTGTGCTGGCTCTATGGGCCCCGATCGGGCCCCGTGCAGCTGGCACAAAGGTCCCCAGGCACCCGGGCACCCACCCTGGGGCAGCTGCCTATGGGGCAGGACCCCTTCAGAGATTGGAGCGTGTGGCTCCAGTCTCCAAAGGCTTCCCCGCCACCCTGATCGCAGCCCTCTGCAGGGTCTAGGCACCTGGATCTAGGCGCCTACGCCCCACAGATCACCCCCCCCAAGTATACTCTGACCCCCCACCCCGATCGTGGCCCTCTGCAGGGTGTAGGCGCCAGATTCTCCCACCCACCCTCAGGGCCCTGGGTCGCAATGCGGGCGCAGAGGACCTACCTCTCCGGCGTCTGGGTTCGGAATGAGCCAAGGATTCCAGGTACGCGCACCATGTAAGCGCTTCGCGGCCCCCTATTGGACAAGCTAACCTGGAGTGGGGGGAGGCTGGGTGGGGGGGGTGGCTGGCTGGGGAGGGGGCTTTGATCCAGGTGCCTAAGCCCCACAGAACCCCCTCCCAGCCCTTGCCTCTTCCCAGCGGGAGAAGACTTTACTCTGTTTCCAAAGGGGAAACAGGAGTAACAGGGCTCCTCTCATCCAGATCGAGCAGGAGGGAGGCACCCCCCTCCCTCCTCCTGATCTCGGCAGGAGAAGGAGTCCCGTTACTCTTGTTTCCCCTTTGGAAACGGAGTAAAGTGTTTCCCCCTCTGGATCATGGGGGGAGGGGCATGGGGCCTGCCTCCCTCCTGCTCCAGGTATGCACCGGGGGTGCCCACCTGGAGCAGAGCGAGGGCACCGCCCTCCCCTCTCAGCCCTTGATCTGGGCTGAAGAAGGAAAGCTTTTACTCCCGGTTCCAGCTTGGAACCAGGGCTAAAAGCTTCAGAAGCGAGGATCAGGTGGGGGAGGGGAGGGGGAGGGGAGGGGGGGGCCTATCCCCCACCCCCACCCAATCACCCACCCCAGGGCCCCCCACGGCTGGCGCAGAACCTACCTCGTCACCGTCTGGGGTTGCAATGACCTGGGCTGACGGGAACGCACACCAGGTGGGCACACGTGGCCTGTCATTGGACAAGCAGCCGACGTGAGGCAGGACAGGCAATCAGCATGACCGCTGTCAGCTGCTGGGCTGATTTTTGGCCAATGCTGATGGGGGAGGCGTGCCCGCGGCTCTCAGGGAGAGAAGCATGTGTGAATGCTTCTCTCCCCAAACGGCCGTGGATGCTTCGTACGCGTGGGAACGGATGTAGAGCACTTTAAAGTGCTCTACATCTCAAATGCGCGGAAGACAGCCCGGGATGAGCTGGGACGCAAACCCGGTCACGGCAATGCGAATGCCGCGTCCCGAGCTGTCTTCCACGCGTTCAAGAACCGCGTGTGCGAAAAGGCCTCTGAACTCTGTACTCCTAGAATGTTCTTTTTATGTCTGCAGGCCCCTGGTAACACAAAGCTGTGATGTTGGCATAATGGGTGTCATCCACTTTAGATAAAGCTAATCAATACCTTAAATTAAATTCCATTTTTTCTACCTGGCATTCTTTAATAGTAATCTTTCCTCATGTTTATGACATAATAAAGCAGTGGTTCTCAACCTTCCTAATGCTGCGACCCCTTAATGGAGTTCCTCATGTTGTGGAGACCCCCAACCACGATGGTGGGGCAGCTGGGAGGTGGGAGGGAAGGGCGGTGGGAGACTAGTTGTGACCCCTCTGAAAGGGTAGTTCGACCCCCAAAGGGGTCCTGACTCCCAGGTTGAGAACCACTGTAATAAAGGTTGGTGTAGGCTGCCAAATAACCCTTATTATTCTGTCCTTTCGGTGTTGACCAAGGGACTATTGACATTATTCATCCAGACTTCAAGAAATTAAATATCTGGGCTAACTCTGCTCTTATGTGAATTTCCACACCTCCTGCTTTGGAACATAGCAGACAATTTTACAATTGGCTTCCCTTTTCCTTGTTTTTATTGGAGGATTGTGCTTTAAAATAGTATATTTTGGATCTTTGGTTATGGCCTAGTACAGAGATTTCAGATTTCTTGGACTTTCCTTGCAACATATATGCCAATGACACACTAATTATGAAGTCCAGTATCATGGGTTAGAGGCGTCTGTACCTTGGCATAAGTTTGTCTTTAGTAGCACAGTATTCTCACAGTTGGGGATTCTGGAAAACATGTGGCAACAGATCATCAGGAAATATAGGAATCTCCCTTTCATACTGGACAATGAGAAATCTCCCTCAGCTGAGATTTGCTTGTCTAATTCGGCAAGAAGATGATGGAAATTATTCATTGGGTTTGTTCAGTTTCCTTAGGGAAAATTGGGAGTGGGAGAAAGCTCCTGTGTTTATCTTCTGTGTTGGGAAGGTAGGTTGTAAGATGCAGGTTTCTCTGGGGGCAAATATGTAAAACATGCTTAGAATTTAAAGCCTAAAATGGTCAAGGAATATGACCGTCCCCTTAAAACCTAAACAGGTGAAATCTCAGAATGAAATGGAATTAATTGACTCTCTTTCCTGTGCCACACTCAGCTTGCCCTGGATGATAGTTTATTGAATTGCCTGCATACGTTTATTCCCTCCTTCTTATAAGTTTATTCCGGCAAGTGTTTTATACCATAAATGTGAATCCCTTCCATTCAATTTCTTTCCTAGTTTCTTTCCTTTAAGACTTGCAGTCACTGTAGGTGACTTTAAAAAAGGTATGTTCCAATTACAATTTACACCATTTTCTATAATATGTCTTCAGCTATTTGCCTTGATTTCTTACTGACTTAAGTATGTTAAAAATAAAAGGAATACCTATGCTGCTAAGTCAATTATGCTGAATTACAGACACTGTGCAGAGAATTTATAGCATGAAACGACTAATAAATTCCTTTGTGCCATTTCTTTTCCTTCAGTATCCCTCTTGCTTTTGATTCCTCCAAGTATACTGTTCTGTGTTCTTTAAACTGACAGCTTTCTTAGCATTAGCTAGTTTCCAATATTTTAATTTATGGAATAGCTTGTTAAAATTTGAAGCACTGAGTTCTCTCAAGTACTATGTGGGCAGAATGCATTCCATACAGTTAAAAGAAATTTCATTTTCATCAGCTTTCTCAGACCAGAAGGTCCCTTATTCATAGTACATTAGCAGTATCCTTCCCATCCCCCATTTCCTGACAGAGTTATTTTTATGTATCTATTTAGATTCAGATGAGCAGGGAAATAGCATAAAACTGAGCTTGGGCTTTTTAAATGGAAGAACGTCGCCACAATTCTGTGGATCACTGTTGCTGTAGAGATGACCGGTTTTGTGCATAAGGTTATTTGAGCTCTTATATTTGCGATGCATTCATTTGTCTCTTTATCCGTAAGCACATGGATCAGTCTCTAAAGGAGGAGAAGAAAGCACTATTGATACAAATAATTCAGAATATCATGGAATAAAAGAGTATATTATAGAAAGGTACCATTATCTGCCTAGTTGAACAAGACTAAATGGTCCCCCCCTTTTTGTGTGTGTGTTTTTTTGTTCCTTACTTCTCATCTAGGTTTTGTGATTAGGATATAAATATATTTGCCCCTAAGGTCTGATGGTTTCATTTCCTGTAGATTTCTTTATATTCCAAATGTGCAAGAAAAAAAACCCCTCATCATGCCCACCTCACCCTCTTTGGGGGCAAAAGAGAAAAAAACATATGAGGGTAACATTCAAAATATGTTATTTTTATAATTATTTTATTTCAAACCCTGCTCCTGTTCCCCTGATTCAGTGCAAAACATTCATTCTGTTATGACATTTAATGCAGGGCTCAGTTTTAAAGGCTTTGCCTTGGGCAGATCAGAACTGAAGACAGAAATGATCTGTACGGCTTCTCACACAGCACTGAGCTGACAAGAAATAAATCTCTGTGTGGCATTAAAATGCTTCACTTTGTGGTGCTTAAAAACTCTGCAACCAACTACAGATCAATTGCAATACAGATCAGACCACGATCTCACAAGATGGTGTTCCTGGGGCTGCTTCAGAAAGAAAAGGTGGGGAGAGTGTTTACTCTTAGGTGCCAAGAAGAAGAAGATTTTCCTCTGTTGGTGGCATACATGGTTTACAAGCAGAATAAACTGATCTCCTGTAGACCTAAGGGGCTGATAGTGTTTGAACCATGTTTTTAGCTGCCATTTCTGTGCATTGTTCTTTGAGTATCATATTCCTCTGAATGATAAAGAGGGTCCAAATGTCATAAAAAATGCAAGACGAGAATCATATGGAAGACTGAGAAACAGAGAGGCGCACACACCATGCTTGTCCCAGGCTTATATAAACCATGAACTAACCACTGAGCGGTGGGCGATGCTCGTGTTTGATCCTGCATCTTTCATTCTGTGTAGACTGGTGGCACCCTTTGCTGTCCTCACAAGCAAGCCTCACCCTCTGACTAATCTGCCTGCCTTTCATGGTGGAATCTTGCAGTTCTTCAGTTAAGGGCTATCAAACTGGCAGGAATTCAGGTGTCTGATGGCACCTTCAGGGCGTCTGCTTAGGAAGCATGGCTACGTCAAAACCAAGTATAATACTGTTACTAAGGCAAGGCAGGAGACGCAGCATTCACTCTTGCGGGCGGTGGGATCCATTCCAGGCCTCCTGCAAGCATCCCAACGTGCCCTCCATGTGTTTGAGTTTCAGAGCACTAAAAAGTGCACTGAAACCGTCTCTGTGCATTCTGAGCTGTCACCAAGAGACAGCGTGCACGCTCTCTCTCGGTGACAGCTCGGCCCCTCCCCAAGGCTGCTCCCATTGGCTCCTATGGACCCAGTGTGGGTAGCCCAGGTGTCTTCTTTCCCTGAGTTCCTGCTCGCTCCTGAACCCCAGATCGAGCTCCAGGGGTGGGCAGGAACACCAGCCAAAAGCCTCCAGCCCATCCCCAGGGTCGCACGTGTGTGAATGGGGCTTACCTTCTCCTGCAGGCCCAATTCTGTGTAGAAAGATCGGGCCATTCTGAGCATGCTTGAGGGGGCGGGCCTGTCAGGGGGGTAGTGGGGTGTCAGGTACCCCCCCTGTGGTGATACTCCTTCATGCCTCTCAACCATGTTGACCCAGTCTTTAAAGTGTTCAGCAGCTTCACTTTTCTCTGTCATAAGGATCACATACGAATAGCGTGTATGACAATCTACAATGACCATGAAGTACTGATTCCCGCCCATAGTCTTTGCTAAAGGGCCAGCCAAGTCTGCATGCACAATTTGAAACGGTCTTTCTGTCGTGCGTTTGCTAAATTTGGCTACAGGAAAAGCCTTAAGCTTTACCTTGCTACAAACTGAACAATCCCAATGGTTTGAACATATTTTCCATCTGAAATTCTGGACACACTTCCTGCAGTTTCCCCAAACTTGTGAAGCCCAAATGTCCCATGACTCTATGGTAATAATGGGCGCAGTTCAAGTGCAACAGCACATTATTAGCTAGTGCGCATTCTGCCCTGTCAGTCATAACATACACTTTGTTTCCCTTGACTGCCTTAGCACAAATCTCATCATTTATGCTAATAGTAGAATCATTCCCCTTGAAACATAAAGTATAACCACTGTTTGTTAACTCAGATACACTGACTAAACAGTCTTGCAATTCAGGAACACACAATACATTTGAAAAATCCTTTCCAAAACTTGGTATTTTCACAGTTCCCATTGCCCATACCCCCCTCGATGCACCATCCGCCAAAATAACTGAACGTACATTAGAAGGCATCTTATCTTTCAGGAGCTTTTCACAATTAACCATGTGAGAACTTGCTCCCGAGTCCAACACCCAACTAGGGCTTGCAGCCACATAGGCTATAGAATCACAGTTCTTTACAACTGCCACAACCCCTTTCTTGCTTGCAGCATTCTTGGGTTGCTTCCTGGCTCTTTCTTCCGCCAACTTTTCACAGTCCTTGATGAGATGATTTTTTCCACCGCAGTGAAAGCATTTTCTCCCTTTGGACACAAATGCCTTTTCAGGCTCACAGTCTTTGAAAGTCTCGATTGATTGAGCTTGTTTCGATCCTGCCTCCTATCTCTGGAGTTTTGCCTCGTAGTCCCTACGCTGGCTTTCCTCCAAGACTCGTGATGCCACCATCTCTGCGGTCAACCGCCTTTGGTCAACACTCTGTAGACTCCACAGGATATTTTCAAACTCATCAGTCAGACTCCCTAACAGTACATATGCCTTTTGAGCCGGGATGAATTGAATTCCTCTCGTCTCAACTTGGTGAAACAAATCTGCCATAATTTCCAGATGTTTAGCAGGGTCTTGTCCCCTTTGCATCTTGCAGGCATACAGCCTCCTAGACCAAATCATTTTTGATAAAGCCGTTTGAGATTCATGGATCGCCTTCAGGGTATCCCACACTTCCTTTGAAGTTGCCTTGTCCCTGACATGGTTGATTTGCGGCGGCGTGATAGTAAGCAAGATTGTTGCTCTGGCTTTCTGGTCATCCGCGGCCGTGCCAGCCGCCGTTCCCTGATCCCAACGCCCCAGACGCGTTCTCTGATGAGCAACGCCTCAGCGTAAACAGCCCAAGCAGAATAATTCGTCTCATCTAGCTTCGGAAATCTTACAGCTTCCATTCTCAAGCAGTAACGTTCTCCCACTTTCTTCTGTCAAACGTGACAAAAAGCAGACACACAAAATAGACAATCAGACAGCCGTCCAATTCTCTTTCCACTCAGTCTTTCGGCACTCACAGTCAGTTGATCTTTCCAGCAAGCGCGGGGTTAACACTCTGGGCTGCCATAACCCTTGTCAGGGGGGTAGTGGGGTATCAGGTACCCCCCCTGTGGTGATAAATCTCCATCGCAGAGTTGCACGTCCGTGCTGGAAAACAAACTTCTGCCGTCCCGGAAAGGCTTGCTTCTCTCTCCCTCTCGGCTTGGCTGTCAGCCGTGTCGCTGTCCGTTTCAGCACCATGGCCCCTCCTCTCTGCCCACAGTTTCCAGCAAAGAGACAGATCTCTCCGCAGAGTTGTTTATTCATATCGGTTTACATGTTAGCAGTTGCATTCCTCTCCAGTCTCCATCAGCTAAGCAAGTGTAACACCCAGCCGTGTGTGACTACCTTTATATCTTTCCACTGTCAGAGTTGGTGACTCACATCCTGGTATTTCACAATTGTTACACAATCTTACTCAACTCTTGCACAATCCCTGTGTTGTAATCCTTACTTCATTCAACCTTCAGCAACTGGTGACAGTCTGGTGATTCTTGACTCCTAGTTACCTGTTCTGCACACATCACTACATTTTTCCTTATATGGGCTTTTTCAGCCTGACAGGGCCCTCATTGTCTGGGCACCTGCCTGGTCTCAACTGGCCATCTGAGCATGTGTGGTTGCCTAGCCAATGAGGGCCTGCTCCCTCGAGCATGCTCAGAACAGCCCGGCCTAGTCTACACAGAATCGGGCCTGCAGGAGAAGGTAAACCCATTCACATGCGCGCACGACCCTAGTAATGGGTTGGGGGCTTTTGGCTGGTGTTCCTGTCCACCCCCGGAGCCCAATCTGGGGTTTGGGAGGGAGCAGGAGTGCAGGGACAGAAGGCACCCTGGCTGACCACACTGGCTCCATAGGAGCCAATGGGAGCAGTTTGGGGGAGGGTCTCCCCCCCCCCGAACAGGTTGAGAACACTTTTCCGTTTGCAGTGGCAGGTTAGAGAACTGCTCTTAAAGCATTCCTTATCTGCCCTTGTGCGAATGGGAAAGTGTTCTCAACCCCTTTGGGGGGAAGCGTTCCGAGGTGTCTTCGCCTTGGTGCGAAAACGCCTCAGGTGTCAGCATTCTTTCTTGACTTAATCAAGTTTAAATCTCAAGCTCTGTCTCTTGCATTCAGACTTTTATCTCTTTTCTACAGCCAGCTTGTAACTTGAGAGTGAAACTATGTCCCTTTTTTAAAACCCCAGGCTTGTCTTTTTCAGCCCAATATGGAGTCAGTCTTGCTATTTTAAGGCCTCTCCACGTTTCATGGTCTGCCTTTAGCTTTTAATTATGCCAATTATAAAGCCAAATTCATACATCAAAACCCTGTATATTTCAAATTCAGGTTTTGCAGTCAAAATTTCTTATGATACACGCACGTCCAAAGCTGATCTGGTAACAGTAATGTTGAAGAATGTGCCAGTAGAAAGCAAGAGTACTATAGGTATAATGACTAAGTGTTGGTTCATATGCAATATCAGCTGTACAGAAACCTTTCTAAATTGATCTACCTGATAGTAGTTATCATGTTTATTTATTGTATTTATTTATTTAAGAAATGTATATCCCACCCTTCACCACATGGTCCCACGACAAGTTACAATAATAATAAAACATATCAAATATTAAAACATAAGTAAAAATATCACACACACCCCAGCCCCACCCTTCCTCCATAACAGGACAGCACCCTGAGGAAGCTGTCTGAACAGCAAAAGCCTGGGTGAAAAGATACAGCATAGGTGCCTCGTGAACCTCAAGGGGGAGGCTGTTCCAGAGTCTAGGGGCCATCACAGAAAAGGCCCTGCTGTATGCCCCTAGGCCTTGTACTACAAGAGAAGAACTACACAAAGGCCCTCTCCTTGGGATCTCAGTGCAAGGGCAAGTTTATACGGGACAAGGTTCTCCTTCAGATACCCAGGGGCCAAGCTGTTTAGGGCTTTATATGCTAGTGTCAATTGGGCTCAGTAGCGAATAGGTCCTTTAAGGCTGGCATTATGTGAGTCCGGCTAGAGACTCCCATCAGCAGTCGGGCTTCTGCATTCTGCACCCATTCCAGCTTCTAAACCATGCCAAGGTTAGCCCCACATAGAGCGCATTGCAGTAATCTAATCTGGAGGTTGCCAGAGCATGGATCACTGTGGCCAAGTTATCCTGATCCAGGTAAGGCTTCAATTGGTGGGCTGAATGGAAATAATGGAAGGCACTCCTGGCAGTTGCTGCCACTTGGGACTCAAATGACAGCGAGGAATCCAGGAGCACTCCCAAGTCACGCACCTGATTTTTCTTTGGCAAAACAACCCCACTAAGAATTGGGTGCCCCTTATGGGCTTGGGACCCAGTGACTCATAGTACCTCCATCTCGTCTGGATTCAGATTGTTTATTGGTCCACATCCAGCTCATGACTGCTTCCAGGTAGCGACTGGGGACCTCAACTGCCTCTCTGGACTCAGAAGGAAAGGAGAGATAGAGTTGGGTGTCATCAGCATACTGGATCCACCCAGCTATACTCACTCTGCTAGGTTTTATTATCCATGAGGGGCAAAGAACAAGGAAAGAGGTAGTTAGCTGAACCCCTGCAAGCAGCTTGTCCACTTCCTCAGGCCACAACAATTGAAACAATTGATAATCGGACCAGACAGAGCTCTGGACACCTCCACCAAACTACTTCCAACTGTGGGATCCAGTTCCATGCGAATCTGAACAACTTTGTCCTGAAAGTACCTTGCAAATTTATGTTGAGATTGTCTTATATGTAGTGGCTCACTGCAAAGAAAAAAGAAAGAAAGAAAATACTGGATTTCTTTCTTTCTACTACCATGAAATCCTCTTCCTGAAAAGGGTTGGGAGAAGGGCTTAATACTCCAATGGCTGTCAGCCCATATTAGCAGCAGTTAACAAGGAATGGACACACTCCTTATGAGAAGTTCCCAGCATTCTTTCCCTTGGTTATTTTGGGCTTCATAGTTTTCAAGAGCACAATTGCAAGATATTGTTTGCAGAAGTGACTTCTCATAAGAACTTTTAGGAGCTGTGCTCTGGGGTAGTTGATTTGGGGGGAAATTAGCCAAATAGATGTGAAAAATGGAGAATTAGCTGGATTGGCAAGGTGACAAGGAAGCAAAAGGATCAAATTTTGAAAACAAAAGTAAAATGTATTGAATACACAATGGAAGGTTTAAAATGCCAAAGGTTGTAAAAGCAGGGCAGTGACGGATGGATTGTAGATGGTTGTGACCCAGGAAAGATTAAACCCAATGCAAAAGGCAAAGTAAAACAAGTACAAACCAAGCACAGCTGATGCGTGTTTCTGTTTGTGCGATGGGAAGGGACAATTAGCCAAGGCAAAATCCTGCTGCAGTTTGGTCCGGTGTCAAGGGAGGGTGGAAACTGCACAAAAGCTGAACTGCAAACCCTCTTTGCTCAGCGGGAGCAAAGTTAGACAGTTTTTAAGCAAGCTGCCTTAGGAAGTGACAGCAGGTGGGATTCAGGCTATCCAAGGCAAAGTCCAGGGCAGCAAGCAGAAAAGTTTCAAAGGTCCCAGTGCGATCTTCTGTTGTGACCATAGCTTGATAACAGTTGATGGAGTGAGGAAAATGAACCATATTGTGATGACGACGACAAGAAGAACCATTGACGATGGAGAGAAATGCTGTACTGTGTGCTATTCTAGGGGCTATTTTTATTGATTATTCTGGATAGGGGCAATGGCCCAATCTCTGGATCTGCCCATGGACTGACTCATACATCAAGGCTATGTTTCCCTAGGGAAGGGAACAAAGTACATGTGTACTGAGGTGGCAAATGCCAAGATGTGACTTCTGCGCCCCTCCCGTTTCTGGGCTGGGTGACGTCACTTGAATACCAGCAAAGTTGTACCTTGTGGCTATGCAGACGTGTCTTTATAGCTGGATAGTAATAAGATAATGAAATTGCTCATCCAACCAAGAATGTGAAATGCCCTTCCTTCAGAGTTGTCTCAAAACCCTGTTGGAAGCATTCCAAAGATTCACACTTCTCCAGCTTACACAATAAAGTTGACCTGGATTAAGTAGTCAGTTTTAAGTGCTAGAAGAATGTATCAAAAATCAAATTAAGTGTAAAGTTCACCTCCAGTTTGAGCCATTACTCTTGATTGAATCTGAAAGGCTTATTGCTCTGGCAGGCATAAGGGAGGGGAGGAAGTGGAGAAAAATAAACATGTAGAGCAGAGGTGTCAAACTCAATTTTGCCGAGGGCCGAATTAAAAAAAAATACTGTCAGGGCCAGGGGGCTTGGCCGGGGGCGTGACCGGGGGCGTGGCCAGGGCACAGAGGAGGGGCTGGGGTGTGGCTGGGGGTGTGGCTGGGGGCATGGCTAGGGTACAGAGGACGGGCTGGGGGTGTGGCCGGGGTGTGGCTAGGGCACCGAGGAGGGGCTGGCTGTCCGTAGCAGCGCCCGCGCACTCGGGCAGTGGAGGGTCCCGCCGCGCACGCGCTCACCCTTGCCTCGCCTCACCTCACCTCGCCTCCTTCGCACCCAAGGAGGACAGCAGCGGCAGCGGGGGGCGGCGGCAGTGGGCGGCGGCCGCGGGCCATATTCATACAGCCCGTGGGCCGCATCCGGCCCGTGGGCCGTATCTTTGACATCCCTGATGTAGAGGCTTGCCCTTTTAAACAAGGTGGAGTTTGTTTAAGTAAAGTCCTAAGAATACCATGGTCCTCCTTGACCATGCCAAGGTACCAAGCATACCCCCCTTGCAAGGTGGTCCCAGCTCTTGCATACAGATAGCCAATTAGTTTTATATAAAAGGAAGAGGTTGTCAGAACTGCTATGAAAGGAATAGCAGTGAAGCTAACTCTCAGGGAGCGTTCCCAAGCACGGTGCCAAGTGCCCATTTGGCACTGAGCATCCACATGGGCTTTGGAGATGGCACACTAAAAGCATACTGAGTCCCCTCAAACAGCGCTAACAGGGTGCTAACTTTAATAACTGAAAATAGAAGTCTAAGGGCTGTTTGGGAGCCGACATGCATTGCTCAGTGAGCCAGGATCGCACATGAGGACACTAGGACCCTTTCTGCACTGGCCCGCCAAAAACCCCCGCGTGCTTTGCACGTGTGTGCAGCGTACACGAGTCTTCGGAGAGGAGCGGCATAGAAATTGAACAAATAAATAAATAAATAATAAATAAGTACCTCCCCATTGGCCAGCCACATGCCTGGCTTCGGTGGGCCCTCTGTGCAGGCAGGCATGGCTGGCCAATGGGGAGGCGTGCTGTACACACGTGCAAAGCACGCTGGGCCCGGCAGCCAGAATCAGCCTGGCTGCCTGCAGGTAAGGAGGGAAACGCACGCACGCAACCCGGGGTGAGTAGGGGGGGTGTAGGGTGAAGCCCTCCCTGGCCCGAGGAGCCGTGATTGTGGTTTCTGGGGCGAGGGGGAGCCCAGAGAAAGGAGGCCCCCGGCTCCCCATGACTGGCTCCAGAGGGGCCAATCGGGGAGGCCAGGGGGAGGGCCCAGTTAGTTCCCCCGTCCTTATGTGGAAGCATCCTCCATGGGTGCAGATTTACCGCACAAGGATGGATTAAGACCTGATTAAGATTACCTTCTTTCAGGCCTTCCGGGAAACCGGTTTTAGCACCTTGTAGGCCACATTAGAGACAGATCTCGCACGAGCCAGTGTGGAAGCAGACTCCACAAAGTGTCTTTAATGTGTGCTGCAATGCGGAAGGCAACTTGCCAAGTGTTTTATATCTGTCTTTAATGTGTCCTTAATGTGTTTTAAGTGGCCAGTGCAGAAATACCCTTGCGGGCTAACAGGGAGGAGATTAGCACATGTCATTGGGAGGTAGGGTGTGCTTGCTGTCCCATCTACTGAAGATCACAGCCAGAGTTTTTAAAATGCCGATTGCAAAGGCAGGCTGGAGAATGGCTATTTTTTAAATTTTCTGCCGCTTCAGCAAAAGTAATTCCAACCCTGTTTCAGAATGCCATGGCAGGTTGCATAATGGCTTGATTTTTGTAGCACTTGCAGCCCCCATTTTCCGATTGTGAAGGCAATAATAAAAAGAGTCTTGACTTTAAAATTGAGAGGCACTCCCATGGTCCCTGGTGGAGCAAATGTGCACAAAAGTGGTCAAGCGCCTCCTGCCGCTAGTGACTTTCAGCCGTCTTGTATGAACTGGGCTTTATTTTGTCAACGAGCTTTATTTAATGAATGGATTCTCCTCTTTCTTCTGGCTTATGCAGTCACACATCTAACTCCCTCTCTTTCCCTGCCCTCCTCCCTTGTTTAAATAATGCTAACACTTGAATGATTGCTACAGTAAATTATATTACTATATTTATCTCTCGTTATATTAACTATTCTGCAGTCTATTCTAACAGATCAACAAATTTTCATAATACCAACAGCATGATGACAAATGACCCTTCACCCTCCATTTTAACTTTGAGTGACCATTATTTTTTGTTGCAAAGTTCTTATGCCAATCAGATCAAAACTGTAAAGGCAGAATGCAGAGAGCAGGAATGTGGTTATCTTTACCTGCTCATACATCAGGGCTAGTGGGGCAAGTCTCACATCTACTGAAACACCTTGACAGACTGTGGCGTCACGGCACGGCCAGTCCTGTCAAATTCAAAGCCAGCCGTGGTCGTCCATGGTGTCCGCATGCTGGCCGGATCAAATGCTTCAAAGCAGAAGCCCTTGCTCCTGCCCTAGGAGCAGACTGCATCATGTTCACACACCCTGCACCTTTTCTTAAAAAGATGTGGACCCTTTTTGGTGCAGCACCTGGACAGAACATGAGCTCCTGAAAATGGTGAGAACCCCCCGAGGTCTTTATTTGGCTCTGCAGGAAGACTATTACAGAGGGCGCCTGTAGGCCTTCCAGAATCCTCTCACGGCTCTGTGCAGCAGGAGGTGCCCCAAGTATTTGGCCACTCGGCCTCTGGCCTTCGTATGTGCAGGGGCTCCCAGAGTCCCCTTTTTCCTGGTCCAGGGGCAAACTGAAGCTGAAATGTTGTCAGCATTGCCTTAGTTTGCAAAATGAACTTTCCACAGCAAAAATAAGAAGGCTGGTGGTTATAATAATATAATAATGGAAATGTCATGTTCCAGTGAGAAAAGCAACAAACTCTTCTTGGGAGGAATAGAAACCTACTGGTTACTGAAGAAGTCAGGTTCTCCTCCACAGTGTCAACATGTAAAGATGCTTTCCCAAGCCTTGCAGAGGGTTGGAGCAGATGACCCTTGTCTAGAAGCTGGAGTTCTGTTTTTTGCAATAATCCAAAAATCAACAAGACTGAAAAAGTGCTTACCAGCTTTGACAACTCATGGATGGAAAGCATAAATTGCACATCAGTACCTTAAAAAAATCATAACCTGCTTGGGTGAATATGCTATAAAACTATAAAGAGAACAAACAGTTTTGACTTGGCTACTTGAACATAAACATCATAATTCATTCATATTTCCTAGAGGGAGAATGCAACAGTTTAATTTAGACCTCCCAGTATTTGGCAAGCTCTTGTTGAACCCTGTATATTTTCGACATGCACATGTCTTGGACTCACAGGAGTTTTTAGGCTAAAAGCTGAGATAGAAATGTAAAATGGGACTGTGCCCCTGTAGGCTTTGCTTTCTCAGGCAGTGTTGAAGCAAAAGAATATATCCTGAAATTATGTTGCTTCTCTATTACATCCTAGATCATTGTCCAAAGCCTCTTAGTGTGGCAGCTAAACTACTATAGGTCACTCAAGCAGTTTCTCATTAGGGTTTTCCTCCCCATCTTCTTGCAGTATGACCTCGAGCTTCGCATTTCCAGATCCAATAACTCTACACTTCCATTTCCAGCAAAGGGCCCTGCAATCAAATCACAGCATATGACAGGAATGTGTCTGCCAGCTCCACAGAGAATTGAGATGCTGTGCCGGCTCTTTACTTGTGACCCACTTGAAAATAGCTTCACTATAACAACTAAATGCGAGGAATGTCAAAGATTTATCTACTAATCCTGGTGATAATTGCTGTGGAAGGATATTTATGGGCTAGTTCTGTAGCACAGCAGTTAACAAAGCCATTTATTTATTTGCCAACTGGAACAGCTGTTTCCTGAGTAAAGTTTCCAGTTCTGCAGTCCTGTTTTATAATGCTGCAACAGAAGCAAATTATGTTCCCCCTTCACTGCCCCCAAGCCCACTTTGCCCCCCCCCTTTGAATGCTGTGGGTGGTGAATGAAAAGCTTTAACTCCTATTGCAGCCAACATGAAAGAGCATTGCAATTCCTCTTATACCAGAGCAGAGCTTTCTTAATAAACCCATACAGTATTTCACACATGTGTATGTCAGCACACTTGAGAAACTTGTCTAGAAATCTGCTGCTTCATGTCCTTGTTTTTTGGGCCAGACAGTCTCTGACACCATATCCCCTTCTTCTGTGAGCTATTTCCATGGTAAAAATAAAGCCTTTGTTCCTCAACCCCCCCCCTTCGGTTTACCCACCTCACCTAGATGAAACAAGTTTTGGAAACTGTCCTCAACAACTAGAGAAAAAGAAGACAAAAGACAATTCCCAGTCTTCAGTCCTTGCAGCTGTAGTTCAAGGAGGAAGGAGCAGTTTTGCAGCACTATTATGATTTTGCCAGCTGATTGAATGATCATCTCTAAGTCTGCTTTCCTCTGTGTCTGAAGCAGAGTAAGACAGAAGGCTGCTTGCAAGCACACCTTTTTCATTTGTATTTCCTACAGATGTTCCATTTACCTGGCACCACAGAAGTTTAAGCACATACTTTCAGTGGTCTCCTAACACGGGCTACTCCCAGTCCACTTAAAAACAGGATGCAGTATTTTCACAAGGGTGAGGAAGAGAGTGCAAAGCCTATGAAGAAGCCTTCCTTCCAGAGATCAAGATCTTCCTTTCACGTTTTGACTGACCATGAATCGCTCTGGGGTTGCCATTGTGGCTGCTGCTGCTGCTCAGTTATGGTATGTATGGCACCCTGGTCTGTCTTTCTCCTTGATAGGAAAGAAAAATATATAGATCTTTGTCTCTTTTCTCTATTTCTGCCACGAATATCTTTTCTTTTCTTTTACCACATGACACTGTTTTGCATAGTTCCTTACTAATTATTCTCTTCTCTGGGGATCAGATGTCATAAATTATATGTTTCCATTAAACTAGGCCCAATGGGGGAAACGGATGGTTTTTGCCATTTGTCTCAGTTCTAAACAGATGTTTCTCATACCACCTTTTCAACTGCTAGGACAGCTTGAGGTTTCCCCCACACCCAGAGCTCTAATTCAGGCTTTAAAAAAACCAAATTACCACTAGGGATTACAAGCTACTTGTTATATAAACATATCCAGCCTTGCCACAACGTCAAAATCAGAATCTGTTACTCCAGACAAGGTGGCTCTCCCGCCTGCCCCCTTCGTGATCACAACGCTAATCGTAAAATTTGCTCACACTCTGTTGATATTTAATACATAAATGAGCAGCAATTCTTCAAGCCGGCAACGGTTTTCAATCCTTTTCTCTTCAGGAGTACATGCATAAAGTACTTTATCGGCTCCTATTGTTTTGCGGTTTATCGTGACTGCAGTGTCAGTATTACGTGTAATCCTTCCTTCTCTTTCACAATCTCTCTCTCATTGAGCCTCAGGGTCAGGATAAGGCACCCATTAATCACACTATCACCAGAACCTGACAAATCCTCTTTAATTTGGATCGTTTTTTGTTGTATTTGGTTTCTGAGGGGAGAATTAAATGGAGGAGATTGAAAAAGAGCATTAAACAAGTAATTTGAGGCAGTAGGAATCCTAAGATGTTTCAAATTTAGAACTCTTTTATTATCGTAATTGAGTTTTGAAAGTATAAGTTTCTGCTTAGACATGGTGAGAAAAATAATGGGATTAGAAGATAATAAAATAAAACAAATAGCACATATAAACTTTCACCTCATTTGTCAGCATGTACCATGGCATGGTGCAGTTTCCATCTTCCAATGAAGCAAATGTTTCAGTTTATATATATGTGTGTGTGTGTGTATGTGGTTGTGGTTGTTTAATATTTGTTTATTTATAGAAAATTATATACATATAATTTTCTATAAATAAACAAATATTAAACAACAACCACATACACAAACCATACAAATCATAGAGAACATACAAACAAAACAAAAGAAAAAGCACTCTTATCTAAGTGTCCCCTTCTGCTTGGTCGCTTGTAAGCTGTTTTTTAATCTTTATTTAGAGCCTTAAACACCCTCCTTATGGGCCTTTACGCACTGGCTCTAAAAACGGATTTAGAGCCAGATGTGGAACGGATTTAGACCTGGCTTCCGCATAGGGGACAGAATTAGGACCCCTTTGAGGAAGCTGCATCCGCATATCGCCAAAATCCTACCCAGATGTAAGACCTGAAAAAATCAGGTCTTACATCTGGCTTTCCCCCTGAAAATGGTTTGGAAACTAACGTTTCCGCACTGGAGGGCGAAAAGCCGGATTGCCAGCGCCTGCCTAGCTGCCAGAGTGGCAGAGCGCATGCTCTGCCACTCTGACAGGTGGGCGAGTCCGGCAGCCAGCTTACCTGCCTTCCCTCTGCCAGAGAACCAACGATCCTCGGTTCTCTGGAAAGGGTAAGGCATCCCCTACTCCTAGTTTCGACCCCAGCCCACCAAGAATCTCACCCATGTACCTGATCGTGTGCAGGTCAATGCTGAGACTGGCAGCGTTGGCACCAATCGCGCATGTGCGCGCCGTGGTCCTGCCAGTCCCAGCACCCCAGGGATGCTGGGAAATGTAGTACTGGGCTGCGGGGAACGTCAGCGATTGGCGCCGGCGCTGCCAGTCTCAGCATTGACCTGCACACGATCAGGGACGTCAGAGGGATTCTCAGTGGGGTGGCAAGGGTAAGGCACCCCCTACTTTCACCCCCACCCCACCGAGAATCCCTCCGACGTCCCTGATCGTGTGCAGGTCAATGCTGAGACTACATTTCCTAGCATCCCTGGGGTGCTGGGACCGGCAAGGCTGTGGCGCGCGCATGCGCGATTGGCGCCAGCGCTGCCAGTTTCAGCATTGACCTGCGCACGATCAGGGACGTCGGAGGGATTCTCGGTGGGGTGGGGGAGAAAGTAGGGGGTGCCTTACCCTTGCCAGAAAACCAAGGATTGTCGGTTCTCTGGCAGAGGGAAGGCAGGGAAGCTGGCTGCCAGACTCGGCCACCTGTCAGAGTGGCAGAGCATGCGCTCTGCCGCTCTGGCAGCTAGGCAGGCGCCGGCAGGGCCAGTTTGGGATGGGTGCTGGTGCATTCGCACAGCATCCACCCCAAACCGTTTCCAAATCCGGCCCTGCCGTCACTGCCCCGCGCGTGTGTGTACGCGCGGGGCCAATGAGAAACCATTTTTACTCAGAACGGTTTTCTGTTGGAAAACGTTTCGCCAGAAAATGGATTTGTTAGATCCGTTTTCGGCAGCGTGTGCGGAAAGGCCCTATGATAGCCATCTGTTATATCTTTTCAGGCAAATCTAGGAAAGATCTCCTGTTCAATTCCTCAATGCATGGGTTCCAGATCAGTCTGCACTGTTGAATTTTTATCGATTCCCTCCATTCTCAAATGTTTCACTGGAAGATATTCATTCGTCATGAGTTTCCATACTGTTCTAGAGCATTCAGGGCATATTTCCAATTACACACTATACATTGTTGGGTTGCCAACACTAAAAGGCGTAATAGTTTTTGTTCTTCTGTTCCAATATTCAGACCTGAAAAATCGTGTAGTAAGAAGATTTTTGGAGTCTGTGGTTTCTGTATTTGGAACATTCTCCTCAAAATTATATGAATTGTTCCCTAAAAATGTTTAGTCGGGTGGCAATCTCAACACATATGGTAATAAGTCGATCTATTTCCGCTTCCCTTCAGCATCCTCTGTTGCTGTTCCTTAATATATGTGACATGAAGTGGTGCATAATACCATCTATAGATGAGCTTAGTGAAAGTCTCTTTAGTTGATTCTGAGGTGCGCCAACTTTGTTTCATATTTATTATTTTGTTCCATTCATTATCAGATATTACTGATTGAATATCAGTCTCCCATAGGTGTTTAAGAGAAGCCATCTGTATATTCTAAGCTGCAATTATAGGGGAATATATGTTAGAAATTATGCCTTTCAATGACTGTTGCTTGTTTCAAAATAATTTCAAATCTACATAATGATCTAGTCAATGCTCTTGTTATTTCAGGAAATGTTAATGTCCTTCTGTAACGCCTTCTCCCATACCAACCTGCCCGTGCCTTGAGATCTGAAGAAGAAGCCCTCCTGGTTGTCCCACCACCTTCAGTAGTGAGGCTGGTGGGCACCCAGGAGAGAGCATTTTCAGTGGTGGCCCCCAGACTGTGGAATGGTCTCCCCCTTGAGGTGCGCCATGCCCCTTTTGTTACCCTTTAGGAAGGCTGTAAAACATACCTTTTTGCCTTGGCCTTTGGCTGAGGTGATCCATTCTCCCCTCAGTTATAGTTCTTATGAATAGACTATTGAGCGCACGGCTTATATCAGAGCTTTTAACTATGTACCTTGTTTTAATTTGTATCATGTTTTTAATATGTTTTTAAATATGTTGTCTGATCTGTTGTTACCCGCCTAAAGACCTTCGGGTATGGGGCGTGGGATAGAAATGTAAATAAATAAATAAATAAAAACCGTCCTGGTCTTCTTTGAAGAAAAGTGGACCTGTTTTCATGCAACACTGTGCAGAGGATGTGAGTTGATTTTCCCGTTGCCAGAGAATGGCAAGGAAAGCAGCTGAGGGCAGGGATGGCGCTTAGGGTGCTTCCTCCCACTCTGCAAGAAGGGTGGATGCCATGCTCTGAGACCCCTTCTGGGCACATGCAACTAGGCCAACGGATGCTTCTATAATCTTTGTTTCAGGAGATTTATGAAGTGTGTGAAAGGAACGTAAGGCTGAGCATCTTGAGCAGTTTGAGAGAAAGATTGGCCGAAATTAATAAGCTTTGTAGGGTATCAGTGCAAGCCATTTCTGGTGTTCATGGCCTTTGCACATCACTGTGACTTACACTAAGGGGAGGTGGGCAGAAACTGCTGCCCAGGGCATGAAGGTGTGGCCAAGGAAGTCAGATTTAAAGGAAATGCCACCAAGGATGAAACAAAACCAATCCCACGCAAAACTAAATAAATTCGAACCTGGAACCCCTGCTGTGGAATAGCCTCCCCACTGAGGCAAGACGGGTGCTGACTTTATACGGTGTTCAGCACCTGATTAAAACATACATATTCACTCAGTCTTTGAAACAGAAGGTAAATTCACAATCCTTCAATGACTGTATCATATACCTCTCTCAATCTCCTTTAATGAGTTTGTAATAACTCTTTGGATATCATTTGCCCTGACACAATCTCAGAGAGTGGCTGCTTGTAAACCCCCCCCCAGTGTCCTCAAAAAATACTCATCGGACTGAGATGCAGAATCCTCCTGATATAAATTCTGCAGGTGTCTAATCCCATCTTCTGTCAATAATCATAGTGTGTGGCAGTTCAGCACTTCTGTCCTCTTGTTCAAACTTTCCAGTGACGTAAAGCAAGACCACCTTCCCATTAGCTTCCAACGTCCCCACACCAACACAGTGGTCTTCAAAGGGCATTAACAATTCTCCATTTCCCTATTTGTACCTCTCCTAAACATCAGCAACCAATCCTCCCATTCCAATATCTCTCTCTCCAATTGCACCCACTTCAGTTCTCTATCATACTCCAATCCCATTAATTTCGCTATGTTAATTACATCGTAGTACTTTTCAATAGCGGGAATTCCCCACCCTGCCTGTTCCCTACTTCCTTGTAAAACCAATGTCTGATCCTAAGGGCCCATCTCCATGCAATTTTTATTCCGAATTTAACCCTGCTTTGCCTCAGGAGTGTCTCCATGCAAAGCCCCAATACAGGCTACATGCAAGACAATATGTGTTAAAAAGCCCCCACTCTGCAAGTGAACTACATGCGAAATAAGGGGCTAGCATGTATTTTCCTGTGGTCATGCGGACGGTCCCGAGTTATTTGGTTGCAGAGCAGCTGTCAGGTGAGTCTAGAGGCTGTAAAGAACAGGGAAGATTTTTAAAAACAGATGCAAGAGCCGAGTCTGCTTTAAAGGGCTCTCTCAGGGGCTTATAGCAGCTCTCAAGAGCAGGAGACAGGAGCAAGGAGCTAATTAATTATGCACCTCTTTTTGCTTTAATGAGCCAGCTTCCCTGCAAGATGCTAATTAACAGGCAGCTCCAACGGGTTGCAGGGGCTTGAAATTTCTCTATAACTGGGTGCAGGTAAACTTCTCCGGCAGGGGGAGGGAAGGGTCTCTTTGCTCTGCCTCCCCTCTCATTCTCTGGCTTGCTATCATGCTTCCTCCTTCCCTCCCCCCCCTCTTTCTCTCTCACACACATGCACAGACAGGGGGGAATCCCGCCTGGAGGAACGTCTTCCTCTTCCCCTCCCTCCTCTCTCTCTCTCCTCCAACTGAGCCCTCCTCTCACACATGCATGCACGCACGCACGCACGTACAGACAGGAGGAATCCCTGTCAGAGCACCATTAAAACCGCTGCTCTTTTAAACATTTTATCGGAGCTCTGACAGCCCCTCTCCTCACCCGAAAGCTAACAGTTGCCCTGCATGGTTTTCAGGCAGGGAGAGGGGCTACTGTGCGCACGTACAGAGCACTGCTAAAATGAGAGCAGTGGCTTTTGCAGCTCTTTTAATCATTTTATCCAGGCTCTGACAGGGATTCCACCCTGTGTGTGTGTGTGTGTGTGTGTGTGTGTGTGTGTGTGTGTGTGTAGGAGGGAGAGACAGAAAGAGGGGAGGGGAGGAGGAAGACGTTCCTCCAGGAGGGATTCCACCCTGTCTGTGCGTGCATGTGTGTGTTTGCACACTCAGGCAAGGGGGGAGGGGTGGAGAAAACCGTGGTATCCCGATGCAGGGATTTACCACAGTTTTCATGGGCATGGGCTGGTTTTCCTGGAACCCGCGTTATCCTCCATTACCATGGGGACAGCTTAATGCGAATTAAGATTTGCATTAAGCTGTCTCGCTTCCACCCTGCATTTTCTTAATTCCATGGGGACACGCCCTGAGTCTTTTTCAAATATCTATTCCAATACTTTCCTATCCCAACTTTTCAACACTCTAAATGATACTGTTTTCTGGAATAGCTCCATAAAGAGCAGATGTTCCACACCAGAGGACCCCACCCAAGCAGTACAAAGGCAAGTGCAAAAAGGCTCACAGCTTCCCCTGAAAGTTTCCTGCCAGGTTGGGAGGTTTTCAGTGCTTGTACTTTTATTATATATTGTGATCCGTCCTGGGATCTTTGGCTGAAGGATGGATACCAATGTAGTAAACAGACAATAGACAGATAAATAACATTATACAGTGGACTCTGAATTGCAGCAAGTGTGCAGCAAAAAGGAAGTGAGATTCAAGTTCTGCTGATTACGACAGGGCATTCCTTGCTGCCTCTCCAGCAGCCAGGGCATGGCATTTCTTACTTTGCCCCACAAAATGGAATGTCTGCAATTACCCTTTGAAAAATCCTGTTGTTCTTTTTCATGGCAATGAAACTAGCTAATGTGGCACTCCAGATTTTTATTTTTATGTTTGCATCCTCCTACACTGCAGTCCCAGGGTAGCTAACACGCAAGATTGAAATAATCTAAGATTCACTAAAAATGTCTATGATCAAGCATGCAAAGAGTTGTGTCCTGCGATAGCTTAAGGTGTCACTTTGGAGCTAATCAGTAGGTGCTGGTAACTCAGCTTAGCCTTCAGGTTCAGCTAGTCCTCAGGCCCCAAAGGTTCTTCACACTGTAGGAATTAGAGACTTCCAGGTGCTCATAGCAGGTCATGGAAATGGCTGGGGAAGAACTTCAGCCACTACTGTGGGGGGACAAGGGATCATCCATAAGGCATGAGGAGACCTGCAGCCCTTGGAGAAGCCTTGCAATGCCAAGGTGAACTGCAGGGCATGAGGAAGTACCATGCGCTAGGAATGACACCAGGTCCATTCTGCTGAGGAGCTCATTGTGGGCCCTAAGACCTGGCCAGACCCACTTTTTGAACATGTAAATTATGAGATTCCTGGAAAGGTAATCAGTACCTTATAGCTTTAGAAAGCAATGCTTCTGAGCAAAACATGGAGATTATTTATTGTACTGAAGGATATTGTCGCTTTGTTAAGAAGACAGAAAGGATGTTGTATTGAAGGATATTGTTGAGAGCAAGGGGGCTCTCAGTTATTGAATCAGAGTAAAACGTTTACCTTATTTTAAGCAAAGAGATAAAGAGTTAAAATGTGAAATTAAAAATGAAGCTTGTAGCATGAGAAATGGATCCCTCGGTGCTAATTGGGATGAAAACTATAGCCATAAATCTATGAACAGAAAAATATGGAAAGACCATCGGAAGGAATTTTTGAGAATATTGCAAAATCTAAGGACAGACTGTTTATTACTCTGAACTGTACTGTAGTATGGAGAACAGATACGTATTCAGATATATTTTTACAAGAACTTACATACAAGATCAGTTCTGTATTCTAAGAGATTAATTGAGAGAAGATATCAGGGAGCTGTTTCCTAGGTGAAGTACTGTTCTAGATAGCACCATGCAGAATACCATGGGTAATATCACGTTGCAATAGCCACAAATGACCGACAGAGGGCGCAGCTGTTTTCTAATAAATAGAACTGCCCGGGCTCCATGGAACGCCCAGTCATCCTCTGTTGCATAAACAGCCACTGGTGTCTGAGAAAGCTTGGCCCAATGGCAACTGCAACAGGAGGACAACCCATGGTATTCTGGTGGAGCCATCCAAGAACAGGCAAATTCAACAGCTAGAGTAACAAGACATTCAAGATAAAAGAACAAGTGAAGCATTGGGAGACGGTTGAACGAGGAAGGGAAGGGAAGCCACTTATGAACCATTCTTGGACTTGTCTCATGTGGAAAGGCAACTGCTTAGGCTGTTTCAACATAATTCACATAGAAGCAACCAGAAGTGGGGAAAGTTTTGATTTCTCTCACAGGCCTGTTGTGAAAAATGATGTTTTTGTTTCAGTCAGGCCTTGTTTTAGTTAATTGCCTTTTGCCTAAAAATGGCAGAGAGATCTATCAAAATGTGCCTGGCAAGGGGGAAAAATAAGGAAATGTGGAAAAATTAATGGAAAGGTCTTTGGGAGGTAAAAATTGCGATTTCTAGATAATAAGGGTTTTTTTAATGGAATTAAAGAGGGATCCAATTTTGGATGTAACTGATATAGAAGCAGGCATAACAATAAGGTAAGGGAAACCTATGTCTGAATAGAACAGAATTCTATTGCATATAATTGTTTTGTTTAAAATTAAGACTAGGCTGCGGGATGAAGGAACTGCTGCTGCCTCCTGGGGTTTGGATGGGTAATTTTGGAGTTACAGATAATGAAGCACTTGTATTAGAAGAGACCAGGCAGCTATAATCTGGTGTTCTAGGACAATGGTGAATGATACTTACTGGGACTGGCTATGGGGGATGGAAGGTTGCAGGAGATGGAGCCAGGAATGGAAAGCAGGAGTTGTAATTCTGCGCATGCTCATAAAAGCCTCACTGGCTAGGTAAAGGAACCGTTTGTCTGAGTACTGGATGGTGGGATATCAGGGGCATAAAGAAGCCATTGCAGGAGCTGAAGGAAGCAGATGCTATGGACTTTGCCATGACTCCTTGGTCACTGCTTTGAGCAGAACCTCTACTTACAGCAGTGAGATTTCTGCCAGGATCCACTCCAGAACCCTGGAAGTGGCCTCAGAAGTCAGCCATTTTCAGTGCTCAGATGATTAGATATGGAAGAACCTGCACCTGGTAATTTGACACCCACCCCCAGGTGCATTCACATTGGGGCTGGACTAACTCAGTCTCTGCAGCTGCCGGAGAATAATTTCTCAGGTTGTACCAGGAAGTTGTTCCCAGGGCTGGCAGTGAAGGTTGGAGGGAGATGGCAAGTGTTGACATCATGCTTCTGGAGTTTGTGGGAACCTGTCTGGATGGTGCTGTCTTAGCCATCTCTAGATTGTAACAAGACCCATTATCTAAGCTATTGTCTGTAGTAGGGCAGTGCCTACTTTGTCCATATGACCCAACCTCATGTTGTTGCCTTTTATACTCAGAAAACTGTACTAGTAGTAGAGAGCACGTTGAAGAACAGACTTGAACCATACACTTCTTGAACAAATCAAGAATATAACATAACTTTACTTATCTATACTTGTGAGTCTTATAACTTACTTACATCAGATATACATGTCTAGAGATGCCAGGGTCCAACTATTTAATACTTGCTTGAAAAGACATTACAAACTGTTACAGCAGTTATTCAATCAGCAGTTCCCATACTGCAACTCTAATATACAGAGAAAATTAACCCCTTTTACACTGAAGTGATCTACACTTTCAATAATATACCAAAACTTCACCCATCCTAAAGTCTCCTGGGAAACAGATAATTGTACAGAAGACTGAAACATATAATAAAAACCTAAGGAAAGGGAATGCATTGGTTAAGATGCAAAAGGAAGGCATAATTCCAGTAATGCTTCTTTTTTCTGTGGTACTTTTCATTATTGTGAAGGAATCAGAAACTTAATGGTCTCTCATTTTTATCCCATTGTTATAAGATACCTTTAATCAAAACTCCTTACACAGCTTCCTTAAAAAGCTGCTGTGGACTACTAGTTTATTTATTTTATTTTATTTTAGTTCTTTCCTATGCTATTTTTCTGAGCTCTGGCACAAGCCAACCGTTTTAAGGAGTCATTAGTAGTTTACTTCCTGTATTTATGGAGCCGTTCCTGGATTTTCAGACATCTAATTTTCATTCAAGATGTGCCCGTTTTCAAATAGTGTTGGTTGTTGGCTCTTGAATAATAACAGGGGTTTATGTGGAGAAGATCTGATATTATTTTACATTGGTATTAAAACCTTAACCCGTCCCACAGAAGTCCATTTTCTGGGAGTTGCTGCAGACGTTGCAGGCTGCAACGTCTAGGCCTCTTCAGTCTGGAGAGACGGCGTTTGAGAGGGGACCTGATTGAAGTATATAAAATTATGCACGGTATAGAAAGGGTGGATAGAGAAAATTTCTTTTCTCTATCGCACAACACTAGAACCAGGGGGCATCTATGAAGCTGATGGGTAGGAGAATAAGGTCTGACAGGGGGAAGTATTTCTTCACCCAGAGGGTCATTGGCTTATGGAATGTGCTGCCGGAAGAGGTGGTGACAGCTACCAGTCTGGATGGCTTTAAGGTAGGGTTAGACAAATTTATGGATGACAGATGTATCAATGGCTACTAGAACGAATGCCTAGATGCATCTTCCAGGCTGGGGGGGGGGGAGGAACTAGGGTGCTTCAAAGGCCATCTGCTGGGACTCGAGAGCAGGAGAAGGTTTGTCCTTGTCTCTGCTTGAGATGCCCATGAGCATTTGGTGGGCCACTGTGTGCGACAGGATGCTGGACTAGATGGGCTGTGGCCTGATCCAGCAAGGCTTCTCTTATGTTCTTATGTTATGTTAGATTCCTAATTTACGATAACACTGACTCTCTAAGAGAGATGATCACATTGCTGGAGCAATGGCAGCAATGGACATGTGCACCACTGTTGCCACAGCAACTGGGCAATGTGGCACCCTGACCTACTAATGTTTGCCTGCAAACGGTGCATGTGGGGCTGTACTAGCTGTGTCAAAAACGTGGCTATGAGAGCTGTGGAGAACATTGCTGTGCCCCATCTCTATCTGGGCCAGGGAATAGTAGAGTAACACAGGGATGCTTCTGCAAGTGATAAGCAATGGTTGTCAGGATACTCAATGGTTGGAAATACAAAGGGAAGAAACAGTGTCCCCTATATTAATGTCATTTCCATTTAGAGTTAGGGCTGAGTAGATCCGAGGTTGAATGAATCATATGTTTGACTCTAGGGCAGCGGTTCTCAACCTTCCTAATGCTGCGACCCCTTAATGGGGTTCCTCATGTTGTGGAGACCCCCAACCGTGGGGGCGGAGCAGCTGGGAGGTGGGAGGGAAGGGCGGCGGGAGACTCGTCGCGACCCCTCTGAAAGGGTAATTTGACCCCCAAAGGGGTCCCGACCCCCAGGTTGAGAACCACTGCTCTAGGGGTTATCATTGTTTCAGGTTATTATCAAGTCAGATCCAATTTCTGGTTGACTACATGGGGGCTTCATGGACATTTTGGTTTAGTTTCCTCAGTGAAGATACAAAAGTTGTTTGCCATTGTCTACTTCTAAGCAAAGGCAGGACTGAACCTTCAGCCCTCAGTTTGCTGTATCACTGAGATAAATGGAACCCCTTCACCCAGAAAGAGGGCACCAGGACATGCTAAATGATGGAAGCAAATAATAGGAAACTGCTTTCCAAATGTGAAAATACCAAAAATCTAGCATTTCACTGAGTGTGTTTATAGTAAAGCTGTAGGATTTGTCTTAAATCGCTGTGAAAATTGCAAGAGCAAGCAACCTAGGAAGGTGTCACGTCGTGTGAGTGATAATTTTTATTCAGTACGATACAGAAGGCTTCAAATAATGGAGGAAGACTAATATTTCTTGGATACTGGGACGGTGACTGAATCCGTTTCCTTAATGTAAAACGTGATTACTGTTGTTTCACACAAAGAAAAAATAAAACATCTTAATTCCTCCTTTAGTTTTCTACATATCCTGCTATTTCCTTATTGTGCTTCTAATTCTTTCTTAACAAAGAAGAGATGACTTGGCTTCTTAAATCTTATGTTTGTTGCTTTAGGCGATAGACTTTTGATCTGACATTTACTTCTTTATATCTTTTGCTTCAATCTGCACAAGATGCTTAATTGCTTCATTTATCACTAGTCTGCGTTATTTTCCTGTCATATACAGTACATGACCTACAACATGCTAGTTCTTTTTCGAGGGGGGAGCTAAATTCTCTCCATCCAAATATGATTTTGACTTGGTTCCAACATAACTATCGTTTTCTTGAATAACACTGCCAAGCATTATTAACTGGGGCCCAGCCGTAAAGATGCAATTCAGATGCTAAGCGCTTCCTGAAAGGTGCTTGTGAGCACACATTGTGTGACGTTCTTCTTTCCATCTTGATTTTAGAATCACTGTGAGACAAAACTGGGGAGGAGGCCTGCAAAGATAAGACTGTGGGTTTTATTAAGCCGTTGTACTCCTCCGTATAAGTTAAACCTTAAGACCTAGTTGCAAGCCCATTCTTGCTAACAAAGCACTATTTCTTTCCTAAAGGAATAGATGTAATACTTGGAAATACATCATCAGAACCCTCACCTGGCTTGTGTGGTTGGAAGAAGAAGCTCTCCCAGGCACTGTCTCAAAGCAGGACTTTTGGTCCATTGGTTTTAAAAACAGTCAGCTGGTGTGATTCATGTAAAAGGAATAAACATCTGACTCCAAATTTTCTTCAATAAAAACAATACTTTATTAAAATTTCAAATTTGTAAACTGTCAAACACAGAAGGAAAAGCAACCAATAAGGACACTTCCAGGCCTTTCCAGTTGGTGGCGCTGTGCAGGCTTGTGGACACGCACAAGATTTTGACAGCTTTACTATACTGAAGCAAGGGCTGTCTTTTAAGGGTAGAAGAGGTCAAATGGAGCGAACTTTGACTGGAGAAGGTTCAGGGGGTGCTGCAGGGAAACTAAAAGGGTAATTCTAAAGCTAATAACTATCCAGGGACCTTAAACTACAAAGGAATCAGAGGGATAATCTCACACTCCAATGCAGCATTGCTTTGAGTTTGAAGCCTCTGGCCATGGTGAAGATGCAGTTCTCAGCCTCAGCAACATGAAGAGGACTTCAGACTGATGCTTTAGGAGATTATGAAGCTGGACCAGGAATACAGCTGTTGGAGGTGTGGAAATTGAGTTTTGCACAAAAGCCAAACTTCAGGACAGCAGACACCCAGAGCTGGGCACCCAGCTGGAATTAACAAAGGAACGCTTTACTTTCTGAGAACAATGTTGCAATCTTTGTCTCCTTTAGCCAAAACAGAGGGTTGTCTTTAAAAGTATATTTTTATATCTTTTAATACGGCCCGATACAGAGTCTCACATTTCATTATGATAATTTTGTACTTTTCAACCTAGATACCAATAATAATATACTAATCATAACTTCATGTGCAGTCTAGAGGTGTCCGTGCTATGGCAGAGCTCTGCCTTGGTCTGGTATAGAGTTCAGAGCAAGGGATTCTGAGAGAGATATGGTATCAGAATCTGAAAGCAGAGACCTATTCACACTGTGGCCTTTAGTACACGATTAGTGAACTTCTGGTGAAGAGCATACGCATGTGGAGTAGGCTGTTACAGTCTCCAAGCATGCTCTCCCTCACCAGAAGAGCACTAATTGTTGATTGGGTAGCCAACCTTACCCAAAAGCTTAGCTCAAGTGTCTGCGGCAGCGACCGTTCGCTCTTCTTCTGTGCTCTGGGGTCATCTGAGGTGCAGCACAAGTGTGTTGGCACCTGGACAGCCATAAAGGCGACTGCACGTGTACAGACTGCCTGTGTCGTCAATGTCACGGCACTGATGCAGGCACAGTCTCAGAGGGTGCTGCAGCCAAAATGGCAGCACCCAGAGGAGAACCAGGTCCTGGATCAAATAAGTATTTGGTCCCAGGGGGACAGAACTGCCAAAGTTGAGCACTAGTCAACGTTGGTTAATCACACTCGTTTTTTGTCCAGCAGACAGGAAGGGGAGTGTGAAAACACCCCAGGTGAAAAAATTGCCTTCATCTCCTGCTTGAGAATGCCCAGAAGCAATTGGTGGCCCACTTTGTGAGACCAAATGCTGGACTAGATGAGCTGTAGCTTGGTCCAGCCACATTTTTCCTAATTCATGGTATATCAATGGCTAGTAGAATGGATGCCTAAGTACCACCTCCAGGCAAGATACCGCTAAAGGCCATTTTGAAGGGAGTCAAGAACACGTAAAAGTCTTTGTCTTCTCCTTGAGTTGCTCAGAACTATCAGTGGAGAGTTGGCTGATTAACTGAATCAGCAGAGATGGATAAATTGACAAATTTAATAAAGAACAGAATGATAGGTAAGTATGTTAAAGACTGGAGACCCTTTATCGATTTTCTACAAGAACCGGGAATTACAGCTTATGGATTTGACTAATTTTATTCTGAAGAGAACAGCCAGGAGAAGAAAAGATCAGTGATGGGGAGCATTAAAGAGAAGAGACCAAATGAAGACTCAGAAGAACGGAGGAAGCAATTTATAATTAACAACTGAGTGAATATAAATGTATGAGAAATCCCATTTGGGAGTTTAGCAGTTTTATGGTTGTATTATAAAATATATATATATTGTAAAATAAAAACAAAAAGAGAGTGCCCAGAAGCAATTGATAGGCCATTGTGTAAGACAGGATATTGAGTTAGATGGGTTGTGACCTGACCCAGTAGAGATCTTACGTCCTTATTAACTGGGCCAAGACAGAAACTGGCATGGTAGAATAACTCTCTCCTGGACTTCTTCAGGCTTCCCACATTCTGAAGGTGCGGGTTAAGGATACTTTCCCAGGGTGCCACAGCTGGCCTATTTTGAGGATCATTTCTGGAGCCTGAAATGGCTCTGCCCACTGTAGATTATGCCTGGAGTGATCCAGTACCCAGGAACGTTCAAGGAACCATTTTAAAATGGTTTCTCATTTTCACATCAGGAAATACTCCAAGGTAAACTCTAAAATGCCATTACATATGAACTGAGTTATTTATCTAACCTTGGAAACTTAATCAAGATCATGTTCTGGTTGACCTTACCTCTTGCTCTTTTTAGTAAATAGGTAATTGCCAGTAACTACATACTTGTTCTTTTCTTGAGTATGATGTCTTTCTATTTTGTACCAGATTGTTTGGGCTTTCTGATATGATTGGTGACCTGTCAAAAACGGGGAAATTTCAAGCTTCTGCACTTGATCTAGGTCACTCCGCTACTTCTCAGACACGTTGAGTTTTATGGTCGGTTCTCTGCTCATTATAGAGTTTCAATAACAATGGCCTGAATGCGGCCAAGAAACAATGGGAGAAAAGGCTAGGAGACCTTTGCTTGGAGACCTTTCTTTGATCGTGCCAATGGCAATTTGGTCTGTTTCCATTATCTTTCTATGAGTGATCCTGAAACCACTAAAGCTTCATTGTTTGTTGTTTCATTTGCCATTCTGAGCATCAGAACTTACTGTTTCCTTGTTACACATATCCACCAAATTTCTCTCTGCTTCACCTCAGCCCCTAGTTTTCTAGAAGCATTTGTCATTCATAAATAAATGTTAACTTTGAGTGTTGCAGATATATCATCATATCATCAATAAACATGTTCTAGCTCTGGGATGCCTTAATAATTAATAAGATATTAATTAAGTAAATATTTTCAACTTGGATTCCCCCTAATTGCTCCCTCTGCAGACAGTTCTTGTTTCTAAAGGTTTCTTCTCAAGTAGGGTAATCTGGCTAGCAGTTTCATGCTAACATACTGTACACCATGTGAAAGCTCTTCTAATGTTGTTCTATTTGTCAGCACTTGAATATACAGATAAAATGGATATTTTGAGCTCAGTTATCCACATTATCCTAAGATAGATCTCTATAATACTTGCCAACAGCAAGGTAAGATTTTTTAGCCTTCTAAGACAGTTTTATATAATATTTCAACAACATAAAACCAGATATGTCTCACACCACCCAGGTCATAGCGTTCTGTCTGTTTGCTGGAGATAGAGGAAGTGAAGAAGAACATGAAGGCTGCATCCACATGGGATGCCTTAATTCGGTTTAAGGAAATCGAAATAAGTGAACCGGGTTAATCATGTTTACATGACTTGCAAGTTAACCCGGTTCAGTGGCATTCCGATTTCAGCCTTAAATTGGAATCAATCCTGGGAGTCCAGACAGGAGCCCTGTCCTCCCACCCATTGCCCACCCCCTCTCTCTCATTGGTGTTCCGTCCCAGGATCCCACCCTCTCTTCCCTTTGCGTCATCCATGCTCCACCGGGGATTCCCATTCTCTCCCTTCCCCCTTCCCACCACTACCAGCAGCAGCAGCATCCATCCATCCATCCATCCATCCATCCATCCATCGAGGAGCCCCCTTCGCCTTCCCCACGGTGGGCACGCTGAGCCCACCCGCCCCTCGGCTCTCCTCCTCTTCCAGCCTCGCGCCAAGGGAAGAGCAGCTAGCGGCGGCGGCGGCAGCGGCGGCATCCATCCATCCATCCATCCTGGTGCTGCAGCGTTTGCCCCGCTCCACTGCTGCCCCGCTGGCTGCTCTTCCCTCAGCGCGAGGCTGGAACAGGAGGAGAGCTGAGGGGCGGGCGGGCTCAGCGTGCCCACCACGGGGAGGGTGAAGGGGGCTCCTCGGTCGCTCTTCCCCCCGGGGCCGGGAGGGAAATCAGAGAGCGGGGAGAGTGGGCGATTGCCGCTCCGCACGCTCAAGCCCCCGGGTGGTGGTGGTGGTTCAGGGGGCTTGAGCATGTGGAGCAGCCAGCGGCGGCAGCCAGCAGCGGAGTGGGGGCAACGTGTCTCTGGCTGGGAAAGTTCCCCGGGGACTCCAGGGCTTTCCTTTCCTTTTTAAAGTTCAGAACTGTGCAAAACTGCAACATTGTTACTAAGCTACCTCGCTACAGTGTAGCTTTGGAGGTAGGGGCTGTTTCGAGACTGGATTCTTTCAATGGAATCACTCTTTGGAAGCGAGCTATTGGGGGAGGGAATCCTAAACATGACGTGCCTCAAATACGGACAAGCCATTGGTTACAGTGCGATTGGGGGCGGGACAGCCTGGACACGCAATCTCATCCCGGAAAACGATACTGTCCACACAGTAAAAAATGAAACACATATCAAGGGCACATTCAGGAGTGAGACCTGTTGAAATCAGGATTTATTTCAAATCGGTATAACGTGGTTTAACACGGAAGAAGCGTGTTAAGCCGAACTGCCGTCTGAACTGTGAGGACTCAAATCGTTTTGAATTCGAGATAACGATGCCGTGAAGATGGGGCTGAATTGGCTGATGGAATTTGTATATGTGGGGTTTTTACCCTTTGCTGTTGCAGGGACCCTTGCCTTGTTAAGACAAGTGAACTTGGAGTTAACTACTCTGCTTTTCTTGACTGAATCTGCATAAACAGCAGAAGAGTATATTGGACTGAAACTAGAATATGAAGCTCAGTGCCTCAACACATGTTTTTCCTTCTATACTGTTAGCACGATCCCTTTGGCGCGGCAACAAGGTAAACAAACTGCAGCTTTTGTGATTCTGCACATTCACACGTACACGTGTTTATTCACAGCAGCCTTTTTCACATCACCTTTTAATCTAGACTTTCATGCCACTCATTCAGGCCACACACGGAGTTAGAAAGGAGCGCACATGCCAAGTTCTGTACTGCCCCTGCTGATCGTTAAGATTTTTCTGCTCTGCTTTGTTCATTGCTAGCAGTGAATCAGGCTTATGACTCCTCTGGCTTGATGGCACAGAAGGCCGTTCATTTATGTTTAAGCCTTTGGGACTCTATGTCCGACAGAAGAGGCTGCAGCTTCTGAACAATGAAGGAACCTCTGGGCAAGTGCTGGGGAGCTCCAAGATGGTGCATCTGCACTAGGGTTGTGCACAGATGTTCTAAACATTCAAACTTTGATGGAATTCTTATCTGATGTGGACATTTGAATTCAAATAAAATGTCTTCACATTCAAATTTAAACATTCAAATGCATTTCAAATGTTCTAAAACATTTGTTCAAATGATTTGAATCATTTGAATATGCAGATACGTGTGATATCCTGCTGAACTTGCAACCTCCCACCTTTGTCATTTCACTCACTGGATGCGTTACTAGAACCTGCTGCTCCTAGCTCGATACTAGTGTAGGGTATTTCTAGGACTCATCTTTTTGCTTTTCTCCTCCATCTTTTCACTTTGCCTTTTATCAATATTTTCCTATGTACCAAGGTACTGCTCCTTATTTTGTTAGCCTTGGGCCTATGTCACTGTTGGAATTCCCTTCTGCATGTACTTTGGGTCAGTTTGACAGTGCTCCGCACAACGCCCACCTGAAATGGTCATTTTTCTCTTTTTGTTGCTGCTTTCTTAATAAAAGCTGTTCCTTTATTGAAGAAACTGTCCCTGAAATCTGCCTTGCTTACTGCTTGCTCTGTTTTGATGGGGCATATCCTAATTTATCATTTTTAAAGCCAGAAAGCACTAAGGTTTCATTTTCTGTTTTGTGGTTGGACTAGGCCAGCGGTTCTCAGCCTTCCTAATGCCGCGACCCCTTAATGGAGTTCCTTGTGTTGTGGAGACCCCCAACCACAGGGGTAGAGCAGCTGGGAAGTGGGAGGGAAGGGTAGCGGGACACTTGTCGCGACCCCTCTGAAAGGGTAGTTCAACCCCCAAAGGGGTCCCGACCCCCAGGTTGAGAACCACTGGACTAGGCTAATTTCCCCATATAAGACACCTGCCCAGACCATGTCCCATAACAATCTCTCCAACTGACCTTTACTCTCTGCCTGACTCTCCAACATAAAGGCAGTACCTACACATGGATTTGCTGAATACTTTCTTAAATCTATCCAGGCCAGGTGTTGCCACCACTGTAACTTCTAGTAAATTCCACAGACCAATGACTCTCTGTATGAAAAAAATAATCCCTTTCTTGGTCCCAGCTCTCCTACCTATTAGCCTCAATAGAATGTCCCCATGTCCTAGTGTTGTGCAATGTAGAAAAGGATTTTTCTGTAGCCACCTTTTTCACATCAGGTCACTTCTTAAATGCTGTCTTTCAAGGAAGAAGAGGCCTGTGCCTGAAAAAGGGAATCCCCAGCTTTGAATCTGATATGGTGATACACTCCTTTGTGGGTCCAGCCTGAACAATGGGAAAGACACTCGTTGGCCCTTCTCTATTTCTTTGGCCTTCTCTATTTTGTCTTCCCTCATTTTCTTTCTTTCTTTGTCTAGGTTAGATTGGTGGGCATTTGAGAAAATTGTTTCCTCTACACCCTCCTGATTAAAAGAAAAAAGGTGGCGTCTGCTTCAGCCGCTCTTCTAAAGAAACCGGAGATAATCCACACATGACCATTGGGCCACCTGAGGGTGGAGAGCAGTGCGCTCTTTTCACCAAAGGATCATCCATGCTTTCCAACTAATGCTCATTTATGATGTTTATTGTTTGATTGGGGAAGCTGCTTTGTCTTGAGAACTCTTTTGCCTTGGGATGAACCGCTTCTGAGCTCTACGTTTAGTGCTGCTTCCCTAACCCCCCCCCCCCCCCCCGGTCCCTACATTCTGTCTTGCATAGGAGGCAGGGCTTGAGATCAGGCATCCTGGAGTCAGATCACCTTTAGCCCCTCTTTTCCTCTGGCCAGTACATGGCTGGTTAGCCAGCAAATGTCTCACTTCTCCCAACTGTGCCACTGCCAGCTTCCATATTCTGAGGTTTTTGCTTCAGTGGCTGCTGATATCCTTTTACTAAGTATATGTGTTTTTGCTTGGCTGTGCAGAAGGCTTACAGCTTCTCTTTCCCAAGAGCTGCATATTTAACACCACTATGCTGAATCAAGTGTCTGTTTGCCTTAACAAAACAACTTGTTTCTGATTGCCTTATACTGTGGACTCTTGCAAATGTTTGCTTTGTGCAATTCCCTTGTTTTTAGTACATCTTGATATTTTGGTGCTTATTGCTGCCCTTTCCCCCCCTGTATCCTTCCTCAGCACCCCTCCTTCTACTGGAACAGCAGGTACTCAGAACTACCCTTGAGTCCATTTTATACCCCAGCTAGGATTTAAATGCTACTCACCTAATCAGTGAAATAAATCTATTCAACCAAAAAAATAGGGAAAGGGGGAAAAGATTGAAAAGCAACCATGAGTAGATTTTAGAATTTAAAAGGATCTGATAAGCACTATTTTTTAAAAAAAGTTTAGTGATGTCATTTTGTACGCTGTGTCCTTGAGCCAAGCTTCAGGAAGATAACAGCATTAGGAACAGGTAAGCAGGTTTCAAATGTTATTACCAGTATTTACATGAGAAAGTTACATCCCCAGATTACAAGATATGGCAATTTAATTAGTTGCCTGAAATGTGGAAAACAATATTAAAGGCATCCTGGAATCACGGTGTTAATGAGATTCAAACAATACAGATATGATGGACTCCAGATAAAAGAGAGAAGCAAGTCTCTCTGCATTTTAATCAGCCAGATCACAGTTTTTGATGAAGATGCCTAAGGGACTGTTCTGTGCTCTGCTTGCAGAGTGAGTGCAGAGGAAGGAAACGAGCAGTTCTATAGCACACCGTTAGTGACAGATGATGCACTCTTTGGGATTAATGTAAGAAAAATGGGGATAGTGATCTTTGGCCCAGCTTAATAAAGTGCTTGCAGCAAATTACATGGCAAGTAGTACCAAAGTAATTACTATCCCTCTGAAACTGAAGGACCCAAATGTCTATTTGGCATCTAAGCATTGTCTGTGATGCCAGAAGCATCACTTGTAAATCTAAGCTAGAATAGCTAGACCAGGATTTTTCAAAACCACACTTGCTCTGATCTCATGATCCATATATTTTTGAATAAGAAACACGGCTCTTGTGCAGTCATTTATGCCGCGTTGGGGAAGACATTTGTATGAACACACATGAATTGTTTGAATGCAGGCACACTTCTTCGCCTGGACTGGTCTAACAATCTTATATTTACAACACAGAAGCACACGGATGTGGTGATGTACTCATGTTTACTGCCAAAATCTGAAGAATTAGTCAATGACTAGGTGGCATCCCCAAGTTTCCTGTATAAGAGACGTTAGTTTTTTCTGCTACTAGTAAGAGAGAAAATACATCATTTGCAAGAAAATACATTTAAACTATTCTTAAATCTGTATTTGCATGTAGGCTTTTGTGAGATGATTAATTTTATTTTTCAAATGCAGTGTGTGATGCATTAGACATATTAGTAAACAAAGGGAAAAAGGAATGAAACTCAGGAATGGTATCCCTGCTTTGAGCTGTAGTTAACCTCTTCCCGTGGGAAGGAGGAATTTGACTGGAAAACCTTATGTGTTTCATCAGGAAGGGTTTGAGCAGAAACCTGTGGTTGCTGACAAGACTACCTGTTTTTGTGGGGAAATTCTGTAAGCTGTTTGGCTGCTGTAAATACTATAAATATAGAAGTAGAGTACTATCAGAAAGCAGAGTACTCACAGAGTAAGTTCCTGGTTTGTTTAATTGTTGTTCTTCAAGAGTGGTCCCTGCTTTTCTACCCTGCCTTTCTCATCCGTTTAAAGGGACCCAAAGCGACTGACAGAGCTTTCTGTTCTTCTCCCTGGGCTGTGAGAGCTCAGAAGAGAGCTAAGGTCACCCATCTGGCTTCCTGTGGGAGTACAGAATCAAACCCGGTATTCCCAGATAAGAGTGCGGCTCCCTAACCACTAGACCAAACTGTTTAATCAGAACTTGATGGCTTCACAATACATCATGAGTCTAAAGAGGATTTTGTAGTTTTGAGACTAGATCCAACATATCACCTGCGATGACCCTCTCCCAGGTCCTCTTAGCTGTGGCCACTAGGCCACAGGTTGCCCTGCTGTGAGTGGCGCCCCCAGCACCCTAATGGCAGAGAGCCATCCAATGCCGAGTGTCCACAGTGTTGTGGGGGTTTAGGCGCCTTAGGCAAAACACCCACCCTCTGGCTGGACTGATATACAGGATAAATCACCTTACTCAATGTTAGCGGTGAACCCAAATTAGTGTTTTATTATTTACAAGAATAATCAGAACAATATATGGTAAGGATTTTAACTTAAGATTGGCTTAAATCAGTTCCAGTCCAGTAACTCGAAATATAACAGATATTAAACTTCCCTCCTGACAGCTAACTTAGCTGTGGAGGCGCTTTTCCCTCACCCAGGACTAAGTCCCTCAGCTTTCACCCTGTTTGACTCTTCAACACCCTGGGACAATCCCAGCCTCAGATTTGGGCCCCTCAGCCTCTGAGCTGGCAGGCAGACTGCACCTGCTGCCTTATATCCCAGCCGGGAATATAAGCTACTATAGAGAAAAACCTCCTGGTTCTCTCTGTGTCCAGCTCTCTCGCTCCAGAGAGGCTGCCAATGGTCTTTTCCACTGTCCTAAGACCAGTAAGGGCTGGGATGGTCAGCAGAAGCCCAGCTTTCTCCTCACTTGCTAACTGCTGTTTCCACCATCCAAGAAATTAGCTCAGAGGCCCACCCACCCCGCACTCCTATTGGCTTACTCCTCCTCTGGGTTGCAGCCATGGCCCCAGGCCTCCTTGGGCTCCTAAAGGTCCTAAACTACCCCAGATCTGTGCAGAAAAGGGGTGTTTTTGAAATAAGCTAGGCTGCAGCCTGACTCTTTGGCTGCAGCTGCCTGGCAAATGTCACATCACCTAAGGGGAACTCATGGTTTCATGGAAGTGAGGAAATATGCTTACCAACATACCAGGAAAAAAACGTAAATCGGGATTAGGACTGGGAAGATCTTGACATGGGAAGTGCCCTGCACTTATATATTGAACGGACGGGAGATATTCAAAAGTGTGAGGCACTCTTGGCACTCTCCTGCCTGCCTCAGAACTCCTGAGGGCCAATGCCGCTCACCAGGGGAGCGTCCGCTGCATTAGCGTCAGCTGTTGAGGACTTCAAGGAGGACAGTTATGGTTTGCTGGGAAATGACTACGCCCTGCTCTGTCGAGCAGGTGAAGACATCCAGGCGCTCGGAGGAAGGGGAGAGTCCCCAACCCCTTGCTTTTACAGTGCAATTGCACTTACACCACTTGGAGGGTGGGAAAATGATATGCATCCAAGGTTTACTGGACTTGGTGCTCCAGGAGCTTGGTTCACCCCCATGTACTAGACCCTCTCGGGGTTAAGGTTGGCAAACTACCACAGCCTGTGACATTTGCCCAGATGGATGCCAGACTTATGTCACTGTCACTGATGCCTCCCTTGTTGATAGGGCTTGAGACCCATTGGGAGCGAGGTCAGCTTGTGGTTACCCTGGCTATTATGTACCCTGTTGTTTTGGGACTCTTGTGGCTATACTGGCACCAGCCACTGATTGACTGGGAGTCTGGGGCCATTGACTTTGTCTCCACTCTTTGTAAAGCACACATCTGGGATTGTTGCATGGCAGCTGGACATGCCACTGGTGCACAGAGTGCCCAGCCCTCAGATGTACCTTCTGATGCAGCAGCGCCAATCAACACGACCACGCCTGACAAGGTTTACATGCCAACTGAACCAGGCCCTGCCCCTGCCTTGCCTCCTGAGTATTCAGACTCGGCAGATGTGTTTGGAGAGGAGGGAGCCGATGTTTTGCCGCCTTACAGGGGTTTTGACTGTGCCACAGACCTACTTCTGGGGGGCATTTTGTCAAAACCCCAAATGTACCGCATGATACAGCAAGAAATGGCTGCTCTCAGAGACACTGATCTGGTGAGAGGCTTTCAGCCTTCGCAATCCTCAGTCACCTCTCCCGTACTGTTCTGCCCTAAGAAGTCTGGCGAGCTATGCCTTTGTACGGATTTCAGGAGCCTGAACACCGCCTCTACAGTCAATTGCTACGCCTTGATAATTATTGATGACCTTTTAGGGTATCTGGCCCAAGGAATTTTTTTTACAAAATTGCATTTAAAAAATGCTTATTATAGGTTCCATGTGAAGGAGGGGGATGAGTGGAACACTGCTTTTTCCACCCCCCTCAGGGTTTATGAATACCTCATGATACCCTTTGGCCTCACGGGGGTGCCAGTAATTTTTATGCAACTTATCAACTTTGCTTTGCACAACCTATTGTATAAGGGCATATTGATTTACCTGGATGATGTCCTGATTTATTCTCGAGACTTGGGAAACCAAATTGTTTTGGTGAAGCAGGTGTTGACCTGGCTGAGGGAGTTTCAGCTTTTTGCAAAGCTGGCTAAATGTGAATTCCTCACCTCTAGCTTGGGGTACCACGTGTCAGCTAACGGCATTGAGATGGACCCAGCCAAGGTGAGCACAGTGCTGGAATGGGAGATGCCACAAACCCGCAAGCAGCTCCAGAGCTTCTTGGGGTTCGCCAGTTTCTATCACCAATTTATCCCTCACTTTGCCAATATTCTGCCACTAACTAATCTGCTAAAAAAATGCTGGTCCGGACGGTGCAAAGTGTAAAAAACCAAATTCCAGGCTCGCTTGGACAGAGGAATGTCCTCAGGCATTTGAGCATTTGAAGTCTTTGTTCATGTTCGAGCCAGTAATTGCCCACCCGGACCTCAACAGACCATTTGAGGTACAGATGGACACCAGTGATGTTGCTACAGGTAGGGTTCTCCTCCAGCACAAGAGTAATGGGGCCTTACATCCTTGCACATATATCTCCAAGAAATTTGCCCTGGCCAAAAGGAACTGGCCAGTCTGGGAGAAGGAGACCGCAGCCATCCGACACGCCTTTGCCGCTTGGTGGCACCATTTAGAAGTGGCTCAGCAACCTTACATTATTCACTCGGATGATAAAAACCTGCATAAGCTCCAAAGGCTCAGTGCTCAGCATGCATTAGGCGCACATTCCTCAAAAAACTGTCCAAAAACCAGAGGACTTACCTCCCAAACTTACCACAGCGCAGCGGCAGTTCTTCCAGGTTATTTTATCAAAATCCCAGCCTTGAAACCTAGAAATAAATAAATAAATAAATAAATAAATAAATAAATAAATAAATAAATAAATATGTAAAGCTCTCTAAATGTGATTCTCACAAGACAAACTTTGATTTTCTGAGTATCAGATCTCCACAAAGGGAGTGGAGATGGATCTGGCCAGGGTTCAAGATGTCTTGTGGTGAGACGCATGAGAACTAGGAAATAGCTGCAAAGCTTACTTGCCTTCACTAACTCTTATAGACAGTTTATCCTGCAACTTGCCTCCATTGGCCTGCCTTTATCTGCTGAAATCAAAAGACAAAGGGTGCAACATGCTGAAGCATCATGCACAGTTGGACTGGTGTAAGGACAAGTTATGTGTTTGATGAGTGTGGACCTTGTGCTCTCACAGTATATCCACTATGCCATCTATGTAGACCCTTCACCCTAAAGGGAACCTCACAACACTATCTTATAGATCCTGTCTGGGCCCCAGAGATCTCAGTCCTGCAAACCAACCAGCTTTTCCTTCCTGCTCTGATATGTACCACTTGCATAAACTGCCACACTTAGGCCACATCCCCATTGTAAGCTTAATCCAGTTTCCCGAAACCAAAATAACAGAACCAGATGCAAATGTGAATTTGCCTGATCCCATTATTTTCAGCCAGAATCGCGTTGAATCCAGATTCTGAGGATGTAACGTGACTCAAGGGGGGACTCCAGTGGCTACTTTTTAAAAACCGCTATTTGGGGCTGCCCTGTCCTCTTCCTCCTGGCATGAACGCGCCACCCATAAGGGACCCCTTCACAGAGCCTAGCTGGGTGGCTCAGTGGCTGCCGCTTGCCTGGATAGATGAAAAACGGCAGCAGCCAGCCAGCAATTCTTTCCCCTCCTCTCCTCATTGTTCAGGGCACGCAGCAGCAGCGGCGGCAACTCAAGCCCCTTTCGCCCATCACCGTCACAGCCTTTAAAATGTTCACACATCTCCCCAAACCTGCAGCTGCTTTTCTTTCTTTTCCCTTTTTTAAAGGTCAGAACTTTCAAAATTGCAAGATCGTTATCAGGTGTGAAGTGCTTGGATTGCTATAGTGTAGTAGTTGCTGCTTTAAGGGGTGGATTTTACAGCTTGCTTTGGAAGCAAGCTATTGGGGGAGGGAAACTCATTCCTTAACATGGAAGGGTTCCCACAGTAAAAAATGTAAAACGTTTCAAGCGCACGAACCGGAGTGAGACCTGTTGAAATGAGGATTAACATTTACAATGCTTTGGGGCAATTTAACACGCGGAAAGTGTGTTAAGCCAAACTGACATGGGGTCTGTGAGGATTGAAAATGGTTTGAAACTGAAATAAGGTTGTAATGGGGATGCAGCTTTATACACATCGTTAGAATATGCAATACGAACTGTTAAAAGTTTTCTTGTGGGTTTTTCTTTCCTAATATTGCCTATTAGTAAAAAACATCTGACAAAAATAGAAGCACGCAAGATGGCAGAAGGATGCTTTTGTTTCGTTCTAATTAGAAGGGAGAAAGACATGGTTTTCTTCTTGAAATTGTACAAATCTTTTTGAGTTATGAAACAGGGACTGAGGAGGAGGCAGCAAATTAGTTTTCTTTTTGCTTGCTAGCTATTGACTTCTACTTAAGAACAGCGAATCCCTGCTTTCCAAGTATCATAAGCGGATGGTATCTCTATAGTAACCACAGAAGACCTTGGGTCAAGCAAGTGAAAAAACATTTACTCTTTGTGACCTACAGTTTGCATTTCTCACCTACAAATGTCTAAACAAGATGATGCTAGCATAAAGAATGATAAAAGTAAAAAAGCTTTCATGGGCCTGGAACTGTTGAATAACGTTACAAATACATATAGGAAAGCATCCTAGCTAGCTGGTGCGATGTCTGTCTGTTAAAAAAAATCCTTGTATTACAGCGGTGATGGTGATATGTTGGTTGTAGTATCAATCAGATACAACAACTGGCATTTCAGTACATTGTTAATTTGAATCCAGGTTTTACCAGCTAGTTCAGAGTAGTGCTCCTTTATGAAGTTGTGGAAGTATTGTGAAACTGCATGTACTCTGATGTTCTACAATGATTCTGGAGGTTGTTGTTATTTTAGATAGCTCTTAATGCACCAGTAAGTGCTTACTGTCAGTAGTACGTGAGCCAATAGGCACAAGGCCCAACTGGTTTGAGGCCTTCCTCTCTGGGGAACTCTGGAGATGCCCCAGCATGGGCCATCCACACTGGGTGGTTGCTTCTGTTCTAGAAGAGGCTGCATGTGTGCCAGAGTGATCCCAACAGAGCACCTACTACTGCTCTACAACTATACTAGCAGCCTGGCTGTGTCAGGCTACGATAACTCTGTTCACACGTCTTCCAAGTGAATAGAGCTTAGGGCTGGGCAGGGCAGGTGCAGTTGCATGCCGCGCTGTCTGGTCATTGTGGCAACAGCACACTGTGTGCCCGTTGGTGCCATTATTGTGGTAATGAGATCGCTTCTAGGACAGAGGTGATTGCCACAATTTGAACCTCATATGGAAACATCACCACTGCCTTTTGGTTATTGTGCAGTATTATGTACAAATTAAATGGGTGTCTAGCTGTCTAGTCTGTCTTTGAAATAGTCAAAAGCACTTCACAGATCAGCCTATGAATCCCCAGTTTGTACAGTATCTGAACAAGTTATTCTAGCAAGTGATTACAATTTTTTCCTTTAGCATTCCAAAGCTGCTCCTCTCCCTGGAATGGAAGAGCACACTGGAAATCAATAAGACTGCACACAGCTGTCAGTTTCACTTGAACTTCAGGTTAACATCTGAAACTGAGCAAATAACTGCAAGTTGCAGAGAGTCATCCCAGGGTCAGTTACTTTAAAAAAATAAAAAAATTCTACAGCCAGCAGTGCCCCTAATCTAATTTAAATGAGATATATATTTTCACAACAGTAGTTAATCTCGGCCTGCTTCTGCATTTGCAAACCTAACTGCAAGCAGTTTGCATCTTCATAATGTTTCTGAACTGTCGATATGTTGACCTGGACTTTTCTATTAAATGTACGTTTTGGTTTATATAGACTATAAATTCATCTGGCATCCCACCCAGGGTGAAATTTAACACTTGTAAGTGGATATTGAACAGCATCTACCAAAGGGAGCAGGCAGAACAGCTTGAATCAATTCTCCTATTTCCAGTGTACTATATGATCATCTGGAGTATATATTTAATATATTTTTGGGTGACAAATAAACCTGGCAGTCTTTTTTAAAAAAAGTACAGCTCTTGTTTTAACATTTTTGCAGTGTGGCTTTTGCTTCTTCTCCCCCTTCAAATAATCTGGTTATAACAGCATGGGTCCGTCCCTCTGACGAACAACCATTTTTGCTCCAGCACTTCTATAGACAGGTTGCTACAGCCTCATTCCAAGGTAGGCTGGGGATTCTTCCTTTAAAAATGGAGGATTCTTGGGATATATTAATTCTTCATGCTCTCATTTGAGTAAAGGTTAAAACAACATGGCACAGCAGTATGCTCAATATTTCCACTATACAATTATAAACTATAGTATTAGTCAAACAACCAACAACCACAACAGACAGAAAAGCGAGCTAATAAATGATATTATATTGTGTTACATCACAAGTCAAATTTACAGAACTGTTAGGGCAGTCAAAAAGTAATGATAGAACTTGCATAGACAGAGTCCATTCAGCTGGAAAATGTATTCCAAGTTTCCCTGAAAGGATATATTGATTTTTGTCCTTGCTTAGTTTTGACCTGATCTGTAATAAATTCCATACTTGCATACACCCATAATTTCAGACCTTAACTCTAAGGTTATGGTTGAACTAGCTTTCCAGCTAATAGCAAGATGATTATTATTTGGACCATGGGTCAACTCTACCACTTAAGGAAAAATGCCCCGTCTCACCTGTACCAGTAGATGGGATATATTTGTAGCAACATTCTTGAGTCCATTTTAGCTGTGTAATTACATAATTTTTAGCATTAATTATTTTGCTTATGAGGATTTAAAGAATTTCATGTAGCTTATAATTATTTGTTTCCATTCCTCAATAGTAAATTTGAATTAAAGTCTTGGGGCAATCAGTTAATTATGTAATTGTTACAATGCCGGATTATTTATAGTTAAAATCTTACATATTGCTGAAATGAACCCGTTGCCTCTTCGGTGTAAGTGTTCAAAATGGAATTCTAATTCTGTATGCAATCTGTTTACAGTGTCAGTTAGATCAATATTCTGCATCATATTATGAATACTACACTTCAGTAACCAATATATCCTTTCTGGAGTAAGATTTATGACAATAGCCCCGTGCTGGATGACCGCCTGAAGATGCAACAGAGGCAAAAATGTATCCATTGTTGATACCTCAACATGGCGGACATGATAATATGACTTGACCAGTATTTGGTCGAATTTACATTGGGATCTTCTCACCTTGTGCTCTAACCGTCAGCCGTCTGCTGCCTTGCACGCAGCTCCTCACTAAACCAGAGTACCTTATGAGCTCTGTGAGGTTGCTGAAAAGACTGGGAGTCAACTTAGTGTAGTAGGTGTAACAATTAAGAATTATAATTTTAGTTATAATAATATTTAGTAATAGTAATAATAGAATTAGGAATAGCATGCTTCAACTCAAATTGTTGCAGTTCCTGAGTTCCACCTTTGTAATTTTCATAATAAACCTTTTTACTCACTAAAGGACATTCTCCTCCTCTGTTTTTTATGGAAGATTAAAAATGCAAGTAATGGATGGTGCTGTACAGATATGTACAATCTGAACATGTTTCTCAGACCATGCTGCATTATATTAAATCATCCACACTGGTAAACCGGAGGCCTATTTACACTTGGGCCTCTGGATGGAAGTAGGACGGCCCTGGGACAGAGCATTTGCTTTGTGGGCTGGGTGGTTCCCAGGGCTTGCCTACTTCCATCCAGGGTGTGGAGCATGAAATTGTGCTCCACATCTAGCCCAAGCCGTCCCTGGCCATCCCTGAGCTGTCCGGCCAGGAGAGCATCTGCACTCTGCCTGCCGGACACCTCTGGAGCCCTGACCTAGATAGCCCCGCCTCCACCAGATCAATGCCCGGCAAGGGGAGGGGCGGCCGGGTACAATCGAGATGGGGGAAGGGGCAGGCATGGAGCAATTGGGATAGCTCCACCCTGCCGGATTCCCAGTGAGGGGAGGGGCGGCCAGGCGTGATCAGGATGGGGGCATGGCCGGGCGCAGGGTGATCAGGATAACCCTGCCCTGCCAGATCAAAGCCTGGCAAGGGAGGGGAGCCCCGGGACGATCGGGGGCTGCCGCTTGTCCCCCCCCACCAGGGTGCTGCGTGGAGGTCCCTGGGCCACCCTCTGTCCCCCATGGAGGCATCCTCTGGTGGGCAGGGGCCGGGTGGGGAGTCCTGCCAAAACCAGTCCGAACCAGCCTGGCCTCCCCAAATAATTGCGGCAGCTGAGGGGCAGGACTTCCAGGTCTCTCGGTGGCCATTCCAGCTGGTACACATGGAGGACAGCTTCAGCAATCACACCTGGGCCGGTAAGAGATGTGTTAGGAACACTTCCCTTACCACCTGTACCAGCCTTGGTGCACTTCAGCCATCTGGTCATCTTGTTAGGCATCAGAAGTACTAAAATCCAATCAAAAGAAGAACCTATATCTCTAGTAATACATTTTGACAAGCTCCCATCAAAGAGGGGGGTATCACCACCAACACTGACGCCAGGGATGCTTATAGGGTGAAAGAAATACAAGAATAAAAATGCATGTGGCCAGAGACCATGTGGGAATTAGAAGGAATAACAGCAGATTGTTTGAATTGAGGATCGTTTCCAGCTTACAATTATGACCTGCAAATTCCTCCATACTAATACATTATTTTCCGGGGGGGGGGGGCATGTCTTTGTTATATCTCTTTAAAAAATACAACTATTTCATCTTAAAAATAAATAAAACCAAAAAATCTGGTCACATCCTTCTTGGTAATAAAACACTGAACAATCTTTTCCCAGTGTTTCCAGACTGACACCATGTTCACATATCCTCCTGCTCAGTCTCATTATCTCCTATAAATAGTGTGCATGCTGTCTGCTGAGTGTTTTGCTTTGAATCATGAATTCCATCACAGGGTCTCAGTCTGAAAGATACATATCATAAGTCATCTCTTGCATAACAGATTGAAAGACGACTCTGGCAACATAAATCCCTCATTCATCAAATTTAACTAATTCTTCCTTTTCTACTTCACAGCAACTTTCAGGGTTTCATAAGTAGGAACTAGAAAATGAATAATAAATAAATCCTTAACAATTTCTAAGAAACCTCTTTTGATCTACAAAACACTTCACAACATTCACATCCTCTGTTAGAATCATAGCATTCTTGAATTGTACTTCTGGTCTTTTGTCCCCACCCCACCCCCTCCCCACCTCACCCCCGGAACAAGCTAATATCCTTAAGCCTCTCCATGCTCAAATGAGGGCAGTTTTAAAAGCCAGAGGGTGTGTCTCCATGCCGAAAATATTCTGAAGTTAAGCTTGTCTTGCCCCGGAGCGTCTCCATGCATAGCTTTACTCTGGGCCACATCAGGTGCAAAGGAGGAAAATCCGCAGCAGAAAAAAAAACAAACTTTCAAACAGTACTACATCCGACTAAGGGGAAAACCATGGATTATCTTGGGAGCATGGGGACACTTTAAAGTGTCTTTCCGGCTATATTAATCTTTCTCACTCTTTAATGAAAGCATTCCTTTCCTTAGCCTCCACAGTTAAAAGCATAACCAATGCTTGTAACATAGCTACAAGCATAACTAAAAGCAGATCACTCCCTGTAGCCTATCAGCCAGCCAGCTGTCACATCCCACTTCCCTCCATTCCATTTAAGTGCACAAACAGAGCACCGATCTCTTTCTTCTTTCACATTATTAGGAGGGGAGAGACTTTCTGTGCTTGCTGTCAGGGAAAAGTGTGTGTGTGAAAATAGATGTTTCCCCCTCCATTGTTAAGATAATTAGCATCATTTTCCCCTGATAGCAAGCACAGAATTTCTCTCCCCCTCCCAATAATGTGAAAGAAAGAGAGTTCACTGGACTGCTTCTGCGCTAAAACAGAAGGGAGTGAGCTGCTTTCAGTTATGCTTGCAACTATGTTACAATCATTAGTTATGGAGAGAGCTAGCTGCTTTCAGTTATGATTTTAACTCTTTGCAGCCAAGTAAAGGGATGATCTGTGTTGTGTTGTGGAGGTTCAGTTGAGGTTTTTGCCTGTCATCACTGCAGAGGGTGGGGGTGGGGGAGAAAAAGCAGCTTGCATGGGGGCAGGAAAGTACACTTTAAATCTGCATTGCCCCAAACCACATGAGGACGCTTTATTTCGAATTGCAAGGCACATTTTAAAAATCCGATGGAAGAGAGAAGCAAAAAGAGACCGTGGAGACGCTCTCAGAGATCTGAGTGAAAGTTCTAACTAAGACCTTTTTGCATGGCTTTTCCTCTATGGCGCAAATGTTTGTAGGTAATATGAGTGTGACATTTGGAGACATCTGAACATACAGGAAAGCTACCAGTTCAAGGAAATTTAGTCTGAAAAACATGCATGCACTAGGGCTGCATTCCCATTTATTTATTAGTTTTAAAACAACCAATATATATTAAAAACAATAATATCCATTAAAAACACTTTAGATATCAAACAGCTGTGGGATGGTCCAGGGCAGCTGGGAATGGGTGTCGAGTGTGATTTCATGCTTTACCCCTGAAACACGAGTAGGCCGCCGTGGGATGGGCTGGGGCAGAACCGCCAGCCCAGCAGAGCGAATGCTCCACCCCAGGGCGTTGTACTCGCATTGTGGAGGCCCTAGTGTGAACAGGCCTCTTGTTTGGATATCAGCAGGAGGGGAAAGTCACCTATGCCTCTCTCCCAAAGCCAGGATCAAAGCCGTTCTTCACTTGGATGGGGGAGGGAGAGGCAGAATCCTTGCCCAAAGAGAAGGAAAGGGTCATGGGGCCATTCCCTGTCGTGGTCAGGCAGGGCAGCAATGGTTGCAGTCAACGACTGCATTATCAGTACGAGCACGGTACTGTTCTTAATGCGGAGGGAGGGAGTTCGGTCACTTAAAGTGCCCTAACCTCTTCTTGTGCACATTCGGCCTATGTGTTCATGAATTTAGATACATTCACCTTTACTGTGGTGCTCCTTGAATAAAACCAAAGGAATTAAACTTTGTGTATTTGTATAAGTAAGTAAAGGACGGGGGTGGGCTATGATGGCACAATGGGGCACCATCCCTTTGGTCATACAGTTGTTCTTGTTTTATTTTTGCAACATTCTCATAAATCATTGGATCAGAGTCACTTTCAGAAGGCTTATCAAGCTCAAGGGCCAGCAAAAGTCATGCCCGTAGGGGACTAGAGTAAGCAAACACCCTTTCTATTGACAGTGCCACAGCTACTCTAATGAATTTTAAACTTCCCACAGAATAAATAAAATGACATTCACACAGCCAAGGAAGGTTTGCTATATTAAATACTTAAACGAATCTGGGTCTGTGTTTGCAACTGGTTCACTGCTGGAAATCACATTGGCCAATCTGAAGAAGTTTAAGGAAGGAATGAGAAGAAAGGGGAAAGGATGTCCTCAGCATCTGAAGGGAGATAGCAGTAGAATATAGTAATTTAATTGTTCTGTTATTACAAGGAAAATTGGGAGCAGCAGCTTTACTACCCGAGTGACTTCATGACATCTTCATTCTCGTTTTATGTAAGATGCCACATCCAGTAAGTCATCAGGAACATTTCCATATCACCCTAATTTCCTTCTCTGATACCACTACTGCTCACTCGTGATTGCTGCTAGGAATTTATTTTCCTTACTTGCACTTGATCAATAGACGCTGAGAGTCACCCCTGCCAGTTAACTCCTGTTGAGCAAACTGTTCTAGATATATATTTTGGCAGTGTTCTCACATGCAGGATTTTTAGAATTATTGGGGTTTGGTTTGACTAATAACAGGTTAGAGCCAACTCCAAGGGAGGGGAAAACACTTGGCTGATCATGATATAGTTTCTTTATTAATGTTTAAAAGGCACAGAGGAGATAATTTAATTACACATCAAGCAACAGCAATAAAGGCAAACAACGACAATAAAATTTATGGAGTTGGGCAAACGAGTCAAATGGACACTTGTAGCAAGAGGACTTGTATACCTATAGCTGCTACGATAAGAGACACGAAGCTTTATTTAGAACAAGACAGGTGAAGTGTTAACTATAGCTCTACCAAGAAGCACAGAATTCATGGTAAAAGTTTCTGCTGCCTCTCAGGCTTAAAGCCAAGTGGTGGAGCGTATGTGATGGAGTGAACAAAGAAGCCAAATAGACAGCACAGCAAGGCGTGTTGCATGGGAATTTTCTTAGCCAAACAAAGTTTGTTGCTGAGCAGAATTTCTGTGGGAAAATAAGACTTCGTTCTGAAAGCTTTTGCAGCTGGAGAGAGATGCTGCTGCAGGTTGAAGCACCCAGATAGAATAAACCCACGATTCCTCAGATATCAATTGTTGCTCCCCACACAATCATCAGCTGTGTCCCTGAAACTACTGTCAGTAAGCTCTTCAGCTGTAGCTTCTCGGATCAAGAGAAGACTATGGCACCCTCATAAGGCAACACCAGAAACTAAGAGACTACAAATCTTTGTATACATTTATTTATAAATACATTAAAAAGAGTGAAAAACTTTTTACTTGATTCACTTTGTAGATCACATGGCAAACTTACTAAATGGTTCTTCAGAAAATCAAAACACCTCTAGATCTGTAACTGCAAAATAAAGAAGGAAGTCTGAAAATTAAGACAAAGGCTAAAAAAGAAGTCTCCACTCTATGCCTTCTTTTTTTAAAAAAATTCCTTGGCCCAGTTTCAAATGAGTTTTCAAGGGCAGGCTAAGTTTCTAATGTGATGGAAAAAATATGCCTTCAAGTCTGTGCTATTTAATTAGTCATTTGAGCATCCTGTATTAGATTTTAGCGATTTATTTCTCTCTGTGTATGCACGAATGTGCATGCTTACACTTTCCTGTCCATCAGTCATCTGCCTATCATCTGTTTTCTTTACTGTATTTTATTCATAGTTTTAACATTTGGAAAATAAGGGATTGTTATTTATTAAATGATAAAGAATTTATCCCCCTGGCCCATGTAGTCAGGAAATGTGGAGAAATAAAGGAGGCAGGGGAGATTTTTTGTGTTCATATATAAAGGCGCACACACATGCACGCTGACCGTCATTAGCGTCCTCTTCTTCCCTCCTGTCAAGCAAAGTGTTCATAAATGTTAGATAATGTTAGAGTCAGCATTCTCTCTCCAAGTATTTGTCAAGAAATAAGATAGCACTCGGGGTATAGTCGAGGGTGACGTCACCCTTCTCCGTCGTCCACAACACTCTGTACAGGCACTAGGAAGCAGCGCGGTTTGTCCAAGTTAATGACTGATACACTGGTAGGATTTGTTTTCAAGATGCTAAGAGACCTTGAATCTTTTAAAATTGCTTGCCACTGAAGACAGAACTGCAGAGTCACAATTTATGTTTTGAATATCTAAATGTCTAATTTTTGTTTCTAGGTCTTCTGACCATGGCAGCATACACGCTTCAATTCAAATGTTTAAAATATGAGTGAGGTCACATTCGATATGATGCAAATACAATCAAATCTATTCGTACGAATGTTCAATTTGTATTTGAAGATATAAATGTTGACGACATTCATATGTGTCCATACGCATCTGTACCCATCCCATTTTTATCCTGTGGGCATCCCGTTTTTGTCCCGTACATATTCGTACGAATGTGCATAGCTATGAATAAGATGCGTACGGATATATATGTAATGGGTATGTATCTGCACACATGCAAATGTCTGAATAATTCATATGAATGATTTGAAAGATTCAAAATTTGTCTGAATGCTAAAATATGAATATACAGACATTCAATTCGAATTCAAATGTCCAAATTTGAATGAATTTGATTGAATTTTGAATGTTATGAATATTTGTCCACATCCCTAGTACACACAACAGCTTTATGAAGTTTTTTAAGATGAACAATGGGTGTTAATCCATCTGTCCCAGGCCTTGGGGTTAGAGCAGAACTCGGAGTCCAAGCCATCGAATGCTCCCATTAACATCAAAATATTTAACTTCTGGTTACATGTATTCTCAGCGCCTGGAAACAGATTTCCAAGAATGTGCCTTGAAAAACAATATAAAAATGAGAGCACCTATTTATGGGTCCATCCATCAACTACATGATATAGTAATCTCTTCTTGCAAATGTTAGGACACACCATCTTGTTAGTGGAAGAGATTTTTAAGCAGTGAGTGAAAGAAATTAGCACACAAAATGATATTATGAGCCTAATATAAAATTACTAAAATGGCTAGCACAAATGAAATCTATTTTCCAAACTGAAAAATATTTGGTTTACAAAACGCCCCATCACCTAAGGAAACAATTTACTTACGCACGTTTGAACTTTTTGACTCCGTGGTGAAGTATGGGAGATATCATCAGGTACCTTACCAAGAAAGACTGTGGTGCAGCAGTGGTTGAAGATCTTTTTCCTATCTTGTTCACCTGTCACTTGAAGACAGTTAGAATAACTTTTGCAAAGTGTGTCCCCCTGGAATACAGAATGTAAGTTGACTTACCTTCTTCAGGGAGAAAATGTGCAGGGGACGTATAGGGTAGCTTTGTTTTTGGGTCAGGCTGTCTGATTTAGGGATTGTTCATTAAATTGAATGGGTGATGGAGACAAGTATGATATTATTTTTCTTTTGATGTATGAGTTTATCTTTGCATGTTTTATATTTCCATTCCCATTTTTATTTATATACCGCCTTTCCAAACATAAAATTTGCTCAAGGTGGTTTACAACAAATGGAAAAACAAAATACAACACAAATTCAATCATTACATCAAGAAGTACAGCAAATAAGTATTCAACAACTCAAATCAAAGACAATTTTTGCCCAAGGCAGTTTACATGAATCAAAAATACATTACATGTTATAACAACTAATACATTATATAGTAATAATAATAATTAGGAAAAAAAACCCTATAAAGCAGGCGGGGCAGCTGGCTACTGAGTTCTTGTAGTCCTTGCAGCAGGTGGAAACTTGATATGATCATATATGAATAATCAAAACAATTTTGATTGATTGACTGATTGATTGCTAGTAAGTTATTCCAAGGACATTAAAAGAAATAGAGAAATACTGACATTTTTAGAAGAAGAAGAATATGGTATGTATTTTATATAATTATAAGTCATCACACATATACCTCCCCTCCCCTCTATTTTAAAATTGTTCCTGCTTGGTTGTATATAGCAGCTGTGGCCATTGCTTAATCAAATGAATTTCAGAGTCTGTCAGTGTCAAAAGTACATCGTATAAGTTCAGTTTCAACAAGAGTAAATGGTAAAATATTCATAAAGTTGAATATGCTACTTACACAAGAGATCTGCCTGGTGAAAATGTGTTCAGAGAGGAGTTAGCTTTCAACTTTTTTAAAAATAAAAAGTAGAGAGGGAGAAGGAGGTAAAGTACTTAGTTAATTGTAGGATTTAAAAAATGGTAATTTTTAATACAGTAGCTCTGTACAGGATAAGCTAGGAGAAAGTGCCAGTTTCTTTAATAGAGAGTTGTCCTGAGGCCTCTAGTCAACACTTAGTACAGCTCTGGAGGGAGCATCTGCGTGCCCACCAGGCTGCTACGGCCCCCAGGCTGCTACGGCCGCCCTCATCAGGGCTGTGCTAATTGCTGATTAGGTGTGGAGCACTAAATTCACCTCCTGCACCGCCCCTTATACAAGGTCCTGGCGGCAGCAGTGGCAGCCAATTCAGTGCAAAGCAAGGAGGAGGAAGGAGCTTTGAAATGAAAACCTGGAAAAGCCTCCAAGTGCCACATCTAGCAGTCCTTGCATACGCCAGAGACGGAAGGGGGCTGGAAGGAGGGGGTGGTAGCGGAGGGGAATGGCATGTTGCTGCAGATTACGATGGAGGCCTGCAGGGTGGGCAGCGGCTGAAGGGGGAAGGATCGAGGGTAAGGGACGCAAATAGAATCTGCCTAGTCCTCGCTATAAGTTTGTGAATAGCGAGGGGAGGATTTACAAATAGCCGGCAGGATTTTACCCTAAATGTCAATATCTTCCTCGTGCCTTCCTTTCTCATGAAGATGGAGGGCATTAGTATATCAACAGTTATTTATTTATTACTAAACTTACATATTTGACAAATCATCAAGTTTTTCAGGCATTAAAATCATAAATCAAACATTCCTTTAAAAATATAAAATGCTATATATTATATGTGTAAAACTGTGTTTTAAGTGTTTTAGGTTCCCCAAGAAGTTAACCTGAACTTCAGAGGCCTTTTTGCACTACAGCTAAGGTAGCTGTCATGCCATTCAGCCGGAACGCCTGGGGGACAGTTTCCCATACGCACTGGCAAGTAAGAGATGCGTTTGCAAGGCGTCCCTTACCTGCCTAGGTGCGAATGGGAAGCTGTGCTCCATGTGTTCCATACCGATCGGCCGTTCTGGGAAGGGTCAGAGGATTCCCCTCCCTCTCGGGGCATCAAACTGAGGGAGGCGTGGCTCAGGCAACAGCCCCCACCGGGTGCCTCCCGCTGGGCCAGGATCCTGCGGGGGGCACGGGGTGACCCAAGGAAGGGTGCTAACCTCCCCCCAGGACGTGGGGACCTGCTCAGGGGCCCCCAATCACTGCTTGTCATGCATCGAACCACCCCACATTCTGCGGTTCGATGCGCCAGCTGAGAGAGGGGAGGCAGGTGGCAATCAGGACCCCTCACAGGTTGCCCTGTGTCCCCCGCAGGACCCTGGCCTGGCCCACTTAGCTGTCAACGGGCTATCGAGCCCTCTCCCCCCTCCTTCGGATGACGTGTCGGCAGCAGCCAATAGGAGAGGCCAGAGGGCGCGGGCCCTGTGCGGCTGGGAGGCAGTAATGCAAATTGTCTCCCTCTGTAACTCAGCAGGTAAGCCAGGGACACATCGGGACGCGGTGGGACGGGTGTAGAGCACAATGAAGTTCTCTACAGCCAGAACACGTCTAGAACGCTTTGGGATGGGATGGGGCGGTTCCGGAGGGAACTGCCAGCCCAGCTCTGCGTATGCTCCATCCCAGGACATTCTACACGTGTTCGGGAGGGCCTAGTGTGAAATGGCCTCAGTTCTTCCACAACAATCTATATTTAAATATCAGAATTTTAAATTTGATAGGGCCTTCTCAGGGGTAGCCCCCAGCCCATGGAATAGCGTTCACCTGAGGTCTTCCAGGCATCTTTATTACTTTTAGACTGTTGGACTAGTTCTTAAAGAAACACACACACTGTTGTTGCTTTAATGGGTTCCTTTTAATTTGTTTTTATTGTTGTAAATTGCCATGAGACCTTCAGGTACAAGAGAGGACAAAAACAAAATAAAAAAATATGTTAAATTCGAAACCGCACTGAGGCAGCGGGTGCAAAATGCTCTGAAATGTTAGTTCGTTTCCTAACAAGTAACCGGCTTGAACTAAATGGCCATTAGGTCTATATATGGGGCCGTGACTTGTCTGTTTCTGTGCCACTTAGGGGCACTGCTGGTGTGATGTTGTTTGTTACCTGGTATGTTGCATTGGGACCAGCTCCTACAGAATACAAGAACGCATACAAAGGTTTTTCTTGTCAGAGAAGTGGTTTCTAGGGATGGGGACAGATGTTTGTCATAATCACAATTCATACAAATCCATATGAATTTGTATATTCTAATTAGAGCCAACTGTTGGCTACATTGGAAGACTGCCATTCGAATGCAAAGCCAATGCTTCTGTGCAATGTTTTGAAGCTTTGTTATATTTGCGAATGATAGGACCTGATGCCGGCCCAACAACACGGCAACACCACCTCAGCAGGAAACAGCTATCCGGTTGCTTCCATGGCAGATTTGGATCCGGCTGTACATTCAACTCATTCCTGAAAGCGCTGCCACCTGACTGAGTGATGTGAATCTTGACAACTGGCCGCTTTCACCAATGGACTGCTAGTTGCAGCAGAAGTGGCTGCCCATTTGCTTCTGCAGTAGATTCAGATCTGGCTGGGTGCTGCTGGCAAAAGCAGCCAGGTGATAGAGAGCATTCAGTATTTTTTATTTTTTTATTTATATTTCTATCCCACCCTATACCCAAAGAATATAGTTCTTATAAGATTCAAATGTAATGGTTTCTCATTACTTTCTTCCTGGGAGATGTTGCTCTACTACTGAGCTTTGGCCACTGGAAATCCTCCAGACCAGGCCTATTATCTCTGAACATAAAGGTTCTTGAGTCCCACTATTGGACTTAACCCCACTTGAATTTCAGGGTTTGGTCTAGTAACAAGTCAGAACTTCAACTGTTCTTGAGGAACCAGTTTGGGTGGTATGGCCTCTCCCCTTTCTGTCTTCTATATGCTGTACCTACTTTCCAGACCAGGTGGGATATCTCTGGGCTAGCCAGAATATTGCTGTTAGCTACATGGTCCTTTGGAGTTGGTCCATGAGAAGACATTCCTCTCAGAAGACCAAACTCATGGATATGTGCAGATCCACGTCCTGAAAGACTTCAGACTTGACCTGCAAATGTCCATGCATTTGATCTGGGAAGACTTGAAGTCTTCCATTACCAGAAGGTCTGGGTGACTGTGGGGCACTTCCTTGTGGGCAGGACAAGGTTTGGAAAACCAGGTGGCTGACAGCAATCAACCGGTCAGGCTTGGGAGGCTTATCCCACCTGGGCAGGTAGATGAAGCATGGATGAGACAAGGGGGAGGTTGGTGACCAAAGAGTAGATGAGGGAAACCATGAGCACTAATCAGGAGACTGTGGACACGAAGGAAGAAAGGGATGAGGCCACAGGCAAAGGAGTGTTCATCAGATCAGAAACTGAACTGGTCCCACCACAGAACAATAGAGATGGACAAAAAAATGTTTCTCGCCATTGCAATTTGAAACTTCACATTTGAAGTGAATGTTGCTGCACATGAACTCTGACCTTTGCTTGCAGAGCAGAAGCTTTTGTGTCTTCATTTGAAGGTTTGGGGCAGATTCAGATTGGAATCAGAACTGATTTGGAGACGCAACTGATGGTGGCAGGTTTGGAAGTGGCTCCATTCACATGGATGCGAAGTCCTGTCCCATTAGGTGTGACGTGAAGCAAACAGAAAAAGAAAGCCACGCCCATCCCCACAGAACAAGGCTGGTCGCACTGAAATGGCCTGTTCCATGCCGGGTCCCGTGCTAGCTCTGAAACTTGCAACAGCTTCAGAGCCAGCACAGGCGTCTCCAAACATTCCAAAGACCAAGATCGAGAATTTGTGCCCTTCAGGGCGTTTGAGGCCACGCCTTGTTGTGCCACTGAAATGAGTTCCTGTGGTATACTGGACCACAGAGGCAGGTGTCCTCACTTCCCCATGGTCTGCTATACCACCATGTAGTACAAAAAAGAGGCTACCACTAGACTGGACCATGACCTATTCTGGGTATCCTAGTCCATTCTGCACTCCTCTATAAGCAAGAGGGAGCAGGGCATCCCTTAAACTGCACCTGAATGTGGAAAGGAAGACTGCAGACCCCCTCCTAGTCTGGTCTATGCAAAGCACAGAAATTACCATACTGGACCTCCAGTAGATACAGATCTTCTACCACCCCTTCCGTCCGCACACGCGACGGAAGGATGGATTTAGACGTGGATTTGAGGTGAGTGCAGTGTGGAAACACAGAACCCACCTCAAATCTGTGCTCCGAAGCCCCCCCCCCCCCCCGCCCGCCATGATTGGCTCCTCCGGAGCAAGCATGGCAAGCAGGGGGCCTCCTATCTCGGGGCTCCTCCTCGCCCCAGAAGCCACAGATCACAGCTTTTGGAGGCAAGGGGACCTTCACCTACCCCCCTACCCCACCCCAGAGGGAGTGTGAGCGATCCCCTCCTTACCTTAACGCAGCCAGGCCGATTCTAGCTGCGGGGGTCCCAGTTCGCTTTGCGCGTGCGTCTGCCACGCCTCCTGATCGGCCAGGACCGTGCCTGGCTTCAGGGGGCTCTCTGTGTAGGGGCCTGCCCTGGCCAATTGGGAGGGGGGAATCTCTAGACCAGAAATCTCAACCTAAAAACATAGAAGAAAATTACAGATTAGGCAGGAAACTGAGATTTGACCTGGAAATGTTTTTAGAAGGCTAGTGATACTTGAGAAGTAGATAGGTAACAAGTGGGTGATGTTGCTGTAACTTGTTTTGGAAAGTCGAGTTCTTGGCAGCTCTTTTTGCGTGCTGTCCAGGTGGTGTGGTGCAGTAGAAATGGACAAACCCCCGAGTCTAAAACAAAAACAAAACCATTACATCACTGCATCCATGTCATCGGCGTGACCTGACCTGTTAGTATGACCTGGCAATGTTATCTTTTACTGCCCTCTGCTGAATATTCTTACAAGGAGTCTAGCAGCAAGCATTCGTTCTCTACTAATGAGAAACCGAGAAAGGATTTCTGCAGAGAGGGAGATGGATTTTCTGAGGTTGCTCTAATTGAAATCCCTCTGGTCTCCCTCCCTCCCTCACACGCGCACACATTTACTTGGCGGCATGAGGGGGGGAATCGCAGTCTCAAAAACCTTGTAAAATGTAATAATGGGTAAGAAAACTACAATAAATACAGTTCTCTGCTTAGCAAGAATTCCCTTTCTCTTTCAAAGCACTGCAGTCATGAAACTCTTTACATTGCAGCTCCTCAATTTAAACCAAGCCCTTCAGATTGCACTTTTCTTTAGAGCGGGAAACATGCGGAACCCTCCGCTTGGCGTCCCGTCCGCACTAAGCACCGTCCAGGTACTTGGCACCCAGCCAGCCAGCCTGCCCACCTGCTCCCTCCTTCCCAGCCCTTCCCCTCCTACAGGATCCACCAGAACTGCTCTCTGTGCCCATGGTCCTCTCTGCATATTAGCATCTCTACTTGTTCCCAGCTTTGGGACCCTCTTCAGCCTCCTGTCGGTTAGTGTCTCTCAGTCTACGTGCTCCAGTGTCAAGGGAAGAACATGCTCAGAAAAGAGGCCTCAGAGACAGGGCTTTTATGTATGTCGTTATCGTTATTAATTTAAAAAACCAGATCTCCTTTTTTCAGCCAGTGGAGGGAGTAGTCCCAAAATAGAGAACATGTAGAATTGCATCCATACAGGGAAACCTATAAATGGGAACAAAAACCCATATATACTTTATATATTAAAAATTGGAAGGCGGTTCCAGTGGCAGCAGAGAGAGTGCTTTAAAAAACTTGAATCTCATTTTCTTGACCAGTGCGGTATGGGTGGGGGAATCCCAAAAGAGATACCTATAAACAGAGGAACAGAAAAATTAGTATATCTAATATCTATATAGTTGAAAGCAGAGAAAGTGCTTTTTAAAAATGTACTGAATCTCCTTTTCACGGCAGGTTCTTCCTGCTGCTGATGGATCCCACGTGCCACAGAGGGGGTCCAGAGTTGAGAACATGCAGAAATATATATGATCAGAAAAAAAGAAATGAATGATTTTTATTTATTATTTAAAGAACTGAGCATCCTTCAGAGCAAAGCAGGGGGAGGGACTAGTGTGAGAATCAACTCCCCGTCTCTGCCCCCACAGCTGGGAACAGTCAGGAGGGAAAAGAGTCACACCAGCTCTGCCCACGCTGGCACCATCCCCAACTGCCCATTTCTGTGAATACATCGTTGATTGAGAGTGGGCTACCCAAGACCTCCAACAGTTTGATGATCCAAGGTCTGGATCCTTGGGAATAAAATGTGGAGTCTCTGGATTTTATTTTGTTTTGCCAAGTGTGATTGGAACTGCCCAGCATTGCTTCTGGGGCACAGAAAAGGTGAAGTGTAAACAACGGTGGCAGGTCAGCACAGTGCCATTGGGCGCCGTGAATTCATAAAAGAGGAGACCCACATAACCCTGTTCCTTGATCAGCTCACAGTTTAAGCACAGGTGTTTGCAGGTGATCATTGGCTGTGAAAACATATGCCATTCCTTGGGCAGGTCTTGGGTGGCACACTGAGGAAAAGCACAACCCTACCGTCAGTGACCACCCAGTCCATGCCTGTGAACAACCAGGGATTTGCACCCATCCTGCCACCAAAAGTTCCATATGTGGCACCTGAATAAACACGATGTGAGAAAAAGCTCCTCTTAATTTGGAGGGGAAAGACAGCTGTGCGGGTTGGGCCCATCTCCCTTCCTGTCCAGATCCTGCTTGTGCCTTGCATCACTGGAAGTATTTCAAACCCACGGCCATAGAAAGCACGAGCGATCACACCCAATCCGTACGAGAGAGATTCTGTAGCCATTTATTCCCCCAACAGTTCCCTTCCAACAGATCCTCTCTCTTTCTTAAAAAAAAGATCAAGCATTGCTGTTCCTACCTCCTCCTGAGATGTAAAAGCTTCATGACATTTGAGTTCTGCTTCTTAAAGCCATAACATTTGAGAGAAAAGGAACTATCCCCTTTTTAGTAACAAGAACATCAATGGTTTGAAGACACTTAGGCTAATTTTTTCCCAAAGTATCTTTCTTGGAAAGTGGTGAATCACTGCTAAGCAGAGTTTAAATAAGTTTGCATATACCTTGATTACAGATGTGCACAAATCCCAGCAATTTGACAAAACCTAAACACCAGTAACTTTGGCAAGGTTTGAGATGCCAGTACAGACCCACCGCCATTTTGTTGAAGTGGTGGGGCAGGGAGCTCAGGCTCACCGGCTCCCCTGTTCAAATTCTTGGCCTTCGCTCTTCTTGTCCCGTATTTCTCCTTTGGCCTCCCTCCCCACATATCCCTTCACACTGAACATGAACTTACTAACTCCCAATCTGAGCTGAGCTTGGCATGCATGAAGAAAGGACAAGCATCGTTTCTGAAGTCAGCATGCAGGGGCTAAAGAGCAATGTGTAGCCAGCCTAGAAGCTCCTGGGTTGTTCCTGGGGGGGGGGGTTCACATCCCTTTCTGGGTGCAGCATGGCAAGTAGGGTAAATGGCTGCAGGATCACCATGGCAACCTCTGGCCTTTCTGGATGCTGCTTCAGGTGCCACCTTTGTTACAAGGCTATTTTAGTGCTTTTAAGTGTGAATGGCGACCACTGTTATACCACACCAGGTCAGAAGTGTGAACAGGCCCCATTTCCTTGAATTCCTGTATTGCTTGTTGATCCTGGAAGTTCTGTGAACTCATTCTTTCTCCACTACCACTGGCCATAATTTGTAATATTACGTAAATAATTGCAGAGATTTTGTACAATTTGCATTGCTTCATTAAAAATATAAAAAAAATACAGGCTTTATATGCATAAACAGGAGCCTGCTTTATTCTAAATGCCATATAAACATCCTTCTACCCTTTTACCTTGTTAACTTGTTAAGTGGTCTTCTTCCTTTTCTGTCATTGTATTTTTCACTTAAATGGAGCAACACAACATAAACAGAGACCTTAGATACTGGCATGATGATTATTCCACCTGCTATTGAACATATAAACTGAATTTCAAGACAAAAAAGGTATATACTGCAGCTACAATGAATGGGTAAAAATGAAACATGCAGTTGATTTACTAACCTGTGATATCCCAACACCCATACCTAGAGGGATAAGCATGAAAACTGGGTAAGTTCAAAGTAAACAGACACGTGAATGTGTTATCTTAAAAGCATAATTACAGGTTATGGGATTTTTATCCAATGAAAGGGGTTTACTCATAGAGCACATGAAAGGTGAATAAGACAAGCCTCATTGGTCTCAGGCCACCATATGGTAGAGGTATGTTGCAGAAACATTATCATTGCTGGTAATTTTCATAATTGCAAACAATTTGACTCCTGGATATCATAAGCATGAAGGAAGCTCAGGGCATTAACACTTCACAAATGATGCTGGAAAATATTATCCTTCATAGGCCAAAAACTGTTGGGTCAGATGATGAGTTGACAGAGTCTGTTCAGAGAAAGGCACAATTCATTTTATTAGACAATATCACACTACACTGGGCATCATAATCACCCACCTGACAGTTCTGAACAGCTGTTTTGGGTTGTATGAAAAAGATATGATGGGCCCATAGGTGCTTAGCCTGTTGGCTCACAGCCATCCTAGTTTGCATATAAGTATTGGTGATAACCTTAGCAACTTTTAACCATTTTACATTAAAGAATTTGTAAAGCAATGGAACAAATCATAAAAATACAACAAAACCTGAATTGACTATAAGTGTAAAAGGTATCTGTGATCCATCATGAGGCCTTTTCGCACACACGGTTTTCGAACGCGTGGAAAACACCCCGGAATGCAGGATTCGCATTGCCGGGGCTGGGTTTGCGTCCCAGCCCGTTCTGGAGTGTTTTCTGCATGTTTGGGATGTAGACCACTTTAAAGTGCTCTACATCTGTTCCCGCGCGTACAAAGCGTCCCCGGCCATTCAGGGAGGGAAGCATTCGCACATGCTTCCCTCCCTGACACCTGCGGGCACACCCCACACACCCCCGCCAGCATTGGCTGAAAATCGGCCAAACGGCTGACCGGGGCCGCACTAATTACTACCTTGCCAGGCTAGGGTGGTGATCGCATAGGCGCGACGACCCTGGTAGATGGGACAGGGGACCCACCTCCCCTGTCCCATCTACCAGGGTCACCGACGCTGGTAGACGGCAGAGGGCACCCACCAATTCGTGGGTCCCCTGTCCCATCTACCAGGGTTGCTGATGCTGGTAGATGGGAGAGGGGACCGATGAATTGGTGGGTCCCCTCTGCCATCTACCAGCATCGACACGCCTGCGCGATCACCACCCCAGCCCGGCAAGGTAGGTGACGGCCTCGCATGGAGGAAGGTGGGTCCCTCCCGGCCCCGGCAGCCCCACTGAGGCTGCCAGAGTCAGGGAGGCACCGAAATCGGCTTCCCCTCGCCCCTTTCTGGGGTGGGAGGAGGCCGATCTCCAGCTGGCCATGGGTCAGGGGCTGTTGGACCCCTTGGTCGACTGGACCCCGTGGTTCCAGTCAGCCAAGGCTCCCCCCTGCCCGATTGTGACCCTCTGTGGGGCGTAGTTGCCTGCCCATGTGGTGTGCACTCCCGTCGGCCCCAGGCCATTCTAACCCAAGGTAGTGATGAGGTAGGTCATCCGCGCGCCCACGGTGCATCCATGGCCCCTGGGATGGGGGGTGTGGGTCCTGGGAAGGGGGCTCTGCGGGACTTAGCCACCTGATGGAGGTGCCTAAGCCTCGCAGAGCCTCCCCCCCATCTGAACGGGAGAAGCTTTTACTCCGCTTCCAAAGTGGAAGCAGGAGTAAAGTGGCCCCTTCCCCCACCCAGATCAGGGCCTGGGAGGGGGGGCACGCCCTCCCCCTGCTCCAGGTGGGCATCCCCAATGCCTCCCAGGAGCAGGCAGGAGGCAGCCCCACACCCCTCCCCACACTGGGCAATCTGGCCGGGAAAAGGTGCCTCTTTACTCCTGATTCCTCTTTGAAAAGGCCTATGGTTTGGTGATTGTGTCATATTTCTTGATGTATTACATTTCAGGATGCATTATAGTACAGGCTGCTGCTGTGTTATTTTTGTGTTGTTAGTTTATTTGTATTTCTCTCTCTCACCCCTAGAGAGTTCCCAGGATAGATTACAATAAAACCAATAAAAAGGAACACAGTTTAAAATGAACTCATGTAAAAAGCAAATAATGAAAAGTGAAATGGGAAACTCCTTTTTAGCAAAAGGCTGGGGTAAATTATGCATTGTTCTTTAGAATATGAATTATGAAAGTTTCCTTTGAGCAAAAGATGGGAAAGGTGAATATGTGAAATGGGCTTGATATGTTGGAAGAATAGAAATAGACCAGGGAAGCATGGACTTTATATGCCAGAGCACCTCCATTTTGTTAGTAGAATAAAACTTCTAGGTTTGAACAGCAAAAGTACGGGGGGGAAAATCATTTTGCTTCTTTCCCCCTTAGTAGAAGATTTGGGAGTCTGGTTAAGTTTAGTATGTTCCTCTATTAAAAGGTAACAGAAAATTGAAGGTGCTGTTCCTGACCTCTTAGAGCAACTGTACTAACCAGACACATTCCTCTGTGTTGCAGCATTTAAGGATGGTAGGAAACCCGGTGGAATAAAACTGGAGTTCATGTGCCACCATTTGAGTAATTTCTTTCTGGTGTGAAGCACCATTGTCTTGCTCTGTCAACAGTAGTTAAGCACTATAAGGTAGGCATTTCTCCACATCTGAGGAGCTTTGCTGAACTTGTATGCTTTCTGGGGCAGAGATGTTATCTGTTTTGAGTAAAGACCTGAAGAGTATTTTATTTATGATTATGAGTAGTAGTAGTAGTAGTAGTATAAAAAATCCAGCTCAAAACTTAAGAGGGCATGATCTTTTAGCACATGCTTTAAGAATGCAAAATCACCCATAAATGCTGTAGATATAACTGTTTTAATATATTTTAATGTGCAGAATTTTTAAAGCATTGTTACCCGCCCTGAGACCTCTGGATATAGGGTGGGATAGAAATACAAATAATAAATATAAATAAAGCATGCAGAAAATATATCGGGAGAAAGCACTATTCAAAACCAAATCAAAAGAAGAAGAAGAAGAAGAAAGCCCGTTAGGTAGCATATTCCCTCACTGGGCATACCACTCTCTGGAACTTACTGTACATACACCAGCTCTTTAACTGAGTGAAACAAGCCTTTTTTACTATACAACTCAATAGAAAGGGGTCTTTAAAGTCAACTTTGACAGTTCTCTTTATAAAAAGCCTATAGAAACTAAAAGGTAGAATTTTTGCAGTAAAATCTTACCTAAACCAAAAGACACTGCTTTTAAGGTCTTGTTCTTGGGAGAGTATTTCCCTCCTTCCACTATAATTCAGTGCTCTTAATATACCACGTGTCTAAATATATAAAGTAAGGGAGCTAAGAATGTGCATTCCAAATTTAGCCAAAATCAGACATTCAAATTCAAATTGAATGTTGGCACATTCAAAGATTTACATTCAAATCCAAATGGAATGTTTTGATACATCTGTATGAAGCTTTGTATAGGATTCATATGGGATTCATGTGCTATTTGCATGCATTCGTATGGGATTGAACGTTTGTATCAAATAAAAATCCTACCACATTCGAAGGGAATCTGTTCAAATTAATACAGATTTTCTTGCCTTTGATTCAATACAAGGTGAATACAGAAAAACATCCATGCACAGTCTTGAATTGGAATTAACACTATCAGTTCAGACAGTGCTGATCTAATTCTTGCCTACCTGTGATCCAGATCAGTAGATCCAGCAAATCTGGATCTACTGATGCAATAAATCCAGATGTAATGATTCAGATCTCTGACTCCTGGGTGCAGAAAGGACCCAAGGCCATGAATAAGGAGCTCTTTGTGGACCAGCCCTTTACTGTACTGTTTTCTTCCAGTGTTTTGCTGCTTTTTGTTTTTGACAAACCATTGACTTCTGTTTTTCAGAAAGTTTTGTGTTTTAAATAAATTTATTTCCCTGATTTCAAAGACTATCAACCCTGAAAGGTCTTTTGATTTGCCTGCTCTGTGTTTTTATGGTACACTGGATCAATTTACTATTTTTAAAGCCTTTGCCTTAAGATCTGCACTGAGCATTTCTGGCTGAGCAGAGCTATTTTCCCATTAATACCGGTTAATTTCAAACCACTGCTTGTAAACAGAGTGGCCACATTAAACTAAATCAATTGTGGCCAATAGAACGCAGGGAGGGAATCCTTGGCACAGCTGCAATGTTTTGGTGCCATCAGGACCTCTGACAGATCTTTGGCCATTTTTCCAGGTTGTCAAAGTCAAATTTTCTCCTTCATATGAGGGGAAAGAATGACTCAGTCACTGCAACCAACTGCAAAAGTAGCTTTACCAGGACCCAGGGACTGTTGAACCAGGATGCCATGCCCCTGAAGTGTCCGAGGAGCCACACCAAGCATCATATTTAAGAGTTCAGTAGATGTCCTGGAGGATTGGCTAATGTAAGAAGAGATTTTAATCCGTAAGTTCTTCACAGTAGTTGTACAAAGTCTGCAGAGTTTGCAGAGGTGCTCAGAATAGCAGAGACATTTCAAGTCATTTAAAAGTTTGCAGTGAAAGTTTTGAGGTTATATGTTAAACATAAGTTTAGATGGATCTGACATAGAATACATTATTAAGCAACTTTGGGGGCATACATTAATGTTGCCAAGTGTTGCTTGAGGGGAGTAAGAAGGTATTGATCAGAACGCATTTAGATCCTACTAGAAACATCATCTTCTTCATATATATGCCTTAGAAGTTTGGGTAAAAGTGATTATTGAAGAGGTCTGCTCATAAATTACTATGACGGTTGAAATGATTAAAGCACATGCTTTGATTGCAGGCATTAATCTCTACAACTCTCCCCATGTTTAATTTAATTATACCCAGGTGTACATTTCTTTTTAATTTATTAGTTTTGTCAGTCACCACTTACATTGCTATGATGGTGTTTGCAAAGGGGCAGTATAGCTCTCCAGACTAACACTATAGAGATTAAAATGTAAAGTAATAAATATGCCCTGACATCGTAACTGCCCTCCCAATCTCAAATGACCATTTAAGATACATCACAGTCACACTCCAGTACAGTTAATTATATGCCACTTTGCAATACAATTCTATGTGTGTTTAGTCAGATGTAAATCCTACTAGGTTTACTAGAATATTTGCATTTATGACCTTATCCACACTTTGATTAAAATGCAGCATCACTGTGCGCTCTGCACATCATGTCCAAAAATAAGAATGCTTGTATGATCAGAATCCATAATTCACTTATGTTGAAGCATTGACTGCATATTCTGGGGGGATCTGCTTGTGTCCTGAGAAAGCTCCAAGCTCATGGGGTTCAAGCACCAAAGCTGCATGCCGTCCTAAAGGACTCTGAGAAGTGCACTGGTGAGCCTCATTCCAAGCAGAGGAGGTACTTTGAGGGCATCCACTGTGTAGGCACATTGCGGTGGTGAGAGCAACCTCCATGCCTGCCTCATGGAAGAGTCTCACTGTGAAAGGCCCACTTCCAGGGCCTTATTGGATGCCATTCATTTTTGATAACATAGCTCTGAAACTGTGTAGTCAGCTTCAAAGATAGAGAGGGGCAAGGCATGGAATGTGCTGATATCCCCTGCTCTGTCCCAGAGACAAGAGGAAGAAGAAGAAGAGCTGGCTCTTCTACCTGGCTTTTCTCCCCCATTTCAGGGGACTCAAAGTGGCTGACAAAGCTTTCTGTTCTTCTCCCCACACCAGAAACCCTGTGAGGTAGGTGGGGCTGAGAGAGCTCAGAAGAGAGCTGTGACTAGCCCAAGGTCACCCAGCTGGTGATACCACACACTGCGCCAGTATCAACTGTAAGCAAATGTGGATAATCTGGATTATTTTGAAACCCCAAAACACCAAATTTAAGCTTCTCCAGGGGAATAGGTAGCTTAGATTGTTTTACATAGGCTTTAATAACGAGGAATACCATAAAACAGAGGCATCAATCATTTTAGACTCAAAAGCCAGTATTTCTTGTTAAACCAGTGCAAAGAATTTATTAGAAATAAAATATAAAGCCAGATTAGAAACATTTTTAGAACAGAAATGAAAGATTATACTTACGTGAAGGTTCATTTTCGACGGGGCCATGAAGTTAGTAACACTTGGGTATATCTCCTCCCACTGCCTCTCCCCTGAGGCCGAGAGGAGGAGCTTTTCTCCCCAGTATATAAGGCAGCTCCTCCCCAAACGCTCCCAGTTCATCTCGAGGATATGTCCAGAACCAGGAATAAGTGTAATAACTTGAAAGCTGACCAACCGTGAAAGTTCGGGCGGGAACCAACTTCGTGGCCCCGTCGAAAATGAACCTTCACGTAAGTATAATCTTTCATTTTCCGACGGGCCACGCAGTTGGTAACACTTGGGACGTACCAAAGCAATGGCCCGTCAGGAGTGGTAGTAAAGGTCTTCCCGGTTGGTCATCTTTCTGATACCTGATCACAAAGCATGCTGGAGAACACATCTCCCGAAGGCAGCATCCGCTGAATGCATCTGATCCAGCTTATAGTGCCATGTAAAGGTAGACGGGGCACTCCAGACTGCTGCCCTGCAGATTTCCTGCAGTGAGGCTTTCCTTGCAAAGGCTGCCATGGTCTCTGTGCTTCGTGTGGAGTGTGCCCATACTTTTCTGGGCACCCGAGCATTCTTTGCCTGATAGGCTAGGAGGATGCAGGACCTGATCCAGGATGAAAGTGCTCTTGGAGCTGCTTTGTTTCCCAGGGTGGTCGGGTGAAATGAGACAAACAGACTAGAAGTCTTGCGCAGATCCTTAGTGCGGAACAGGTAAGTCTTCAGGGCTCTACGTGCATCCAAGGTATGCATATCTCGTTCAACGGGCAAAGCGAAGGTAAGTGTATCTCCTGCGACACATGGAAGGATGTGTTGACCTTGGGAACGTAGGAGGGATCCAAGCGAAGAATGACCAAATCCAGCGTGAATCTGCAAAGTGGTTCCTCCACTGACAGGGCCGCCAGATCTGATACCCTTCTGGCTGAGGTCATGGCAACCAAAAACAGCACCTTAAATGAAAGGAGCCTTAAGGATATCTCCCTGATTGGTTCAAAGGGGGTCTTCTTTAAGGCAGATAGTACCAAATGAAAATCCCAGCTACGGTACCTGTGGACTACCGCTGGGCCAGAACCTTTTACCCCTTTCAAAAACTTCCGTATGTACTTGTTAGAGGGAATGTTAGGACATGGGAAGAACTCCAGCACCATCTGGAGGGCAAACACCTGTCTCTGAAGTGTACTGTACTGTATGTCAGACCCTTTCTAAGACTTGAGGCGAGGAAGGCTAAGATCTGCTTAATCGTGGGATTAATCGGATCTATGCCATGAGAGGATGCGTAAGCCACAAAAACCTTCCAGGTATTGTTGTAGACACAGTTTGTTGATGTTTTCCTGGCCTTCAGCATAGTATCAATAATAGATGAGTCAAAACCTAGGGATTTGAGGCGTCGCCGCTGAGTCCCCAGGCCGTCATTGCTAACCAGACCTGTCACTCAGACCTGTCCCTGAGTGAGAAGGTCCCACCTGAGTGGCAATGTTACGGGTGACTCTACAACCATCTGTAGGAGCTGAGGGAACCATACCCTCCCTGGCCAGTATGGTGCAATGAGAAGTACTTGCGCCCTTTCCCTGCGCACTCGTCGGATAAACTTGGGAAGAAGTGGCAGGGGGGAAATGCGTAGAGGAGACCCCTTGGCCAAGGGGCTGACAGGGCATCTGTGTCCATGGCATCTCGTTCCCCAAACGGAGTCATGTAGCGGGGGAGAAGGTGATTGTCGTGTGAAGCGAACAAGTCGATGACGGGTAGACCCCACTTGCGCACGAGGAAGTTGAAAACCTCTGGGTTGAGTGACCACTCGTACGGGGAGATTCTTGCCCGACTGAGCAAATCTGCAATTGTGTTCATCGATCCCTGCACGTGAATGGCAGATAAAAGAGGCCACATGTAATTCTGCCCACTCAAACAATGCATCAGAGCTCTAGACCTAGTACCTCCTTGTCTATTTATGTGAGCCTTGGCTGTCATATTGTCTGTGGCTATTAATACATGTGCGTGCTGAATCAGGGGAAGGAACTTCCACAGGGCCAGAAAGGTGGCTTTCAGCTCCAACCAATTAATCTGATGCCTGAGGTCGATAGGGCCCCACTTCGCTTGAGTAGTACGGCCCATACAATGAGCTCCCCATCCTGTCAGGCTAGCATCCGTAGTGACTACTATACAAGGAGGGTCCCCAGTAGGTACTCCCTTAATCAGGTTCATGATATCACCCCACCAAGAAAGAGATTTCCTGACCCAGACTGGTAAGGCTATTCTTGCTTGCGTGGAATTGGATACGTTATAGGCCCATGGCAAAAGGCACCACTGAAGCGGTCTAGAATGTATTCGTGCCCAAGGCACGATCTGAAAAAAGGAAACCATTTTGCCCAACAAGGAAGCAAGTACCAGAACCTTTGGACGTGAAGATCTTCTGATACAGTTCACGTCAGGAATGAATGACAAGATCCTGTCCTCTGAAGGGCAGATAAGATCTCTCCTGGTATCAATGGCCGCACCCAAATGTGTCAATACTTGGCATGGAGCTAAGGCACTCTTGTCTTTGTTAATAACAAAGCCATGATCCTCCAACAGTCTAATGGTTGAGGTAAGGGCCCATGAGGCCTTTGCGGGGGACGGTTCTACAATAATGAGATCATCCAAGTAGGCATATATAGCCATGCCCTTCACCCTTAATAGTTGCACCAACGAATTTAACACTTGAGTGAACACCCTCGGTGCGGGACTGAGGCTGAACGGTAATACTTTGTACTGATAGTGGTCATCCAGAACCTGAAACCTCAAGAATTTCCTGTGGGCAGGGAAGACTGGCAGATGGTGATAAGCATTCTTGAGATTCACACTAAGGAGCCAGTCCCCTGCGTGAATAGCTGATCGAATTGAAGGTAATGACTCCATTTTAAACTTTTTTGGTTTAATGAATTTATTTAAGAACTTTAAAGCAAGAATTGCCCGCCAAGATCTGACCTTCCTTGGCACCAAAAATATATTGGAGTATACTCCTGTGCCCTGCTGTGAAAAGGGGACTTGCTCAATGGCTGCCATTTGGATTAACTCGGAAACCTCATCCAAGAGGACCTTCCGTTTAACAGGACCTGAAGAAACTTTAGTGAATATATGTCTGCCCCTTGGAACTTCAGTAAACTCGAGGGCATAACCAACTAAAACTACAGAACAAACCCAAGGGTCTTGAACATTCCTGTTCCAGACATTGAGGAACAGTGTGAGCCTTCCTCCTACTGGAGGCGGCCAGGATTGACAGTCAGGTTGAGTATTGGTGATGTTTTGTACCACGAAAGGAGCGGTTGTAAGATCCTCGTGCTCGTTGCGGCTGTGACCCAGAGGCCTGTGGGTAGGATCGCTGATACGATCCTCCCCAAGAGGACTGTGGTCTATCCCACTGTTTGTAGGATGGACGTTGTTGGCTGGAGGCCTGCCTTGGGTATGATTTTCTATAAGATGACTTGTGTTCCCTGCCCTTGGAGGAACCGGTAGCAGCAGGAGTAGAAGGCAGAATCATCTTCTTACTCTTTGATTCAATTAGAAAATCTTTAAGAACTTCTTCTCTGAAGAGCTGGCCACCTCGAAATGGCAGAGAAACGACCCTCATTTTTGAAGCGTAGTCTATACTCCAATGGAGTACCCAAAGGATCCTTCTGGTGGCCATTGAACTTGCGAGGGCCTTTGCTATCAATTGCAGGATGTCCAGAGAGGCATCTGCACAAAAGGCCAAGGCCTTTTGATTTGTTTCATCAAGATTTTTGACTCTTTAAATAACCCAGGGTCTGCAATCACCTGGTCAGACCACTTGAGAGCTCCTCTGGCAAATAAAGAAATGCTGGAGGAGGCCCAAGCTGCCAACGAAGAAGCTTCGAAATCTTTCTTCAAAAGTGTCTCTTGTTTCCTTTTAACCTTATCTTGGAGATTAGCAAGGCCTTGCTGGGGGAAGATGTGATTGGACACGAGGGCCAACACAGGTTGGTCAATGGTAGGGACCTCCCACATCTGATCCGCCTTGTCTGGCGCATAAATCTTAATCAAGGAAGGGGAAATCCATTTGGATGAACACGGCGCTTCCCAATCCTTCTTCACCAGTCTCTGGAATGGAGCAGGACAGGGCAATGCTTGATGCTCACCCGGAGGCGGGAGCAATAGATCTTGAGCCTCAGCCATCTCCTTTTCTTTCTCATCCTTCTTGCTCTTTTCTAAGTTTAGGTCTACAATGATATCCTCAACCATGTTGGAATATTCCTTCATGTCAAACAACTTTTGCCCCGAGGATGTTGATGGCTCAGCATCAGGATCATCGGAATCTGAGTGTGATCCTTCTGTAGCAAAGTCTAGAAGTTCTTCTTCCTCAGCACTTGTAGCACCAAAGGCGCGTACCAGATCTGCCTGGGCCCGTCTGGTCAGGGGTTGTGGATCCCAAAAGTCTACGGATAGTTGTTCAGACGGAACATCCGAAGCAGGGGACAGAGATCTGTGCCTGTCTTCCCATCTCTTAGCAAGGGTGTGCTTGCTCTGAGAATGAGAGGATCCATAAGCCTTGGTAGCGGCTTCATCTTTCTTAGGTCTTTTGGCAGCTATGGCTGTAGAAGCCTCCGGGGACCTGGACCTGCGAGTAGGTAATCTTTTTTCCAACTCGGTTTCTAGGAACTTTAACAGCACTTGCTGCAGCTCTGCTTGTCCAGAAGCTTGAGTAGAAGGGGCAGACTTGGAGTCTTTAGAAGAAGATCCCTTCTTCTTAGTATCCCCTTTTGAAGACTTAGATGCTTTTGATGTCTTATCCGCTTTCTGAGCTCTGTGGGCTTGCTTGGCTGCAGCAGACAATTCTTTAGTAGGAGCTGGATCCTCAGAGGTAGGCTGAGAGCCTGTGTTGGCTGGGTCTTGCGATTCCATATTGTAGGATTGCCTGGACCAAAATCTGCAATTAAGAATTTTGGTACATTAAATAATTGCCCCAAGAAACTGAAAATGCTAGTGTAGGCTCAGCTAGGTGGATGAGGGAGACCCTCTAACTCCCACCCCTGTATGAGGGCTGGAAGGTTGCCATGGCTCCTCCTCTCGGTCTCAGGGGAGAGGCAGTGGGAGGAGATATACCCAAGTGTTACCAACTGCATGGCCTGTCAGAAAATAAGCATGCAACAACTGCAAAATGACTAAAGAAATAAACATTTCCCATTGAGAAATCTTTGTGCATTTAACTGAATTTATCCCTCTTTTATTAAAACAATCAATTTATAGTTATGCAGCAAAAGCACCCCCAAACCCAAAACCAATTGCTTCTCATAAGTAAGAATTAAGAAATGAGAATAAAATTCTTCATAAAAAAAGAAACAATTGCAAATTCTAAAATATATACATATGACAGCCAGAAAGGGAATGGAAAACTCCTAATACTAGAAAGATCCCCTAACCCAAAAGTTCTGAAGAAAAATAGGGGACAGCGAATGGAAGAAACAAATCTTCTGTCTCACCATCATGTTGTATTCTTCATGCCCAAGAAATCCAAAGCTGTAGATGTGTAGGATTTCAGCAAACTATATCCACTTCCGGAACAAAAATGTTTTCAAAATTGGAAAAATATTCTTCAGTCTTAGCCAGAATGATCTCCAAAAATGAACAAAAATCCAAAAGAAATACTTTAAAAATAGTCTTTATAACTGCTTTTACAAAACCAACCAAATTCAAACTGCAAAAGTTTAAAATGCAGTTCTTGCAGCAAAACTCCACCCACTTTCTGTGCAGCAGAAAGAAGAAAAAGGGGTGGGGGGGAAGAAGATTGGAGGAATTTCTCCAGGTCTCTCTCTCTAGCCTCCCATGATGACAAGAAGAGGAAGAAGACGGAGACACCATCCCTTTTCTGCTGGCCCTTTTTATAGCCAAAATTGACCCAAAAATCGTGATGTCAGAATAAATCCCTTTAGAGGTGTGTTTTACCCCAAAACCAATGTACTACTATGGAAAATTCCACAATTACTCTTTGGGTGTGATGAAACACATTACAAATTAACCAGACTTAATCAACACTTCTTGATGAAGCAAACAATACAAATAAAACAGAAAAGTACATCTGAAATTCAAATATTTTATTTCCCTTGTCTTGATTCTAAAGGGATTATTTCTTTCCTCTTGGCTAACAGAGATCTAATCAAGTCTTGGAGGACACTGGGTTAATCATTGCCCTCTTCACAATGGGAACGCCCCTCAATGAAGTTCCACAGAAAAAGAAGAAATGGATATTTTAAAACCCTCTTATTTTAGAAAATAAGGTTAAATAATTTCTTATCGAAAAGAAACCCCATTAAACCTCTGTTTCCCCCTTCAGAAAATAAGGGAGAACTCAACTTTTCTTGATGTAAAATTATTGCTTGTATTATAGTGTCTCTGCCTGATTGCAAAAGTTATTGTCTTGTATACCTTAAATTAACATTTCAAATTAGCACCTCTCTTGGCTCACTTGATTCCTTTGGCAAACTCTTACCCAATTCTGTTAAGGTGTAAACAAAGGTGTAAACAGTGAGTCATGTCCAACATCCTGACATTCCAATACTGGTGAATGGGCCATTTCCAAGTTAGATAGTAATTCCAAATTCTGGTATACTTATTTTACCTATATCTTTTCCAAAAATCCATTCCATTTCATTCTTTATTATTTTATTAAAATTAGACAAACCAATCTTTGTCCCAGACTCCATGGTTTTATTTCCCCTTTATTATTTAAAAAATTGTCACCCCAAAAGGAAAGAAAACAAAGACTTTTCAGGTGCTAGGACTCTGTCTTGACTCAATCAAGATTAAATCTCAGGCTGTGTCTCTTGCATACATACTTTATCTCTTGCATACACCGAGCCTGTGACTTGAGAGAGAAAAACTGTGTCCTTTTTTAAACCCCATGCTTGTCTTTTTCAGCCCAATATGGAGTCAGTCTTGCTATTTTAAGGCCTTTCCACATTTCATGGTCTGCCTTTAGCTTTTAATTATGCCAATTATAAAGCCAAATTCATACACCAAAACCCTCTATATTTCAAATTCAGGTTTTGCAGTTAACATTTCTTATGATACTTGCACATCCAAAGTTGATCTGGTAACACTGGCTTCATGGGGGAAGGCGGAATAAAACCTGGTATTCCCAGATAAGAGTCCAGCTCCCAAACCACTAGACCAAACTGGCTTACTGGAGCAACTGTCTCCACCTTAGCATGATTTATGGCACAGGGATGTGAATGCAGCTTCAATGTATTATCTAGGAGGAATGTGCATCAACTTACTGCTCTTACTTATAGAGCTGCCCTTGCCTGGCAGGGCCCTGCTGGTCCTTCCATGATGCAGATAGGAGGGGGTTCTGGGGGCACACAGGGTACAGTTCATAATCTTCTAAGTCATTCTAAACTTTAAAGAGTGCACCCTCAAGTGAGGAGGGCTGGAAATATGCAGAAAATGCTGAGCTAAGCAGGGGATTAGTTTCACATGTTCCTCGACAGCAGAATTTGGACAAGAGGAGTGAATATAAATGTATAAATGGGATACAGTCATCCCAGGGTGACATGGAGGTGGTGTAGCCTTGTATATTAAAGAAGAGATAGAAGCTTATGAACTGGAATGTCCAGGTGAGTCTTGACTCTTCCACAGAAGCAGTGTGGGTAAAAATACCAAGCTGAAAAGGAAGTCTAACAATAGGGATATGCTACCATCCTCCCAACCATACGCCCAAAGGAGATCAACAATTGGAGAAGGAGGTAAAGGAGGTATCCAATAAAGATAGCGTAAATGGGGGACTTCAATTATCCTCACATAGACTGAGTGAACTCCTGTTCAACTCAGGAAAGAGAAAATTCCTAGACCTGCTAAATGACTGTTCCATGGAACAAATGGTCATGGAACCAACCAGGGGAAATGCAGTCCTGGACTTCATCCTAAGTAATGCTCAGGACCTGGTAAAGGACATCACTGTAGCTGATCCAATTGGGAACAGTGACCACAATGCAATAACCTTCAACTTAAATACAGAGAGTAAGTTCTTAATAAAGTCTAACACAGAGACCTTAAACTTTCATAAGGGAAACTTCCCCAAAATGAGGAAATTAGTAAAAAGAAAATTGAAAGGGAAAGTCAAAAGAGTTCAATCACTTCAAAATGCATGGAGACTACTTAAAAACACAATTATGGAAGTGCAACTAGAATGCATACCTAAAAGAAGAAAGGGGACTTCTAGGTCCAAGAAGAAACCAATGTGGCTCACAAATGCAGTAGATGAAGTCATTAAAAACAAGAAGAGTTTATTTAGAAAATGGAAGGCTTGTCCACATGACGAGAACAGGAGGGAACATATCAGAAATAGGAATCCAACCAGGAAAGGAGTTGGACCACTAGATGGTAAAGGACAGAAAGGGGCAATTAAAGAAGACACGGAGATTGCAGAGAGACCAAATGAATTTTTTTGCCTCCGTATTCATGGAGGAAGACAGAAGACACATGCCAGTAGCTGAGCCTGTATTTTCTGAAGAGTTAAACTGTACAGAAATAACCAAGGAAGAGGTCCTTACATGTCTTAATAAACTAAATGTTAACAAGTCACCGGGACCAGAGGGTATTCATCCAAGAGTCCTTAAGGAACTCAAATGCGAAATTGCTGACCTTCTAGAAAAAATATATAATCTTTCCCTAACATCAGGCTCCGTACCTGAGGACTGGAGGGTAGCAAATGTAACAAATGTAAAAAAGGATCCAAGGGTGATCCAGGCAATTACAAACCAGTTAGCTTAACGTCAGTTCCATGTAAGGTGATGGAAACTATTATTAAAGACAAAATTAGTGTGGATATGGAGGAGTAAGCATTGCTGAACAAAAGCCAACATGGCTTCTGCAAAGGTAAATCATGCCTCACAAACTTGTTGGAATTCTTTGAGAGTGTCAATAAACACGCGGATAAAGGTGAACCAGCAGACATTGTCTATCTGGACTTTCAGAAGGCTTTTGACAAAGTCCCACATCAAAGGCTACTGAGTAAACTCATCAGCCATGCAATAAAACAACAGGTTCTGTCCTGGATTTGTGACTGGCTTAAGGGCAGAAAGCAGAGTAGTAATAAACGGCAAATTCTCAGGGTGGAAAGAAGTAAAAAGTGGGGTCCCTCAAGGCTCAGTATTGAGACCAATGCTTTTTAATTTATTCATCAATGATCTAGAAGAAGGGGTAGATAATAAAATAGCAAAGTTTGCTGATGATACTAAATTCTTTAGGGTAGTAAAATCCGAAAGAGGTTGCCAAGAGCTCCAGAGGGATCTCTTAGCACTGGGTGAGTGGGCAACCAAGTGGCAAATGTGCTTTAATCTTAACAAGTGCAAAATAATGCACATTGGGGCCAAGAATCCAAATTATGTCTATAAACTGATGGGGTCTGAGCTTTCTTCAACACACTAGGAAAGGGATCTCAGGGTTTTGGTGGACAGTTCAATGAAGGTGTCAACCCAGCATGTGGCAGCAGCAAAAAAAACTAATTCAGTGCTGGGAATATTTAGGAAGGGAATAGAAAATAAGTCAGCAACTGTCATTTTGCCCCTTTATAAATCTATGGTGAGGCCACAAATAACATGAAACTGATCTCTTCTCTCTCAGTAGTCTTTCTTAAATACCTTGCTCTCTCTTCTTTGATGTTTAGCCTTCTGATAGACTATCTCTGTTTTCTGTTTCTTCTGTGGATTTTATCTTTGTCAAAGGAAAATGCTCTCTCCAGGTCTGACTTGGCTGAAATCTTACTACACACAAAAATGAAACTAGCTGGAGAGGCAGTATAAGACCCTAGAATTTCCCACAATCCTTTTATTTATTAAAGCTATAGATCTCTATTTCCCTTCCTAAACTAATACATAGAAAAGCCTATTATAATCTCAACTAAATATATGTCTCAAGAGCATCAAAGGCGCTCTGGAGGCATGACAAAGACTATGAATTTGGATTTATTACAATATCCTGAACTGCATATTCTTTTGAGTTACAGAGGTCAACAGGTACTAGGAAAGAACAAACACATGTTCAACCAGTTAATATTTGCAGCAGTATCTACAATAGAGCTTTTGGGTGCTAGTGGGCCTTTGGGGACACATGGGGTCCTCCTTGAGATCCGAATCTTCATCCAATCTCCAGGAGGACCCCAAAAGGAAGATTAAGGGCCAATTCATTGGCTTATCTAATTGCCACCAGCAACCCTATTTTCTATCAGTTTGCTTAAACAGTTTCTTAATCAAAATTATCAAATCAAAATGTACAGGGTACTTAAAACAACAGGACACCCAGCCATTGATGCTATTGATTATTTTCATACTGGCAATTGATAAAACACAGATAAATTATAAAATGTCATTTGGTGGGTTACTGTCAACAGCTTTGCACATCAACTCTATTTTCTTCCTATCAGATTTTTAGAAAGTAAATACAATAAAGTGCTTGAAGCCAATCAATATTTGACGGAATGAAATAGTGGTTTTCATTCTGGCATCTGAAAATTGTCTGTAGGAAACAATTTAAAAAACACACATCACAAAACATTAAGCATATTTTAGACAAAAACTACCAAAGAGCTAAAGTAACAAATGAGTGCTAAGTCATTATAATGGAGAAATGTCATGTTTTTATAATTAGGATTAGATTTGTTAAAGTGACTGCACTATGCTAAATATGCCATGTAACACAAATGAGCATCAATTGTTGCACATGATGAAACACCCACATTAAAGGATGTTAATGCAATAAAACCTGCCTTAGGAATACATTTACTGCACACCATCACTATTAATTGAAGTAGGACTTTTGGAATGCAATAAATATGTATAACTTCTATTGCAGAATGATGTGCATGGGCTGGAAACCCCTGGGAAACAATGATGGGAGGGTTAATTATGGCTAGTAAATGGCTACGTGATTGCCTGCCCCTATCATAGCAGTCTCCAAAGAAGAAAAGAAATATATTAAACAGGTCCAGTTAAAATCATTTTTATTGGGCATTATTTTGGGGGGGGGCGGGGTTGCCTCATTCCTAGGTGGAATACCTACACTGGAGGATGTTCTCTTCATGCATTATGCAAGACCACTTTACTTTTAATCTTATCACAACTACTGGGATGGTTTAGAGACATTTTGGGATTGTAGTGCTAATGCAATTATACAATCCAGATGTTTCTAATAAGGAACAGAATGAAAATGATGTTTGCACACCCATAGAAGGTGGGTGGTAATACATTTCCTTTGTTGTTGATTGTGCGCTTTGTTTAAAAAAAACTGGGATGTAGGAAGAAGAGACTTTTTGTAAGTTTCTGTAAGTTGACATGGAAGGGGTAAATTGAGGATGAATTATTCTGAGGTGACAGGGAAAGAATTTTGCATCCCTTGGTTAGCACACTGATTTTATAGCTTTAAATCAACAAACTGATTTTTGGGAAGGCGTTGTGCCTTTTGTGCCAAGTTTTCATTACTGATGGACAGTGAGTCTCTAGTCTGAGGACATCCTACCATATGGATAAACTGCACAGAACTGTGCAAACGTCCATTCATGCCAGAAACGTCTCACAAAAGTTCTGCAATAGGGAACTTCGTATGAAAGCTTGTATAATCTTCAGTCAACAGAAGGCAAGGATAAGCAAGTTCCAAAAGAAATGGAATTTGATATGATCAAGAATTTTTCCCCTAAATCAAGATATGAATTTCAAAAATAGTAAGTTTAATAACAATATCTAATTATTTAGAGTTACTCATTGTTTCAGCAAAGATATTTCCTGTCTGACGAGTCTTTCTGCACTGGCCCTTAGTTTGGTTCCTGAAGGAGACTATAGGACTCCCTTATTGCACCTTAATGCAGAATATAGGAGGTTCCATACATCCACTCTTATGTTCTGTTCACATAGGATGGAGCAAAATGGAGACCAAGGAGCCCCTGATCTTTATTACTGGTAGACCTCAATATCAAAATCTATTGGTAGACAAGCCCAACCATTGTAGCGGCTGATCTGGACCTACACTGTCACGCAGACAGCACAGTTCTAAATCATGTCTGGACATGACCAAAACCATTGGCCTCACTGATCTAGACTGACTGGTTTGGACCACAACCTTTCAAGTACAGAAAGGTCCTAAGGGCAGAATGAAATAAACTAAGCAATGCTCCAAGTGCGGCTCCAAAACTATGTGATTCCATAGCTGCTTTTGGGTTTGACTATTGATTGCAGGCTCCCTGTTTCCTTTCTCTTCTTCTCTCAATCTCTTTCTTTGGGTTATAACAATGTTTGGCTGGCCACTTACAGAGTCTTGTCCAGAGCAAGCATTAGGCATGCAATAATACCTTTTTTTTCAAACCCAAATTTCCAGCTTTTCTTAACCAACTTTTTCTAGTTTTTATTTAAAAGAAAGAAACCCAGAGGTTCAAATACTCACATTGTTTCAGTATTTTGGTTGTGGTACACACTGTCTCCATTTTACTTTATGATGGAAATACACCCTCAGAGCTCTTCAGGCTACCTTTTCAGTATGGAACCTCTCATAGCTCTGGGATGGTTGAAGAGCACAGTGTGAGGTACACAGGTGCAGTCATTACCGAGCCTTAAGAACTGTGTAAGCTTGTGTACATATGTGCAATTCTGAGTACATGTTGTTTGTGATTCCTTTGAGACATGTGAAATACAATTGGAGTAAAAATAAATTCTTCTCATGTTTGAGGAGTTTAGAGAAGAAAAAGAAAGAGCAAGGTGGCATTTAAACTTGAAGCAGGAACCAAAAGGTGTAGAGAAAGTCGGTTTGTGTCAAAGTGCTGGTCAACAAGATCAAGCCATGATAAAGAGGCCTAGGATGGCTAAGAGCTTCATCTAGCCACCCTGGACCTTGTATATCATCTAGGAATAATTAGGAAGCAGGTGAACGTCATGGAAATTGCACAAAGAATTCATTCTTCACCATGCAAACACTACCATTACTTTTGCGTCTGTGGGCACATATGTGCAACACCAGAGGGATTTTCGCATTACTCCTGTTCCATTTGGAACGGGAGTAGGACGGGAAGCCTAAGACAGCTCACGACGCTTTGAGCATTCACACAGAGGGGCGCAGGGATGCGTGTAAACGCATTCCGGAGCGCCCGTGTGCGAATGCTCAAAGCGTCGTGAGCTGTCTTAGCCGGCAAACGACGGCAAGGGGCGGGGAGACAGCTGAGGAGGCTCCCGCAGCCGGCGCTGGCTGAAAACAGCTGATTGTCAAAGCTGCGCCGTCGGGGGAGGCGAGCCCGCGGCTGTTAGGGAGAGAGAAGCATGCGCGAACGCTTCTCCTCCCGAACGCCTGCGGGCAGTTTGTGCGCGCCCGAACGCATGTAGAGCAGTTTAAAGTGCTCTACATTTGGAACGCGCGGAAGACAGCTCCGGACATGCCGGGACGCAAACTCGGCCGCAGCAAAGCGAATGCTGCGCCCGGAGCTGTCTCCCGCGCGTTCCAAACCCCCTGTGCGAAAACGTCTTCATAAGCCTAGGAGATATTGTTCTGAACACTTATTGCACTTTGTCCACATTACCTGAGCATTATATGGGTTGAACTGGAATTAGCTGGTTTTCAGGGGATTCACTCCTTCCAATCAGCGCTCCGAATATTTTAAAGTTTAGAGATGCAATTCCACTGATGTAGTCACTGACATAGGAAGGAGTTCTGAGGCACAAGTAATGCAAATAGGGTGATATTTATGGAACAGAAAATTTTTAAAAATCACATTAAAAAGCAACAAAAGATGCAGGTTCTAATAGACTTGAGGGTGGGTTACAATCTAACTTTAGAAGGAAAAGGGTAAAAAGAGAACAAACAAACTAGAGCTATAACCCAATCTTAAACATTTAGCCTTTTCTGAAAAGAAGGGGGGGACCTGAGATTAAGGGTGTTTTTCCACAGTCACTAGAAATACCCATTAAGTACCCATTAATGGGTACAAAAATGCCACTAGGTACCCATTAATGGGTGCTTAATGGGTACTTTTAGTGACTGTGGAAAAACACCCTAAAAGGAAGAGAAGGGGGAAGGACACAGGCAAACAGGGTAAGTAACAGGGTGGAAGGGAAGGGATATAGGAAATAAATCCAGAGCAACAGCAAAGGGAGGGAATTTTAAAAGTGTCACACTTTTATAGCGTTTTCTCCTTCAGGTTGGACTAAGAAAGAAAACATTTCCAATTAGTCCCAACCAGGGGAAAGGATTTTGGGAATGAGAGGAGTCAGATGTTGCCACGATCCCCAGCGGTCCGGTCAGTGCCTGCCCTCCTAAGAGTAGCTGGGCCCTCTTTGGATGCTGGGTTCGTGCAACAGCCGAGTGAGTACTACAGTCTAAGGACAAAACACTGGTAGCAAGCGTTTTAAACAGTAAACTAAAACAAGTTTGTTAAGAATACTATTTACAGAAGAAAAAGAGAAAATAGGAAAGTCTAGAAGTTAGCAGTTTAAGGTTTCTCAAATCTCTAGGCATAGTAAGCTTCAAGCATCAACAGCTTCCCTGACTTACTGGCCCCTCAGTTGCTTCCAGGCAGGTAAGCTACACCACTTCCTCCCTTCCTTCGGCTTGCAAGGTATTACCCTAGCCTCCCCAAAGTTCAGCACTTAGGTTCCTCTCCTGGTCAGTTCTTCCTCCTAAGAAAAGACCAATGGTCAGCTACTGGCAACGGCTCCCTCGGGTTCAGATCTCCTCCTTCCGTCCCCTTCAGCATCAGTCCCAGCACGAAGACCCAGTCTGCGGTATTCAGAGGTTATTTATGCTTTTTTCCCTGTGGCCCTGATTGGTTGCCACCTCCTGGGGGGAAACTGCTGAAATAAACTGCTGAAATAAACTCCTGATGGAAACGTTTCCTGTCCCTACAGCCGGATTGGTGGAAACTGCAAACTCCTGGGGGAAACTCCTCCTCCAGCTCCCAGATCCCCGGACAGCTTTCCCCTCCAAAATGCACCTGCAGCCAATCCTTGCACTCGGGCCTGAACAGGATTTCCCGCCCTTTTCTGCTCTTTGCAGCCCAGGCTTGCAAAGAGGCTTGCAAACAGAGTTTGCAAGGGCTTTGCATGGGCAGAAAGCCATGCTTTTTACAAAGAGGCTTGCAAGAGGCAAAGAAACATTACCGCCCATTGCAGCCTGACCCCTGAAACCGTCACAGATGTGCTGCATAGAACAAACGCACGGTCTGTACACTTGACCCAAAAAACTGGGGAAGTATGGAGGAAAAGGTTAAAATTAGGTAAGACAACTCATTAACATACAGTCAATAACTTTAGGAGAAATGCTGGTTCTCCTGAGTAGCTTAATCAAGATGACTAAAATTCCAGAGATTACCCACTATTTTCTGTTAAAACTTTGCAGTTTTGCCCACATCTTAAATAGGAAAAATAATAAATTTTTAGTATATGTGCAAGAAGGTATGATCTTGTAGGGATGTGCATTAATATTTTTGGTATTCGATTCTTATCGAAGTGAATGTAAGAAAATTCATATTCGTTTGAATAAAACCCTTCGAATGTGGTAGGATTCAAATTTGATACGAATGTTCCATACAAATTCAGTGTGATTATTAGATACGAATTCCATATGAATCAGTAACAAAGCTCTGTATGAATGTATCAAAACATTCGGTTCAAATCTGAATGTCCATCTTCCAAAGTGTTGACATTTGATTCAAATTAGAATGTCCGAATCTGGCCAAATTTTGAATGTTATGAATTCTTGGCCACAGAATTCATATTTCAATTCTGCAGAGACTGTTTCACATTGATATGCAAATCTCCTTTCTTGTAAATAGAAAAGGGAGGGAGGGTTATATTTTAAATACATTTTAATATTAATATATTTAATACTGGTATATTTTTGGTGAAGGGTGGGATATAAATTCTTAAATTAAGAAAAATAAGATATATCAAAGCCTCCATTTGCCTAGCTTCTGCTTTACAGTCAACATTGCATTGCCTGGTGCTCCTGCTGGTTCTGGTGTGGAGGGAAGGAAGGAAAGAAGGAGCTGAAAATTAGTGATGAGAATACCAGTTCATTTGGGACCCTAGAACTTCCTTAGCCATCTGTAGATTGTAGACACAGATCTAATATTTTATACATACATCGTCAAAAATTAAAATTTTAAAACATGACTTATCCCATCACTTAGATCAATTCCCCCTGGAAGTGAAAAGATTAAGACTGCCAGGTTTCACGAAAGGAATTCATTCATCCCTAGCTGGGCACAGGGCAAACCTTAATGAAGGTTGTTTATCACATTCTGCTTTTGCTACTATTTGGCTTTCACGTAGATGAAACCTCTTTGGGATTTGGGGGCTAATCAAGAAAATGAAGAATTAGAGTTGTCACTGCCCTCCCCCCCCCCAAAAAAAAGTCAATAAATATGGATTTTCTTATCCGTGGACACTCTGAACATTATCTATAGTTCCTTGGCTATGTGAACAGGTAGGCAGACATTTATTTCAGTGACATTTATTCAGGGGGATTTCTGTGAGCAATGGATGGAGAAAGATATCTCTATATTCTTAAAAAAAAGTTTGCTTCCTTTTTAAAATTGTACTGAAGCTACTTGCTGTTGTTAGAAAGTTTTTTGTTTTTGTTTCCAAAGCAAAACTCATGGAAACTAAGCACAGCACAGAAAACAGATGTAAACAAGAAACTGCGATCCACTTTACAGAATTTTAAGACAATGCGTTTCATTGCTTATTAGTACAGCCATTCACATATAATCATTATTACCTTTTTTAGGAACAGGAAGCATAGTACTGATCTGTGTTCAGACAAGGGTGGCAAAGAGGCTTTAAGGAAGGGTTAGACAAATTTATGGAAGACAGATGTATTGATGGCTACTAGAATGGATGCCTAAGTACATCTTTCAGGCTGGGGGGAGAAACAGGATGCTTCTAAGGCCATTTGGGGCTGTTTTCAACTCAGAAACGGCCCATTTCGTATAGAAGCACAATTTCATGCTCCACACATAAACTTACCTTGACCAGAGATGGACTTTCCCATGTTTGGCAAAGCTCATCTGCACCTCTGTCATGCTGGGCAGGTCATCTGAGGTGCCATACAAGCGCACTGGCACCTCGTATGACCCCAAAGGTGAGTGAGCATATGTCATCCTGGTGCATGCACAGTCATGCCTCAGCCTTATAGATGAACATGGTGTGCCCAGACATGCATCCACATGACAGGCAAGTCTGCAGCCATGTGGGAGGAGGGATGGCCTGCACTAGGACTTGCAAATGGGAATTTCGCCATTCTGTCAGCCAGAACTTCCCCTTTAAATTCTATGAGAACCTCTGGGACAATGATAAGGTCTTTGAGACTCACCTGTGTTACCTGCCTAATATTTTCTGACCCCAGAAATGATCAGAACAATTTCCCAACTCAGCTGACCTGAAAGTAAAGTCAACATTTTGTCACATTTCTTCATTTCCATCCTGTGACTGCAAAGGCTCAAAACAAAGAACTCAAAATGTTGCATTGTATAATGTTCCCAATTTTGTTTCAAACCAGTATGTGTGCACATCAAAGTAAAAATGAGTGCACACAGTTGCAACTGTAATAGAATAATCTTGCTATTCTGTATTTTTATACCTATAATTTCTTTGGGTGTTTTTCCACCGCGCTCCTTTAATCCAGATCTAAGAAGATCTGGATTAAGGGAAGTACCCAATGTGTTTCCATGGGTGGTCTAGCACCCAATAGCAACGGGTGCTAGCCTCCATGCTGTTGAAATACCAGAGCACCCATTTGGAAATCCAGATCTACCAACAAGGGGTCTGCCTGTCACCCCAGGTGTTTGGGGGGACAGGGGGTGCAATCTCCGAAGCGGCTTCAAAGTCATGTCGAAGTCACTTCAAAGTCTGTGCAAAATAGCTCCTTTGAAATCTGTGCTGATCTTCGGAGTGAACTTCGAAGTGACTTCGGAATGACTTCGAAGCTTAGGTTTTGGGGCTCCCCCCACCATGGATGCCCCCTCCCCTTAGCCTCCTCTAGACCACATTGCCACACAAGCGTGGAAACAGGCTCTCTTTAATCTGGATTTTCTGGCTGAAGACCCCATTGTAGACCCCATTAATGGGGGTCTACAGAAAATCCAGATTAAAGGCCAAAAATTACCCATATGATCCAGATTTCCCGAGGCGCGGTGGAAACAAATGTGTCTCTAATGGGTGCTATGGTGAAAATGGGGTCATCCAGCTCTCACCCAAATGGGTCCTTAATGGGTGCTAAAATGGGTATTAAGTGACCGTGGAAAAACACCCATAGTTCCATAGCTACTCACACTAACTCACCTCTTTCAGCACCGGTCTCATGCAGAAAGCAAAATAAGGTAGAACATTTCATAAAGATTTTCCATGTTGAACATTTATGTCAGACCCCTGGCCTCATCCTGCGCCTGTACCCTCCTTGGAAAGAGGGAAACAACCCTTCCCTTTCATGTGTATTTCCATTCTACATTACCTAATGTGTTTATCATTCGTTATGTTTATTGATTTTTCATTGGTGCTTCAACAGAACCTTTAGCTCTACAATTCTGATTTCTGGTGCCACTTCTTTTTAGCTGTCTTATCCACCACCAAGATAGGCACGAGTTTCTAGCGCTTATAACGACTGAAGAAATTACCACTTGGCCAAAACCGCCTCCTAAAATTTTCTAAACTTCCTCCAGAAAGAAAGCTAGAGCTACCAGTAAGCACTTCTGTTGCTCCGGGACATTAATTCTGCCCACCTGGAAGGGCACATGCAATCAAACCTCCACCTGGAGAATGTAGTCCACAACAAACTTGAAAGCTGCTGCTGACCGTTTGCATTCACCCAGACCTATGGCTCTGGGGGGTCCCAATAATATTTCTCTTAGCCTCTGTGATGAGAGAGTCTCTTCAAAGCACACCTGGATATATCCACAGGATGGCAGATCACAGTATCTCACCGGTGAGAGCACCTGCCCTTGACCTGGGGAAAAGTCACAGAATGCCTTTGTGTCACAAGCGTCATTTCTTTGCCCTCTTTTGAAGATGCACCATGGCGTGATTTTGCATCATGGCTGGAAGTGGCTCCAGAGAGCAGCTGTTTTCAGTATAATGAGAAAATGGATAGAGAAATCACAGGGAGATTCCTAGAAAAAAGGAGGAAAAGAGCTGATAGAGCAAATGACTGTATCTGCACCATGGTAAATTACAGAATCTTACTGGCAAGCATGCGTGTTCCTTCCTGGGATGAAGTGTGTGCTGTCTTTATTCCCTTACCCTCTTCAGATCTAGGGAACAGCTTTGAAGAGGCAGCATGAGAGGATTTTTTTGTCACACTGGAAGTGGCGCCAGAGGTTGGCGCTGTTTAATGCACTTTAACATTCTTTCTATCAGTGCATCCATCCAATTTAAGTACAAGCATATTGTAAGTCTCTGGACCCCCAGGACCCTCCCCCTGAGACAAGCAGGGCTGCCTTACAGTTTTAGGGCAAATGCAATTGTTGGCATTGATTAGCTGAATATCATAATGCCAAGCTAGGCTTATAAAGCCGGATGCAAGGAAATAATGCCTTCAAAAAGTACGCTTTCAGGAGATGAGACAGAGAAAAGCACCACTCCTTTGGTTTACTTATGCAGATCTGACATCTTGATGGGACTCATCAACACCTAAGCAGCTGCGTTGGGCAAAGAAAGCCTTTTGTTTAAGATGCACAGCTGGAGACAGATGCTGATCTTAAGTGCTTGAATGGCTCATAGACAACCAGGCGGCCATTGAGACCCCTTTGGCTCTGCCCCTGCTGGAATTCAAAAATTCCCACTCTGGATCTGATTGGTTGGCCCAGAGTATGAAATCAGCTCTTTTCAGCCCATATTTGGGTGGTCCTGTTTCTGAGGTCTGACACTTCCGCTCTGCTGCTGAATCACTAAACACATGAGCTGGAGATCATGAGCTGAAACCAATGGGCATTTTGCCAGGCTCAGGAGCTGGCAGTTCCTCTAGCAAGCTAAAGCGAGCCTTGTGTCCCTGCCAGCCATCTGCCTTGACCCCTGATCCTGCAAGTCTTCCTGCCTGGAGAGAGAGAGAAGATGTTTGCACATGTCTCCTGTTCCCCCATCCTGCTCTGAAGACAACCCGCAGTCTTCAAGTTCCTGCTGCTATGTGCTCTGAAGAAATCCATTTGGGTGAGAAAACCAGCTGCATTACAGAATAGGCGGTTTTCTTTCTTTCTTTCTTTTTCCTTTTTATCTCTACCAAGCTAAAGCCTTGTGCCTGCTCCACTGGGAATTTCTCTTGCTTATTTGAAGCACTCTGCACAGCCCCTTCATTTTTGACTCTTTTTATTATTAAAAACCATTTTTCCTTGTGTTTCTAAGCACCAAACTGCTCTGGCATTTTATTTAAACCGTATACATAAAAAGATCCCAATGCAGGCATCCTGGGTGAGCTATTTTCCCAAAACCACATAGCAGAACATCTCCTAACAACTCCAAAGGAAATTTATGCAGTTGTATTACTGGGAGTGGGTGCGTCTTGACTTTTCAGCCACACAAACCACTGAAACTGAAACAGTGAAACTGAAACTACTAGTAGATCTTCTCCACCTCCTAGATATGCTGGATGATAATGATTGCGTACAATCCACTTCAAATCTGGCAACAAAAATCTCATCCCAGTAATTATCCCCACCCAATACAATGGCAAAAAGTATGTAAATCCTGCTAGCTATTTATCAAATCTGAACTTTGTGGGATAGTATAGCAATATCATCCCACTAAAGTTATTATGGGGTGAACCAGGATGCCCCTGCATTTCAAAGTGTAGGGGCAATGCTGAAATTGACTACCAACACTTGAAGCACAGATGGTCAGTTCCAGTCCAGCCATGGCAATGGCCACCACAACTTCCGGTGCACGCCAGGCTCTTGCCATGGCAATTGAAACAATGCACATTTTTGTACCCAGAGCGGCAGCTGCCCCACTCGCCGACACAGAATTTGCACCGGAAGAAGGTGTTAATGTTGTGTCTGGGAGCTCCGCAGCTTTGGAGGATTGGGGGCATGGAGGTAGTAATGTGGTGTGCGGATGGAGCAATCCAGAGCACCCCAAAGTGTTCCCACAAGGTAAACGTGAACAGGCCCCAAGTAGAAAGCCATTTCTAAAAGATCAAAATGGCCACATTCAACCTCTATGTTTAGAGGATCACAAGCTTCTCTGTACAATAATGAGCAAAGAAAAATGGTAGAGTGCCATGCCCGCCATATCCCTTCTTGCTTCCTTAGCATCCTATATATTTCTAATGATTTTTTTATTTTTATTTTTTTAGTAATTCAACTTCCCTATTATTAATATGTGGAATCCAAGAGGAGGCAAATTGCGGGCATAGGGCTGATCTGAAGGGAGTTCAGCATTAATAACCCAAGTATACGGAATGAACAAGGACAGTGTGTTTCCACACCGATAAGGACCCTCCAAAGGAGTAACTGGCCGGAGCTGGCCAACTTGAATTATACTGGACTGTTCTTCTTTTGCCTTTACTGCGCATGTCAGAAAAATCTGATATGTACCGTATATTCCAGCATATAAGACGACTGGGCGTATAAGACGACCCCCAACTTTTGAGAAGATTTTCCTGGGTTAAAAAGTAATTTATACGCCAGAATATACAGTATTTCACCTCCTTACTTGGAAGGCATTACCAGGAATATTGTAATTTCTGGCTGGGTTAGATATAAAGGTCAGGCTGGAATGTGAGAAGTTTGAAGTTTGTCTTGATGGGGTTTCTGGAAAGCGGGCTTCCTATGCTGCAGCATACAAATTAAAGGACCCTTCTGCTTCCTAAGAATCTGGTATGGATAGTATTTGCTGATAGAGCGGCAACTTGCTTTCATAGTAGTTTGGAATTTTCCAAACACAAGTAAGGATTTTGGTTATGCATGTGATACTCAAGTTAGATGTCACAGTTTAACTTCTAAAGACTTATTGAGTGGAGGATCTGTTTCTTGGCAGTTTGTTAGAGAAAAGCAAGAGCAGTCATCTTAGTCTCATAAAATATAACATAGAATACTGAGGAATGGGAGATGCCTGGTTTCAAATGCAAGATCTAAATCAGCTTCGAGAATTTCCCACCTTCCTTACTGATCTATCAGCATCTGAGAACAAAATATTATTAGCAAAACTATTTTCCCCACAGAGTTGCATAACGGTTAAGTAATATTTCCCAAGGTTTTCTTGCTGTATTAAGGCCTCCCTTCAAAAGCTTCAAGTCACATTGCTCTTACTCAATAGGGAAGAATCAATCCTTGTGTGCTTTGGGTATACGTGCAACTCCCTTTGGATGGGAATTGCTTTGCATCACAAAGCGATGGCATACCCATCATAATGCACTGTATAAGAAAAATCAGGACACAAAACATTTTAAAGTTTTAGTTCCATCCCTTTTCCCTTCCTAGGAGAAAACCTTGTTTTGCAGTTCTGTGTTTGTGACTAGCTAGAGTTAAGTGGTTCCCAGTCTTAGGATATTTTTGCACATGCTTTGCTTATTCTGGTACAGGACATGTACTCTATTCCCGGAGTGGACAGACATGTCCCTGTACCAGACAAAGGCCATTTTCACTGGGATAGATGTTCTGGCCCAGCCCCTGCACTAACTCCAAAAATCTGTACCAGCTACAGGCTCGGCCTCCAAAAGTTCGGATGACCAGGAATGCAGACTGCCCACACCAAGCAAGGAAGGACTAGAGAAGATATTTCAACTGAGAATTTCAGCAAATATAGAAGCAGAATAAGAAAGGAAAGTGAGAGACCTTTTTAAGCCGTGAAAAGAAACTGCAGGGAAATTATACCTAAGACAAGAGTACTCTAGAATAAGCATGGAAGAGATCCAGTAGAGCAAATAGGGCTGTATCCATGCCATGGAGGATCACGGCATCTTATTGAAGTTTCCTAGCTTTGAAGATTTTCCTTAACACTGGAAATAGCCCCAGAAGTTGGCCATCTAGCTGGATCACAGAACTGGGTCAATTTCTCTGCTGCTATGTAAAAGCACAACAGCGGTGAAGCACCTGAGGGAACACCCAGCACTTGGCAGCCTGCTGTATGCCTAGAGACACTGTTGGCATCTTCTATTACATGTATAGATGCAGTCTAGGTTAAAGAAGGATAGAGAAAGAACATTCTGAAAACCTTTATATTTGGGGACCATCCACAGAATGAGAATATATTAAGGAACTGACCTTATTAGAAAATAAAATCTAATGGATATAAGGCCCACTGTCAGATAAGAAACTCCATGGAGGCAGAGATGAAATTATCAAGCAGAGAGAGACTGACCTATCGATTTGGCCCTTACTCCACAATCTCTGCTTGCTCAGCAAAGAGACACAACAGCTTCACAGCACCGCCATTTAGTCAAAGTCCTAATGTTGAACTCAGTTACTATTCCTCATGGCCACATCCATAATACTCTGCTAACCCTTAATGTTTAGGCCCAACCAAGGTAGCTGTAGTGTCTCTCTGCTGGACGTGGCGTGTGGGCCAAAGCATAAGGAGGGTCTCTCTATTCCTAACCATTCCCTTGCAGTCAGCTTATTCCCTTGCAATAACTCCAGGATTCAGACCTAAAATAGATTGGCCAAAACAGTGATGGTGCCTGCACAGGGAGGGGCTGTTGTTCCCTCAGCCAAAGGCTTGGGTGAAGAGATGGATCTTTACAAGTTCTCTGGATGCTTACAGTGAGGATGCCTGGTCATGTTAGAAGTGTGATTATTTCATAACCTGGGGCCTACGACCAAGTACGTCCTTCCACATGCTCCCAACCCACTAACTGCAGGAGGTGGTGGGTCTGCCAAGACGGCCTCACTGGCAGATCTTAGGTCATGGGTGGGTCTATATGGGAGGAGGTATTCCTTTAGGTATTGGGGACCCAAGCTGTTTGGGGCCTTATAAGTTAATGTTGAAAAGGCTGAAGAGGCTTCAGTTGACGGACTAGCTGTAGTTGGGAGTAGGCCCTCCAGGCCACAGCCTCTACCTGAGTTTCAAGTGTTAGTGCAGAGTCCAGGGCTGCATCCACACGCCATCGTTATCTCGAATTCAAAACGTTTTGAGTTCTCCCAGTTCAGACGGCAGTTCGGCTTAACACGCTATTTCCGTGTTAAACCACGTTAAAATGTTTTGAAATAAATCCTGATTTCAACAGGTCTCACTCCGGATCGTGCACTTGAAATGTGTTTAAGTTTTTACTGTGTGGACAGTACCATTTTCAAGGATGAGATTTCGTGTTCAGGGTGCCCCTCCCCCAATCGCACTGTATCCAATGGCTGTCCGTATTCTGTGCACGTCATGTTTAGGGTTTCCCTCCCACAAAAGCATGCGATTTCAAAAAAATCCAGCCTTCACACTGCAGCGCTACACTGTAGCGAGGGAATCACTTCACTCCTGATTAACAATGTTGCAATTTTGCGCAATTCTTCTGCCTATTTAACACGGAGGGGTCTGACTTGGGAGGACTCTTGTGGCTTCTCAGCCTTTATAGTCACATCAGTGCCACGTAGCAAGGCAAGGTCAGCTCTTATCATTCCCAGGTAGCCTGCAAAGTCAGCTCAGGCGAGAGTCTGCCAGTGCTGCCTTCACCCAGCTGAGCACCGGCTTTTCCATAATGCCTGATCTGCAGATGTCACCCAGGCTGCTGGCTTCTTCTTTGTGTCCCCAGGCGATGCCTTTGGGTGCTGTGAAGGAGGGTGGCATGAGAAACAGCTCTGCTGTCAGCCCTCTGGAAAGGAGCAACGAGCTTGCCTTGCTACATGGCACTGATGTGACTATCATTTAGTAAAGAAAAAACAACATCAACAACGCCAACAATGATGATTAAACCTTTCTCTTTCATCTCTTCCATATAAGTAAAAAAGTCGTCTTTACCTGCCTTTCTCCTGGGAATCGTCTACTTTTCAAATCTACTGCAATTTCCCCTGAATGTCAGAATTTAGAAAAATTGCTCTTAACATGCGGGGGGAGGTAAGGTGGCAGGAACTGGAGCTCCCATTAAGCTTCCAAGAGCAGAATGCAGTCCTGGGACTTAATAACCCAAGGAAATAAAATTGCCAGGCATCTCACTCCCAAACAAACTCGAAAGGGGTTTAAAATATTTTGAGATCATTTAATTGCTCCCCACCTTATTGAATAGCAATACAGAGGGGGGGAGGGGGATCACGCACGTTTGTGTGTGCTCTGGAGGTTCTGGGTTGCCAAGCAGAAGTTACAAGTTTTGCTATAAATGAGGATGCCTGATCACAGGTACCGGGGGTGGGGGGGTGGGGTGCGGCAGCGGCGGGGGGTTCAGTAAACTAATTCGCAACCACGAAACACACCAGCTGCGCGTCTCTCTTCTCTTTCACGATCGTTCAGTGGAAGCCGGGAAGAATTCTTCTGAATATGATTTTTTGGACGAGGAGGATGGAGACGGAGGAAGAGAAGGAGGGGAAGGAGAAGGAGGGAAGGAGAGAAAGAGAGAAAGAAAAAGGGGAAGGGAAGGGGAAGAAGAGAAAGAGAAAAAGAGAAAGGAAAGGAGAAGGAGGAGGAGAAGGAGGGAAGGGGAAGAAGAGAAAGAGAAGGAGAAAGAGGAGGAGGAGGGGAAGAAAAGAAAGAGAAGGAGAAGGAAAGGGAAAGGAGAAGAAGAAAGAAAGAGGAGGAGGAAGAGGAGAAAGAAGCGAAGGAGAAGAAAAAGAATTCTTCAGAATACGTGTTCTCGGAGGAGGGCAAAAACCACGAGAGACTAAACGGCAAGGAAATGCCAAACTCCGGGATTCAATCCGTCCTAGGAGCATCCCGAGTCATGAAACTTTACACATCGCCCTAACTCTATTCGGTTTCAAACCCATTGCTTTTCTTGTTGTCTCGGAAACGCAGACGCCGCGACCGGCCTGCGATGCGCCCAACTCTCCCGGTGCACGTGGGGAAGACTGGCAAACTCCGACGCCCGGGGCAAGAAGCCCAAGGTGCCCAGTTCCTCTGCTCAGCTCTTGGATGCATTGGGGGGGGGACGAACAAAAGGGATCTCGCTCAGTTGCTCCCAGGCCAGTGGGGCCTCCAGCCTCTTCTAGGGGGTATTGAGCCCCCTTCAGCCTGTCTGAAAAGAAAAAAGAAAAGAAAAGGGAGGGAGGGAGGAAGGAAGGAAGGAAGGAAGGAAGGAAGGAAAATCGTCTAGGATTTGCTGTTCAATTTCCTGGCAGACAGACTCCTGGGCACCTTCATGGGTCCCAGTTTTCTTAGCAGAGATACATCAGTGTTTGTCGTTGCCTACTTCCAGGGACTAGCTAGGGCTCCAACCAACGACCACTGAACGTCAGTCACACATGTTAGGCTGGGAAGCCCATATAAGGAAAATGTAGAGATGTATGCAGAAAGGTAACTAAGTGTCACAAGAATCACCAGACTATCACAAGTTGCTGAAGGCTGAATGAAGTAAGGATTGCAACAGGCTTGTGCAATACAAAGGAAGTGAGTCACCTTCTTGTGATAAAGGAAGTGTATAAAAGTGATCACACACGGCTGTGTGTTGTTGATTGTTCGAGACTGGAGAGGGAGAGAGATGTAACCGCTAATGAATAAACAACCTCTACGAAGAAGCCTGCCTCAGTCTGTTTGCTTAAACTGTGGGCAGGGAAAGGGGGGCGAACCTCCTGAAATATTGGACAGCACCGAGAATGCTGACAGCCAGCAAGCCGAGAGGCAGAGGCCAGTCTTTTCAGCACGGAAGTGCAACTCTGTGAAGATTTATTACCAACGGGGGTACCTGACACCCCAATACCCCCTGACCACACACACACACGCTGCACACACTCCACGGGCACCCTTCGGTGCAGTATTTTTGGCAGAGATACAGCAGTGGTTAGCCGGCCAGAGGCTGGGGCTCGAACCGACGACCCTCCGCCCTCCTAGCGGTTTGCTCTCCCACATCTGTGCCGAGAAGAGACGCCTGGACAAGAGCGGGAATTCAGCCTGGGGCGAGAGCGAAGCCCCTGTCATTGTTAATCAGTGTTGCGATTTTGCACAATTCTGCCTCTTTAGAAAGGGAAAAGGAGGAGCAGCAGCTTGGCACGGGTGGGAAATGAATTCACCTCTCCCCCCAAAAGTGGACTGAAGCTGGATCAGACCTTAGGTGTGACCACAGCCCTGGTGGTCCGCAGCCAAGGCGGCTCCCTATGGCCCCGGGTGCCTGCCAACCAGGGCTGGTCCTTGCTCGGTGGCTGCCCGGTCCCTGCTCGCCCTGTCCAGCTTGTGGAGGCGGAGTGTGATCTGGGCTGCCCAGCGAGTGCCAGCCTGCCAGCCCGCAGCGGTGCCCTCCTGTCCCGTCCCATCCCGGCTGCCCTGCCCGCCTTGAATGGAGCCAGTGTGCGCCGGTGATGAGCGCCGGTGCCCGCCCTGGGCTGGCCGGCCATAGGCAGCCGCCGCCGCCAGAGCAGCGCGAAACAACAGCCGGCGGGAGCGAGAGCGGCGAAGGGGAAGGCAAAGTGGGGGAGGCGGGGGAAAAGGCCCTTCTGTGCCTGCTGGTGCCTTCTGCAGCTGCCCTGCCCGGCTGGAGGCGTTGCGAGGCGAGGGCTCCTGGGCATCCGCCTGCTGCTGGCAGCAGCTGGGCAGCAGGGGAAAGGAGGAGGACCCCCAGGAAAGGGAGACCCCCAGGGATGGGGGGGATTGGCAATATCTCCCCCCTCCCTCTCAAGCAATGCTTGGGGGGGCTTGGGGAGAGAGGGCTACACCTGATGCACTTCAGCCTGCCAGCTGGGCCCTTAAGAGAAAGGCCCTGCTCTCTGTGCAGGGGAGCTTTGTGTGAGCAGGTATGTGCGTGCGAAGGCGAGTGAGTGAGAAAGGCCCTCGTCACACCTAAGGTTTAATCCAGCTTCAGTCCAATTTCAGAGTGGGGGTGGGGTGGGGGCACTTCAGCAAAGTAAGCATAATTTTCTTACCATATTATCTATCCTAAAGGGGAATTTTCTTGTCACTTTACTGATGTATTCTCTCACTCTGAAAGTGGACTGAAGCTGGATTAAACCTTCAGTGTAACCACAAGCCAAGGTTTTAATCCAGCTTCGGTCCACTTGGCTTGGGGTGGTTCCCTCCCTACAGTGTAGCACTGCTCTGAAGGGTGGATTTTTTGAAATCGCAAACTTTTGTGGGAGGGGGCTTCCATGAAAATGTCATTTCACTCCAATCAAGGACAGGGAGTGGGCAATGGGCGGGGAGAACAGGACTGCCGTGCGGACTCCGAGGATTGATTCCGAGATAAGGTTGCAATCGGAACCGGATCAAGTTGAAAGCCGTGGAGACAATTTTAACCCAGTTCAATTATTTTGGTTTTGGGAAATCGATATAAGTCATCCCGTGAAGACGAGGCACAGGAGTACCCCCAAGTTACGCACCTGTCCCTTCCAGGGCATTGCAACCCCATCAAGGACAGGGTATCTCCCAACTAAGCGGACCCGAGACTCTGTGACACACAGCACCTCTGTCTTGTCTGGATCCAGCTTCAATTTATTCACCCTCATCCAGCCCATTACCGCCTCCAGACACCTGTCAAGCACTTCAACCGCCTCTCCTGATTCAGATGGTACAGAGAGATTGAGCTGGGTATTATCTGCGTATTGGTGACACTTCACTCCAAAACTCCGGATGACCTCTCCCAATGGCTTCATATAGATGTTAAATAGCATGGGAGATAAGATTGACCCCTGAGGAACCCCACAAGTGTGTTCCCAGGGAGTTGAATCAGTGTCTCCCATAGTCACAATCTGAGATCTGTTCCGGAGATAGGAGCAGAACCAGTGCCAAGCATTGCCTCCCACTCCTAAACTCCGTAGTCTCTCCAAAAGGATATCATGGTCAATGATATCAAAAGCCGCTGAGAGGTCCAGGAGAACCAACAGGATAGCGTTCCCCCTGTCTCTCTCCCGGATAAGGTCATCAACCAGGGCAACCAAGGCGGTTTCCGTGCCATAACCGGGCCTGAAGCCAGATTGAAATGGGTCTAGGGGAAATTAGCCTGGTTCAACCAAACGGCCTGAAAAGTGATCACTTAACATTTAGGTTTGAAAAACAATAAATTGGAAAGTGCTCCATAGTTCAGAAAAGCAGACAGCAAGACAGAATATTTTCTGAGACAGTTTCTTTAGTGAAAGAAGAGGTTTTTATTAAGCAGGCAGCAGAAAAGGTAAAAGACAACTTCATATGGGCAGGATGCAGAGTGCTGTTAGTTCAAAAATACAGGTGGAAGTGAATTCCAGTGAATGAAATACACAATTCGGCACTTGGCAAATGGAGGAAATCCAAATAAGGAAAAGTAGCTCAGCACACAAAGGTTTTTTTTTTTTTTTTTATGAGTGGAGAGGCTATTTGAGGTGAACTTTGGCAAGTTAGAAATATGAGGAAGGAACAAAAATGAAAGAACCTCTTCTAAAACACTATAAACTTCCTAGGGGACCTAAACTAGCCAGGAGCAGCCAATTCTCACCCTCCATGACATGCAGAAGACTCAAGAATGAAGCTTTGGGCAGAAGAATTGGAACCTTGCAGCAAAGTTTTGCACTAAAGCTGAATTCTGCTGTTTAGCTGGAGTGCATTTGGAATATTGTGTACACTTCTGGTCACCGCATGGGGATGGCCCCGAGGCTCTCCTACAGAACACAGCCCCGTGTTTCTGTTATTCTATTGATAGATTCAAAGCAAAAGTTTAAAAATTGTTCTTTGCCCTCTCCAGCTTTACTTCTTTAACCATTTCAGGATCCATTAGATGATGAAGTGGGCTATAAATATTTTAAATACGTAAATATTACCATTATTATTTTTTCATTTATGTCACCCCTCTGTGAGCTCCATTCTTCTTGGTTCTCTTTTTAAGAGATGAGACGACAATAAAATCTCAACAAAGCAACTGGCTATGTGACAACTAATGTAAATCAGCGTTTAGCAAACATTTTCATAACTGTTTCAGCTTATTTTTTTCTTCACAGCACTTCAGTTTCATGTGAGTACAAACTGATGGGCATATTTGAAAAAGGATAACACAGCAAATGTACCAAAGTACTCAAAGTACATTTAGCACAAGGAAATAAAAATACATTGTTTTACTGCACCATAAGCATGCTGTCACTTCCAGTTATCTCTGACGTTCAATTCAGAATGGTGAACTTCTGATGGACGTCCGATAGTCTGGTACTTTGGCGTATTTCCCTCTGATATTTTGACATTATTTTTCATTAGAAATGCAGACATTTCAGTTCCACAGATGACAGGATGCATTAGATGCCGCATGGAGCATCTGCATTAGACACCACACAGAGCGCTGCAGTAAGAATTAGTTCTCTCAAAATTTATTAGTGACTGATAAAAGGAAATCTCATAAAGTATACATACCTTTCAAATAGGCACTATCCAGAGTACATTTTCTCATTAGTTTAGCCTATGCTATCAATATATAAGATCTTCTGAATTATGATCATGTGAGTCTAGTAGTAAACTATTTTGAGAACATGCATAAAGATTTAGACCAGTGATGGCCAACCTATGACACGTGTGTCACAGGTGACACGCCAAGCCCTTTTGGGTGACACGCATGGTCACCCTGGCACCTGGCTATGTAGTGCTTGCTTGTTCTTGAAGTGTACGAAATACCAACTTTCAATGGAAGATTTAGCAAATGAAATTCAGCAACAAAAGTCACTAATGTAAAGAATTATTTGTTTTTGCTTTTAATAAAATACATATATCAAAAATATAACTCTTTTACTAGAGCTACAAATATCACAAAATTATGGATATTTCTAGATGTGACACAGCACCCGAGTTAAGCTAGGTTTTCTTGTGAATTTTGACACACCGAGCTCAAAAGGTTCGCCATCACTGATTTAGACAAATGATTTGACATTGATGTTGGCAAAGTGAAACTCTCTGAAGGAGATAAAAATTGTATATTATAGAGTTTGGGAATTTGGGGAGCATTTATCATCATCATTAATTTTCAGCTTAAATAAATTCTTTTGTATTCATCCAGCCAGTTCTAGAGCAGAAACACCCATTAAGACTACCTTCAATGTGGTGCTCCGTTAAACCCCATTAAGCACACATTAGACACGGATATGTGCGAAGTTCGGTTTCCCGAATGTGTGCTTAATAGGTGTTGCTGTGCGGACGTGGTTTTTCCAAAGTGTGCTTAATGGGTGTTAAAGGGCATGTGCGGAAGCACCCCAGATCTACCCTGCACCCGGATTTAGTAAATCCGGATGTATTCAAAACTGGGTTTACTAAATCCGGATGAGGTAGATCCAGATTTATTTAGGTAAGTGCAGAAGCACCCAATATGTTTCCACGGGTGGTCTAGCACCTAATTGCAATGGGTGCAAGCCTGCTTGCTGTAGAAACACCGGAGCACCCATTTGCAAATCCAGACCAACCCACAAGGGGTCTACCTGTTACCCCAGGTGTTTTGGGGGACAGGGGGTGCACTCTCCAAAGTTGCCTTTGTAGATGTGCAAAGGCTTTGAAGAGAACTGCTTGTGAGAGCCGGCTCTGAAGTCCCTCCAAAGTTGCCTTCAGAGATTAGCACAGGCTCTGAAGAAAAACTCCTTGCGGGAGCAATGCAACTGTCAAAGGCTCCAGTGGATCTTTGAAGTTAGCTGTGCTAATCTCCAAAGGCAACTTCGGAAGGACTTTGGAGCTGGCTTTGGAGGGACTCCAAAGTCTTGAGTTTGGGGCACACACACCCTCATGTGTGCATCCCCCCCCCCGAGCCTCCTCTAGACCCCATTGCTGAATTCTAGTGGAAACAGACTCCCTAAAATCCGAATTTGAAGGCTGAAGACCCCATTGTAGATCCCCTTTAATGGGGTCTACACAAAATCTGGATTATAGGTCCTGAAGGACCCATATGATCTGGATTTCCCTAGCTGTGGTGGAAACAGATGTGTCTCTAATGGGGTCTGTAGTTGAAATGGGGACTCCGGCTTAATGGGTGCTTCAATGGGTACTTAGTGCTAGTGGAAAAACACCTGATATATCATATAAAATGATTTCGATGGGAGAAAAGGGCTAAAGTAGAGATAGTATCTATAAAGGAAGGCTCTGCATCTATGTGTACATGTGAGTAGGCGTTACAAGGGTGCAAAGTTGTGAAATATTCTCTTCCATTGTTAGCATTCAACCCTTGGAACTCTGCAAAACAAAAAAAAAGACTTTTTGTTCACAGGTGTTTCATGTCTGATGAAAAAAACTTGTGCACACAAAAGGCTAATTTTCCTTCTAATTGTATGGGTGAGATTCAGAAACATTTAAGTAATCATTCTAAAGTATTTCAAGACTCCTCTGCTTAGCTGAATTTGCACTTAGGCCTCGGAGACGTTTTCGCACGGGGGAAAATGGAACGCGAAAAAGCCAGCTGTGGACACGTCATCCGCATTGGCCGCGCGCGCCTTGCGTTCCGACGTGTCCGCAGCTGGCTTTTTCGCGTTCGAAATGTAGAGCACTTTGAAGTGCTCTACACGCGTTCCAACGCGGACGAGCCGTCCGCAGGCGTTCGGGAGAAGAAGCGTTCGCGCCGCTTCTGTCTCCCGATCGCCTGCCGGCTCGCCTCCGACGCCGCGCGGCTTTGACAATCAGCTGTTTTTCAAACAGCTGATTGTCGATCTGCCTCCGCGGCCGCCGGCGCGCCCCTGGCCGGCGTTTGCCGGCTAAGCCAGCTTCGGGCGCTTTGACCATTCGCACCCAGACGCTCCGGAACGCGTTTACACGCGTTCCGGAGCGTCTGTGTGTGAACGGGGAAAGCGCCCGAAGCTGGCTTAAGCTTTCCGCCTGAACGCGTTCGGTTTCGAACGCGATTCAGTGCGGAAATGCCTCGGGTATGCAATTAGGACAGCTCTGGGCCAGAATCTCTGTACCAGGAGAGGCCCCTTCACAGTCTGTTTGATCAAGCACCATGGGAAGAACCTTCCCAAGGAATCTGATTTGTTTCCTTTGCTCTTGTGTTTTGAATAGGCCAAGCATTTTCATCAAAGGAGAATGAAGCAGCTTCCTTTAGTTTTCATGATCATCAGCCATAGTTTCTTTCTTTAAATGTGGGGTGTGATCATTACATAGAAACAAAATTTCCTTTATTTGTCATAATAGCATGTGGGAGTCAAATCAGTGCCCACATTAAGAGAAGTTTTGACAGCAAAAATTATCCTGTGTCTCGCATATGAATAAAGAGTGCCCTTTGCTGATTTTTTCCACCTGCTTTAAAAAATTCTATGTCATGAAAGCATCTCCTAGCTAGCTCTTAAACAATGACTACGAAGTCTAAGCAGCTTCTGGTTTCTGCATTATGTATCGCCTCCCAGCTTATTATATGTTTCTACTATAGACTTTTTTTCTCCCCACCCCCACCCCCAGTTTCAGCTTAAGCAACTTTTGCCTTTCATTTATAGCAAAATAGCAAAGAGCTATAATTTGTTTTCATAACAGAAGCCTATTAGTCTGGACAGCAATGCTAGAAGGGAGGTGTTGTCAACAGTCATTGTGAACTTGTGTCCACTGTGTGTGGGTGTATCTTACATAGCTTACTTTCCTTAACTGTGTGATACATTAGCTCCTTTGCCCTTGCTTATCTCGTGCTGTAGAGCTATCAAGCGATTCTATTCCTTTACTCCAGTCCCTTGCTTGACTCCGTATTCTCCTTACTGAGCACCGCAAATGACTGATTCAACGTGCAGAAAAATAAAACACGTAAGGTCAAAAGATGCCTTCATATCAGCACCTTTTCTAGCTTACCTTTTAAAAACAGGAAATTTTCCTGAGTGGCCAACTAAAAGATACTTTGCACAACACTTTTAAAATGAATGAGTTGGAAGAAGAACTACGTTTGAATGGTTGTCATATTTTTGCTATTGAATTTCGTTCTAATATACCCATCTCTGCCCAACGCTCTGAGTTATCGTTTGTCACAGTGAGTTAAATCAGTGTTTTTTCAATGAAGAACTAAAATCTGGATACATCTCAGGCGATAATTAAAATGTCTATGCGAAAGCTTGAAGAAGGCAAAGTCTATCCTTTGAATGCAATAAACACCTCCATTGCTTTTAAACACAAAACCTAATTTGGAGTCTTTTATAATCTGATTCGTTATTGATTTCTGTTTATCAGATGAGTTTTTAATAGAAATTTCTGACCGTGATTGGGAACAGATCTTTGAAGTTTCAGCTCCTTTACATGATTTATGGGAACTAGAGGACATTAAGTAAATGTGAATGAAATCATTTTCAGGCAAGTTGAACCTCATGTACAGACAACAAAAAGTAGACCAGAGGACATCTTGTGGGAGGCTGGCAACTAGGAATTGTGGAACGTATTTATAGCCGTTATCTTTGAATCCAAAGACTGTTGCATATCATGAGGAGTATTACACTGCAGCTGAACCTTAACTGCTCTGGAAACCAATAAAATCCGTTGAAGCTGAACCTTGAAAGAAAGTGCCTGCACCATCCCCTTCAAGGGAAGCAACGCACCTCCTTTTAAGCCAAATTATCTATCTCTTCTGTCATACGATTCAAGGCCTTTCCTCTCCACCATTTGATGAGCAAAGGAAGCTGGCTCCCTCCTGCAGAGTCCTGGGGTGGGATTGGCTGTACACTAACATCTGATCCAGAACCTTGGCACTTAGGCCTCTGGTATGCAGTTTTCTGTATCAGAGCTTACCAGAGCTGTCCAAATTGCATACCAGAGGCCTAAATGCAAATTCAGCCCTTAATGACACTTGAGCAGCATCAGGGAGGAACATGGATGGTCTCATGTCCCTTGGGATGAAGGATCAGTCGAGGTGCCTAGCCAGGCTCAGGCAGTTGGGCAAGATAAAGAATGCCTGGAACAGAGGATCAGCCCATATCTCAAGCCAACAGTAGCTCACAGTCAGAAGACGCCGAGCGACGCCCTTCGCCGACCGGTTTGAGGCGTGAGTGCCAGCAGGTGCACAGGTCTGAGAGACACCTGGGGCGAAGGAGGCATGATTCGCATTCCTCTACTTAAGGCAGCATACGCTGCTAAGCTGTGTTGCAGACACAAAGCTGAATCTCTCGCACCTATTATGACCTTGCTCCTTGATTTATAAACACACTCTCTCTCTGGTATTTGACCTGGAATTCTTTGATGACAGATTAACTCTAAAGCCCCCGAGATACTGTGATTTGGACTTCTGCTGTTGCTGCCTGTGGCTGCTGCTGCTACTCTTCTCTGCAAGCGCATGTGTTTGCTCTCTGCATCTCACGGCTGGAGAAACAGTTGCATTTGGATTGGATGCTGCATTTGCCCTCCGTTTGGGGAATGCAGTGAAGGTACAGTGTCCAGAAGATGTTGTGCCCTCAGGGCCCACTTAGTGCATCAGATTTAAACTGAGTTTCCACTGAACTGAAAGGGCATCACATCAGGTGGCTTATGCTGCAATCCAGTGCAAGCGTAGCTGGTGGCAAGTCCTACTGAGCCAGAAGACATGTGCATAATTGTTCTACATATCACTTAAAAGCCAAATGGAAGAGATGCTTAGTATCACAACAGTATCACAACCTTATTCAAGCCCATCTGCCCAACTCTACAACTGAAGCCACTAGTCTACATACCTTTCAAACCAACTTGGAGACATTTAAAGTCCCCCTGGCTCCAGAGCTGGGCTCTCACTGTGACCCAATGAGCCACAACTTCATGTCCCCTTCTGCCCCTGCACAGTGAGGATGAGGAGGCTTCAATAAAGCAACTTCATGGACAGCTGTGGTGTTGTCAGAAGCCAGGTGAGGCCTGTGGAGGAGTCTGATTAAGCACTGTGGCCAGCACTGAAGGTCTGGCCTTATATAATGTGTGTTATTATAATGAATATAGTGGTCAATAGAGGGAGATGGTCTTAAAAAATGAACGTAGCTATTGATTATTGCCATGGCTGGATGCTGTAGCCCAAATAGAGTGGAGGCATATATAGGCAGGGAAGAGATCTTTCAGCCTTGTTGGTAGAAGTGTTCTGTCAATGAGCGAAGGCATTTTATACCTAGTTTTGCTGTGTCTTTGCATTATCAATGTTTGCACCCCATAGTATAGCCAGGTGGCTAGCAAAGCAATGGTCTGACAGAATTCTAGGATAACTCAACTCTAAACGACTCTTTAAACATTCAATGAACTGTGGGACTAGCTAGGAGGCAGAGCTCACCTGGGATCTGAGTCACCCCAGACTTCACTTATTTATTCCACTGTTTATCAATTTACCAGTATAAAGCATATCTGGATTGATTACACATTGTCTAGAAATTAGATTGATCCTGTACATTTTAGCATTTGCCACAGCAGCAGAGAGGGATTACAGCTGTGATGTTTTTTATTATTTTTTTTGCACATGGCCTAACCCTTCTGTGACCAATAGTATGACCTGAAGTGTTTCTGGGTAGCAGGAGCTCATGCCAAATGCCCACTATACTTTTTGCAGAATAATCCAGGCAGAGCTGCAGTTACAGGATAACAAAATATTGCACTGTGATAGCTAATTTTACCAGAATAATGATAAGCTGGTAAATGGGGTCTCTATTTCAGGACAGCTTCGTGTCCAACATGATCCTATCTGGCAAATCAGATACAATTAAGAAATACTTAGGGGCTTTTGACTCAGTCTGGATGCAAGTCAAGGGACCATTTTCAGAATGGAACTTATATCTAAGTCAGGCTCTCATTCCAGGAAATAAATATAATGGACTATCCCACCCCAGGAGTAGGGATGTGCAGGAATGTTGTTGTTGTTGTTGTTGTTGTATTCGATTTGTATGTGGGGGAGGTATAATGATATGGATACCCAAGTTGACTATTTGATTGGATTAAGATAGCCTGTTCGTGCAGCCCAGAGAGCATGAATATTGACAAAACTGCCCAGTTCCACGCCTGTCCATCTTCCATTCGGTGCCTTTGGTAGTCTTTGGTTCTATCAAAATTCCACTTTGCATTTCATGAGCTGAAATCATGTCTTTGGATGCTTTAGGTATTCCTTGGTGCCCCAAAGTCCACTTCATCATGGCCATCTCTACAACAGCAGAAACCCGGGGTCACTGCTTCAAAGAGAACTGAACCTGAAGTTGTCCCTACAAGAAACTGAACTTTATTTTCTATGTATTTGGCTTCCTGGGAAGTGCAGACTGGAAATCCCTCCAAACAGAAGGCTCAAACTCATTCTCTCTCCCTGCAGGCTTCTTGCATGTTGCTGGATCGAGACAGCTACATCTTCTATATACATTTGCCATAAATAAGCAAAGACTAACTTGAAGCCAGGAAAATAATTGGACTTTCTCTGTGCCTTTTGCACTTCCAATAAGGAAACTTTGTAGTAAGTTCAGTCAGGTGTTTTTTTCTCCCTTGGAATTGGGACTATACCATTGGGTGTTTTTGCACCAGCACTAAGACCCCATTAGGAATCTGACTGGTACCCGACTAGTACCAATCGGGAAGGCCCTGTCCCCACTGAGGACACTAAGGCCCCTCAAGCAGGTCTTGTCCCCACAAGGGCAGAAGAAATCTGGATTTGGGGCCCTGAAATCCGGATTTCCCGTGGACCTGTTTAAAAGTGTCCACAGTCGGGTCTTCAGGCATGAAGATCCGATTAGTGGAGCTGCATCTGCACCACTTACCTGCTCGATGGGGTCCAGTGTCAGGCCTAGTGGAAGCAGAGCAGCGTGTGCAAGTGGTGCCAGCTCTGACCCACCGTGTGCAGCTACTGAGCCTTGCACAGGCTCCGTTGCTGCAAATTGCATCCCTGCCCAGGCTACACAGAGCCTTGGAATGGGTGTCACAGCATCCCCATTGCAGTTGGGTGCTAGTAGGCCCGTGGGTATGTATGAGCTCTTCCTAGAGATCTGGATCTCAAGATCTGGATCTTTGAGGCTCCATGCAAAAATGGGGATTATCAATAAAACCAAGCTCATAGGCCATTGGGTGAATCCCCACAGCAAGCTTATTTCGCTTTCCCTAAACCGAAATAATAGAACCGGATGCAAACGCGAATTTGCCTGTCCCCATTACTTTTAATTTAATCGCGTTCGATCCGGATTCTGAGGATCATACGTGGCATACATGACTCAAGGGGGGACCTCAAGTGGCTACTTTTTAGAAGCTGATTTGCAGGGCTGCCCTGCCCTCTTCCTCCTGGCATGGATGTGCCACCCATAACAGACCCCTTCACGGAGCCTAGCTGGGTGGCTGGGTGGGTGGCTGCCGCTTGCCTGGATGGATGAAAAACAGGCACCAGCAGCCAGCGATTCTTTGCCCTCCTCTCCCTATTTCCCAGGGCACACAGCAGCAGCAGCAGCAACTCAAACCCCCTTCACAGCCACAGCCTTTAAAACAGAACCTCCAGGGCTTTCCTTTCCCTTTTTTAAAGGTCAGAACTTTCAAAGAGCTAGAATTGCACAAAACTGCAACATTGTTATTAAGGTGTAAAGTGGCTAGATCACTACAGTGTAGCTTTAAGGACTGGATTTTTATAGTGGCTGTTTTGAGGGTGGATTTTTTCAATGAAATCACTATCTTTGGAAGCAAGCTATTGGGGGAGGGGAACCCTAAACATGGATTCTCATCCCTTAACACGGTACGGTCCCCACAGTAAAAAATATAAAACGTTTCAAGCACACGATCCGGAGTGAGACCTGTTGAAATCAGGATTGAGATTCACCACGCTTTGGGGTGGTTTAACACGGAGAAAGTATGTTAAGCCAAACTGCCGTCCGGACTCCGAGGATTGAAAACGTTTTGAATCCTAGATAAGGTTGCCGTGAAGACACGGCCATTGTCACATCTTCAGCTCCTAGTCCATCTCAGGTATGGATGGGGAATCTAGGTCACTGCCACTTCCCCCCTGCCAAGCTTGGTAAAAGGTAAGCCTCTGCATTGGTGTGATGTGTGTGCAATGGTGGGAGACTTGCGTGGGGGCAAGGCGGGTAGGGTGAACCAACATGGGGGTGGAGCAGGAGAGTTTCAGTGCAGGGGTGCAAGGGAGTCCCTTGCTGTGTCAGAGGGCAGGGGAATGACTCATTGTTGTGGGGTGTGGGGGGCTGACCTCATGCAGTGGGGGGTGAGGGGGGCATCTTGGCACGTCAGGGGTAGTCTCAGCATGGTGGAGGGGCAAGGGCGTGATTTAGCATAACAGGGGAGTCTCGGTGTGACAAGGTCTGAGGGAACAGCTCCGTGCTGGAGGGCGTGGTAGGGAAGCCTCAGCACAGCAGGGGTGGGGAAGGAGTGGGGGTGTGACTTGGCACAATGGGAGAGGATAAGAGCAGCAAGGGGGGATGAGGAAAGACCTCCGGAAAAAGATATCCCATTTAATATCAGAACTGAAATGCTTCAGCGAACAATCAGGTCTATCAATACATTTTGACAAATCAGAAATACTTTTTGCTAATACCTCTCCTACTATTCGATCTAGCATTAGTAAGCAATTTGGTCTCAAATTAACACATCAAAAAATCAAATATCTAGGTGTTCGGATAACTGAAAACCTCAATAAATTGTTACAGACAAATTACCAACTAATATGGGGAAAAGCTTCAAAAAGTTTTAAAAAATGGAAAAATCTAAAGAACCTGTCTCTTGCTAGTCGCATTGCGGCTGTGAAAATGAAAATAATTCCTTCTCTTCTTTTCCTTTTCAGAACTCTTCCAGTATATATTCCAGAAAAAAACAAGGACACTCTGGTAAGGCTAGATAAATTTATGTTTGAGGAAAAGAAATCAACAATGTCAAAATCTATTTTAATGAGACCTCAGCTAAGCGGAGGATGGGGTTACCCAGCTACCTCTCTCTATTTCGAATCAAGTCAACTCAGTCGTTTTCTTGCCTGGTTTCTACCTACTCCTCCCCGCTGGGCAAGATGCAAAATCTCTGAACTTCCTTTTTCACCTATTCATTACCTGTATGTCAAACTCAACACTCAACTCACCGAAGTACTTAATCCTTTTACTTCTTGTACACTATTAACATGGAAGAAATGGCAGCCCAGACTGGCTTCTCCACCTTCCCCACCCACTTCTATTTCTTCTCTCTATTCTAACATCTCTCCCCCCCCCTTCTACCCAAAGCTCTTGAAGCTTTCAAGACTCCAGAATTAAACACTTTAGTTCACTGCTGTAAGTCACACTTCGTGACCACTTATCGTTTTACTTTACTTTTCCTTTAACTTTTAATCCCTTCTGGTGATCTGGTGGTCAGCAGTCTATATCCCACGGCTGCCACCAGATGTAAAGGAGGAATATCCCACCGCTTGTCACCAGTTGTACAAGGCTAAAACGTGTTCTTTCTGGCCTCTGCCACCAAGATATAAATGCTGCCACCACCAATTTGTGAGCTGGAACATTGTTATAATGTGTCTCTTTAGCTTTAGCTTTTATTTTGAGTAGCGTGTGCATAAATCCCTACCAAGGATTCTGATTCAGAACTTCCCTTTAAAAATATTTTCTCCCTGCCCTTTAAGGCTGAATTAAATGTAGCAAAATTGAGTTCTCCCCCACTGGTTCTCTCTCTTGTCAGTCAGGGATACTGTATTATAGACTGAAAGTTCTGGCTTGCTTAGATTACCATGACAACAGAATGAACCACCCGTAGCCCTTCTTAAATAACAAGAAAATATGTTTATTATTTACAGTTCAAGCTTTCAATCAGTTTCCTTTTAAAGTTGCAGTTCGTTACTTTGAATATCAGACTAATAAGTCTTTAACTTTCACAATAAGACCAATGACTCTCTCATTTGTCACGAATCAAGCTTTCAATCTGTCTAATATATGCTAGCTCGCCTTCATATATCTTCATAAACAGTATCAATCATGTAATAATAGACTCAGGACCCTAATTCTAGCTTCCTCAGCTAAGAGCCCGTTTCTCCCCTTCGTTAACCACCCACCAGGTTAAACGATCAAAGGCAGAGAACACTAACTGTTCCCTCAAGCCCCCTTAAATACGGGCCTGGCTGGCTAGTTTCACCCTGATTGCTTGAGACTCTACCAGGATTTTATTTCACACTCCCTCCTGGAGAGCTTGACTAGCCCCTCCCTTAAGCTACTTACCATTTATAATAATACGCTTTGGTGACACACTTTGTATTTTAACCAAAATAACTTAATTTTGGGGTTGAGGGGTCCTAACGGGCACCACAACTGCCTCGTCTAGATTTTCTTCATTTGCTGTTTTTAGGGATAATCTAAATCTTCCAGGTTTTAATTGGCTTGAACTATATGAACTTTACAACCTCTTAAGACAACTCAAAATTAAATTTAGTACAATTAGAGATAAAACTTTTTTTGAACGTAAGTTGAAAGATTATAAAGTGAATGAAAACACTGTCAACCCCGTATAACACCCTACTTGACTTTCATCTGTCTGATTTATCAAGATACAAATCATTATGGGAAGAAGACTGTGGTATTAGCATAGAAAGTGAAACCTGGTCTCGTATTCCCTCCAAACTATATCATGTGTTCAAAAGCCAGAAGGATTGGGAACTCTCCTTCAAGACCATCTCTAGGTGGTACCTCACTCCTCTCAAACTTCATCAAATCACAAAAACATGCTCCCCATTATGTTGGAGAGGATGTGGGTTAGTAGGCATCTACAAACATATGTGCTGGGAGTGCCCATTTGCAGTGGAATTCTGGGAGAAAATACTACAAAATTTGCAAATCATTATGAAACAACATATCACTCATGCCAGCACTAGTTTTTCTATTCTTATTCCAGGGTGAAAATATAGAATGCTCAGATAGGGTCCTCATTAAAGCTTTAATAACTAATGTAAAGATGGCTGTAGCTCAACACTGGAAAGAACCTCAGCAGTTTTCAGTAGAGCAGTGGTTAAACAGGGTCTGGATCAACATTTTAAATGACAGTATAGCTGCTCAACAAAATATAATGTTAGGTGCCTCAGAACAGGTATGGGTCAAATCCAAGTGGTCTCCTTTTCTAGAATTGGCTAGAAACAATTCCTATCTTCGTAGCCTTTCCCCAACAATGCAATTTTTTCTTAAACGTAAACTTACCGTTTCATTCCCACACCTGGAGCACCCACATGATACAAGTTACCGTAGACTATTTCAAAATTTAAATGATGCATAAAGCTAGCTGTTCCTTGTTTTGTTAGTTAAACTGTTTGTAAATGAAGTACGCTCATCATTTTATTATTTTGGCAATGTACCATGGTAATGTTTGTTCTGCTAAAGCTTTAAATAAAATTCTTATATTATTTATTATTATTATTGTTGTGATGATGTAAAACAGCAGTTACACACAGCAAACGAGATGACTATGCTGGATTTCGTATTATATCACCAGTCGGGCACTTCCCAAGCACCTAGGACTGCGTGATGTATCGGCGAATTATGCGAGCAGACCCCAGTAAAGTGACTTTTTGAAGTTGGCAGATGGATATTTTGTCAATGCCAATGGTTTTTAGGTGCCCACTGAGATCTTTTGGCACCACGCCCAGTGTGCCGAGGATGACTGGGACCACTTTCACTGGTTTTCGCCAGAGTCACTGTAGTTCAATTCTCAGGTCTTTGTATCTGGTGAGTTTCTCCATCTGTTTTTCCTCAATTCTGCTGTCACCTGGAATAGCAACGTCGATGATCCACACCTTCTCTTTCTCAACAATTGTAATGTCAGGGGTGTTTTGCTCCAGTTTTCTGTCAGCCTGAAGCCTGAAGTCCCAAAGTAGTTTTGCCTGTTCGTTTTCAACCACTTTTTCTGGCTTGTGATCCCACCAGTTCTTTGACACTGGCAGATGATACTTTTGGCACAAGTTCCAGTGGATCATTTGTGCTACAGCATTGTGTCTCTGCTTGTAATCAGTTTGTGCGATCTTCTTGCAGCAGCTGAGTATATGGTCGATTGTTTCATCCACTTCTTTGCAGAGTCGGCACTTTGGATCTTCTCCTGATTTTTCAATTCTGGCTTTGATGGCATTTGTTCTTATTGCTTGTTCTTGTGCAGCAAGAATCGGTCCTTCTGTTTCCTTTTTCAATGTTCTATTCGTAAGCCAAGACCAGGTCTTTTCCATGTCCACTTTGCCTTCGATTTTCTCCAGAAACTGTCCATGCAGTGCTTTATTGTGCCAGCTGTCCGTTCGGCATTGAATTGCAGTTTTATTATTATTATTATTATTATTATTATTATTATTATTATTATTATTATTATTATTATTATTATTATTATTATTATTATTATTATTATTATTATTATTATTATTTAAAGGAAAGATCCCTGGCACCCTTCTGAAGCTTACCAGTCTCTAGGCTATGGTGGTAGCAAGGATTGGGGTCTCTGTGCTCTGATGAGGGTCAGATTTCTTTCCTTTCACCTGAGTCTTTTCAGACTCAGGGTGCATTCCCACATAGCTTTTTTAGTTCTGTTTTAGTCCTGCTTTGACTATTTTTTAGTCCCATTGGACTATTTTATTCCGAATAGAGTGCCTGATGATTAATTCAAATATAGCCATTCCCACTCAGAACAGGATTTTTACATTTCCGCCCCCCAGTGCAAACCCTGCCTGTGATCAAAGCAGCCACACTTTCCCTTCATTCACTTTCTTTGAGCTGAATCCAGAGAGCTTTAGTTAAAAGCTGGTGCTTTTTTAAAAAAAATTCTAAACCCAGCCACACTTTCTCTTTTAACACCCTCCCTTTCCTGGTAAGGTTACCTCCATCAGCATTACCAGGGAATGTGCACTCAAGCAGATCTGCAAAGCAGCAGAGTGGAATCAGAAGACAGGGCTGAGCTCCTCTGACTCACAGTTTTGCATCAAAGACTTTTTGCTTTTATGTATCATTGTGATCATTGTTATCAGCTACTGGAATGTAGCTACATTTCTACTACCTGGTAGCAATAAAAAAAGATACTAATGTATCTGGCAAAAAGATTTTAAAAAGCAAAACTGCATCTGAGAGTTCTCCACCCTTTTTTTGATCGGGGCTCCAGCATCGTGGGCATGGCAAGGAAGGGGGGACCTTTGCATCTGTGAAATCCCACCCACAACTGGCTGGCATTGGCCAGAAGGCTGGATCCATGCCCAAATAGCCCAGTAGCATTTGCATGTGTGTGGGGGGAGGGGGAGCAGACTCAGCTCCAAAAAGGGAAAAAAGTCCTATTTTCATCAGTACTTTTTCTTTGGCAGATTTCTCCAGAATAGTCCTCATAAAATCCGGGAGTAAGGAATTGAATGGGAATACTGGATACCAAGTTCTGATCCTATTCAGATGTATACATAAGTAAATGGGAACTTCTTGGCCTTTTGGCTAAGATCAAGTGTAGTAAATGGGAACTTTGGATACCGAATTCAGATTCAATTCAGATTTAAATGCCTATGGGAATGCACCCTCTGTGCTGGGATAATCCCAATCAGGGACAGAAGGTCTGCCGAAGAAAGGGATGCAGACTGTTACATGTTACCTCTCTGGACCCAGGACAGCCTCCGTCCAAATAAAAAGTAAGATACCACTGCAGCCATCATTCTTAAGTTCCAGCACATGACAGATTCATTTGCTCAGTTGGTTCTTGTCTTTTTAATTCAGCAAATGAGGATTTGTAATTAGATTGTAGCATCTCTATACATGGTATGAATCCATGCTCCTGGAGATTATTCTGCTTAATTTGCAGACACATAAATTGTAGTTAAACATCCTATACCAAGGTGACTTTCATTCATTTGACTGTGTATGTGTGTGAATTTTGGAATGATTCCAGATGAAATGGCTTGGATAACTGTGCCATATGGCCTCACAAAGGTTGCTAGGACCTCATGGCAAGTCAGCGGTCTCTATGAATGAACAACATCAGCAGTTATGTGCAAAAAGGAAGGAGAAAAGAAAAAAAGCAACTGAATAAGCATTCAGTGACATGGTTAAAGATCATCAGTATTTAAGTTAATTGCTGAAATAGCTGGAAGCTGAGTCCCATTGCAAGTGGGGAGGAAGCCAACTGGTGTCTCCAAATATAGTTCGTGCACTGTGCAAATTATAATTGCAACGAAAACAGCACAAAATGAACAGTTTCCTATACTAAAGCAAGTTACATGGTCTCTAAAGCTGTGCCCCCATGCACATTTGGTACGATACCGAACATGGGATCGGCAAGGGGCGTCCCCATGCGTTTTGGATTTGGTCTGTGCAAAAGCAGACCAAATCCCCCAAACCGTGCCAGACCAGGACCAAATTTGGCGCCTGAAAAAACAAGGCTCGGCACGGTTTGGGGTCCCAGAATCCATAGGTTAGCGAGCCAAGACCATGCATGGAGCTGATCACAGGCTATCCAGGGAGGAAATTGGCACTCACGTCATTAGGAGGTGGGGTGTGCTTGCCGTTCCTGCCCTGCGCATTGGAGATCGCAGCCGCTGTCATTTTAAAATCCCAATCGCCAAGGCAGGCAGGATAATGGCTTAATTTTTGTGCATTTCCACAGAAATATTTCCACCCGTTTCCTGATTGCCAAGGCAGGCAGGATAATGGCTTGATTTTTGTTCCAATTCCAAAAATTTTCACCCCGTTTCTCGATCGCCAAGGCAATCATGAAATAAAGGCTTGATTTTCTCTCTTTTAAACTTGGCGGGCGTTCTCACGGTTCCCGGTGGAGCAGAGGTGCGCAAAATTGCTCGAGCACCTAACTGCCACTAAACCTCATAGCAGTTTGTGGTCTTTTAAAATTATTTATAAATTTATTATTATGAAGTAAGCTTTATTTTAACTTTTTCTTCTGTGCCTCCCAGCTCAGTCCTGGCTTTCTGTGCCACTAAGGGAGGGAGGGATGTAGCACAGGGGTGGGCTGACATTAATCCAGCTTCCAATGAGGAGTGAGGAGGCCGAGAGGAGGTGGTGCTGCTCCCCCGTGCCAGGGTTTGGCACAGTTCGCATGGGGATGCCTCCATCCATGCACAACCCGCACCTAGCCCACATTGCTGGGCATGGCATGGAGACAGGCTGGGAGTCCCATGTGTTCTGATCCCACTCCAAATGGCTTGCATGGGGACATGGCCTAAATAAGCCATGCCCCTCTACATTTCCCCATAGAACAAAGCAATCTGAAATGGGTTGGCACGATTCTTTTGTATGTTTTAAAGATGTAAGAAATAGATGTTCTAAACACTTGTCAACCTGTAAGCAATCTTTGGAAAAACAGGCACTCTGCTCCATTGAGGAAATGTCCATTCCTCATTTAAATAAGGGTTGCCAATGTCTGTGAGCAGCAACCAATTCCCGAATATGTTGCTTTGAATACAGAGAGGACATCGGTGGAGGGAGTAAAGGAGGACAACTAGGGAAAACGGGCAATAAAGCATTATCTATAATTATATGTTTCAAGATATTATTTGAACGACCAGTATTATAATCAGCATGAGGTCCACCACTGATCAATATGTAGCAAATTGATTGGGAAAAAAATTGTTAACATGAAGGTGTTATAAGAACTCCACGACTAATCACTTTTGTACAATGGTCAAGAAAACTGCATAGCTGTGTGCACGCGCTTAGAAGAAGCAAGGTCAACCGGAGGCCTTTTCACACCACAGCCAACGTCTCCTCATATTCCTACCTGCCTACATGTGAATGGGGAAAGCGTCCCTGTGTGTCCTAGCCTGGAAAGGCCAGCACAGGGGCAGGATTCCACTGCCGGGCTTGTCTACCATTGGGTCTGGCTGGACCCAGGGGCAGGCAGGCCTGTTCAGTCCCTTCCCTGGGTTCCTGCAGGTTCTAGAAGACTGGATCGGGTCCCCTAGGGTCCACAGGAAACTCGCTGGACACCCACCCTCCCAGGCCTGGGCCTTGGTGGGGACCCACATGCGTGCAAGGTACTTACCTCGTCCTCACTGTGCCCCCAAATGGCGATCCAAGTGCACTGTAGCTAGCCAATCAGAAAGCAGCCAGCACACACAGGTGCACTTGACTCACCATTTTGGGACCTGGTGAGGATGAGGTAAGTACCTTGTGCGTGCGTCCCTGCCTAAGCCCAGGCTCGGGAGGGTGGGTGCCGGATCGGGTCCCCTAGGGGCTGCAGGGCTCCCCTGGTCCTGCAGCCCCTAGGGGGCCCAATCCGGTCCTCTAGAACCCACAGGAACTAGGGAAGGGACCCAATCTTGACAGGCCTGGGGAGGGGCCTGCAGCTGTCAGAGAGGGAGCATGCAAACAGCTGTGGGACACCCCCGAACGCCCTGGGTCGGGTGTTGAGCACTATTAAGTGCTCTACACCCAGAATGCATTTAGGGTGCTCTGGGATGGGGTTCCAAATGAACTGCCCGCCCAGAGGAGCAAATGCTCCATCCCAGATCGTCCTTCATGCGTTCCAATAGCCCTCGTGCAAATAGGTCTCAGGAGCCTAGTGATTTTGTAGGATCATTAGGTGAGCTAAAAAGAGGTGAATTCACAGAACACAAGGGGATTTCTGGGAAAGAATCTTGACTGGCTCAGGCACCCACATGGGTCTGTTGGCCAATGGGGATTTGAGAGAAGGAGAAAGGAGGGTTGTAGTGGGGCACGCAGGGAGGCAACCCAAGGCTCAGGCCTAGGTCAAGCGGGCAGCTTGTCCTGAATCAGAAAGGAACTTCCTAGGAAAAAAATGTAAGTAAATAGGGATGGGACATGCATTTGAATTCGAATATTCAAAAGTTCAATTCAAATTTCAAAATTCAGATTTTTAAAAAGACGATTCGGAACTGAATTATTCGGATCCGTACATTCCAAAATCTGATTCATATCCGAATATACGAATGTTGATAAGATTTGCATCCGAAATACAAATTTGCACAAATATGTATTTATCCTGTATTCATCCCGTTTTCATCACGCATTATATGTGCAAATACGTATAATTTTCAGGCACATTCATATATGATAGATACGGATCCACTCATTCGAATTATTCAAAAATCCGTATCGGATTTTCGAAAATCCAAAATTCATCTGAATGTGTAAATTTGGATTTTCAAAAATCCTATTCGAATTTGAATGTCAACATTCGATGGATTCGAATCGGATTTTTGAATTTTCGAATATCTGTGCACATCCCTATCGGATACATGACTTGTAGCCATAGGCAACACATGGACCAGGAACTTGGTGAAAAGCCTCTTGTTTTTACAGGAAAGAGGGGGTTTCAAAACTCCTCCCTGTTCCCGTCTTCTCTCTTTGCCTCTGGGAGTGGTTAAGGTTAAGGCTCCCTTCTGGCCATGTCAATGAGCGTTTCAGTTTCACAGATTTGAAAAAGGCATGCTACACGGGCTGCTGGGTCTTCTGTTTTTAGATGATGTGGAACACAATCATTTGCCACAATAGTCTGCTTCAACTCCTTGAAGAAGGTCACTGCTTCCTCTGCTTCTCCTATTGCTTCAACATTATGGAAAGGAAAAAAATATTTACTCTTCCAGCCATCCCCCTGTTACACTGAAAGCTGCTTTGATCTACCTGTCTGGAGCTCTGAAGATCTGCTTTGGACTTATTACAGAATACAGTGGTACCTTGACATACGAGCTTAATTCGTTCCATAACCTTGCTCTTATGTCAAATCGCTCGTATCTCAAAGCAATTTTCCCATTAATCCATTCCAGCTCCCAAAACACCACCTCGGTTGTTTTTGTTATGTACTGTACTGTATTTACATACTCGTATCTCAAATCTTGCTCTCATCTCAAAGCAAAATATCACTCGCTCGGCGGCTTGTATCTCAAAACACTTGTATGTCAGGGCACTTGTATGTCGAGGTACCACTGTATTTGGATGGAGAAGGGCATCTTCTTCTGGCTCTGGCTCTCCACCCGGATACCCAGAGTCCTTCTGTCACCCTCATCCACAAGCTTCTGTCCTGGAGCACCTTACAGCGGAGTCTACATACCACTAGCCACACTTGCATGACTCACTGGCCCTGACTAGAGGCGTTTTCGCACACGCCGTTTTGGAACGCGTGCAAGACAGCTCCGGACACGGCATACGCATTGGCTCAGCGGGGCTTGCGCTCCGACGTGTCCGGAGCTGTCTTGCACGCGTTCGAGATGTAGAGCACTTTAAAGTGCTCTACATGCGTTCGGGCGTGCACGAACTGCCCGCAGGCATTCGGGAGGAGAAGCATTCGCGCCTGCTTCTCTCTCCCTAAGAGCCGCGGGCTCGCCTCCCACGCCGGCGCAGCTTTGACAATCAGCTGTTTTCAGCCAGCGCCGGCTGCGGGAGCCTCCTCAGCTGTCTCCCCGCCCCTTGCCGGCATTTGCCGGCTAAGACAGCTCACGACGCTTTGAGCATTCGCACACAGGCGCGCCGGAAAGCGTTTACACGCGTTGCTGCACTCCTGTGTGTGAATGATCAAAGCGTCCTGAAGTGCCTTAGGCTTCCCGTTCTACACGCATTCCAAATGGAACGCGTGTAATGCGAAAATGCCTTAGATCTCTTACCACAACAGTTAAGCTATTTCAGTTTGCCCAGGCCTTTGCTTTGGTCTCCTGGGACAAGGAACCCCTCTTCTTTTCATCTTTGTTTCTTGTAGGAGTCACTGTATGGCTGTCAGAACTCTTTGTAGCATTACTTTCTAACTTCCTCCCATAAAACCTTCCATCCAAATTATTTTATTTATTTATTTTATTTGTATTTCTATCCCGCCCTATACCCGAAGGTCTCAGGGCGGGTTACAATATTATATTAATCTTAGACAGGTCCCTGCCCTCAGGCTTACAATCTAAAGAGACAAGAAACAAAAGGAAAATGGTGTGGGAGGGAACAGGGATGGTTCTTACTTCGGGCAAAATGAAGCTGCACAAATAAAAAAAGTTGTGGGCAGCAAAAACTGTGAACATAAAAGCCATGCGTGCGTGCACACACATGGACGCTACACTCGCTCAGGGACCCAATCGCTTCATCATCAGTCACAGCATATGTGCGCGGCAGTTTACAAACAAAAGCCCTTGCAAGCACTCAGGAGCAAAAACCACCCACGAGCTTGATGCTCATTGTACTCCACACTCAAGATGCACAAATGTAAACAAAAGCAATCACAGACACTCAAAACTCACTTAAACATACAAATCCGTACTCAGAATTCTTTTTTTCCAAAGCATCTTCCTCATTGCAGAAGAACATGTGGGGAAACGGCTGTTGAATCCAGCGTGTTTCGGACACAAACTCTGTCTTAAGTCTTTTGGTGGAAAACACACGGTAGTGATACATACAGCCTTTTCAGACTCATCCTTAAGATGGTTCAGTAAAGGTTCCAGAGGTCTCGCTTCTGTGTGGTGGATCAGCTTAAGGGAGACCACGCACCCTGCTGACATGATCCAACTGCATTGATGGAGCATAGCCCAATCTAGGACCCCCCAAAATGGTCACCTGGACCCGGACAGCAGTGGACCTTTTTAATAAGCCATCAACCTTCTTGCAGGTAAATCATAGCTCTGTGAGCTGGTATAGCAGGGGAAGCTACTTCAGAAATGCACAAAATTGTGCCACCAAAATGGGATCCGAGTTCCTATAGCTATTGGGAATGCATAGGCCAGCTCTGGAAGATCACGTGACCTTTGGAACCAGTGCAGGGCCTGGCCAAGTGCAGAAGGCTTGTTTTGGGACACTATGAGTGTTTTTTCACTTCCCTTCCCATCCACTGGACAGGAGAGAAGCACTGCTAACCAACGTTGGCCGGTCAATTTTGGCCATTGTCCCTCCCCCACTATCAAATACTTAGCTCCTCTGGGCACTGCCGTTTCGACTCTGGCACCCTCTGCCACTGTGCGTGCCGTTGTCTGTGGTCTTCTAAGGTGCCAGCATGCTTGTGCGGCACCTCAAACGACTCCAGAGCACCGGGAAAAGAGTGAACGCTCCTGCCCCAGGTGCTTCAGCTAAGTGCCTGGTAAACGTTGGTTACAGTGGTGAGGGCGAGCACGCTTGGAGGCTGTAAGAGCCTCCAACACATGCGTACACGCTTCACCAGAGGTTCACTAATTCTTCGCTAGAGGCCGTAGTGTGAATAGGCCCCAGGCCCAGTTCTCCTGAAATAAACCAGTAAAGTACAGAAACACCCATAGATGCTTCAAATAGGAGGCACGTTCAAAATTTGTTGGGCACATAACAGTGAAAATGTTCTCTCTTTTACTCTATATATGTGTGTATGTATCAGGTTTTAACATAGCTGTACATAGCTGGCACTGAAGAATATTGAAATTGCTTCAGATTCTCTTGTTCAAACAGATCAAAACCTGGAATTTTCTCACAACTATGAAGATTCAAAGTTTGAGCCCATCCCTGGGTTGTGGCCATCCTTACTCTGCAGAGAAGAAACCACGGCTTCAGCTTTTTTACTTTCTGTTTGTAGACAATCTTCTGACTCCATTGCTTTAGAAAGGGAACAAGCAGAATGAAGTTCCCGGCTTAGACCTTATATGGAACGTGTCCAATGCAAAATGAAATACATGACTATTCCGTCGAGTTCTCATGCCTAAGCCTCCATTTGTCAATATTAAATATTCAACAATGTTCTATTTTTAATCTGGTCTTTGATCTTTCAGTTCATTTTATCTTCACTGCCTACCGCCAGTTCTCCAAGGTCAGCTACAACGAATCTCTCCAGGCCATACACAGAGATATCAAAAACTGTACTTAGGGTGTTTTGAATAAAACGCACACCCGTTGTCCTGAGCCCATTGTTCTTTTGTCTGAAACAGTTGGGCTTGGCAAAAGTCAAGTGTGGCTCTCTGGAATACATGTGAACTTCTCCTTCTGTATGGAATTGTTGCAACAATAGCAAGATAGAAATAATCTCAAATGAAGGAGTAGAAACACATCAAAGCACGTGCAGATGGCTTGCACGAGCCTATCAGTTTAAAATGCATATTCAGCTCCAGATAAGTGCAATGTTTTACTTCTGTATCCTGAGTTTGCAAATTGAGCTAAGGGTTTTTGTCACAAAAAGAAAATTAAAGGTGACAAGGAAAGATCAATAGTGGAGAAAGTCAGCCCTGGAGTACAGTGGTACCTCGACATACAAGTGCCCTGACATACAAGTGTTTTGAGATACAAGCCGCCGAGCGAGTGATATTTTGCTTTGAGATGAGAGCAAGATTTGAGATACGAGTATGTAAATACAGTACAGTACATAACAAAAACAACCGAGGTGGTGTTTTGGGAGCTGGAATGGATTAATGGGAAAATTGCTTTGAGATACGAGTGATTTGACATAAGAGCAAGGTTACGGAACGAATTAAACTCGTATGTCAAGGTACCACTGTATTGAAGGGAAAGGAGAGAGTCTCTGTCATGGCTGAAAATATGAAAGCTGTAGTGATAGGGATGGCGATGGGAGGCTGAGAACCAGCAAACAGGGCTGAAGAGGAAACACTTTTTCACACAAAATGTTCCTCTGTCTGAGACTCTTCGCCCTCCTTAGCACTTTCGCCTTCTGACGGGTTGCACAAAATTCACTGATTGCCCTTTGGCCTCCAGTCTCTGCAGGCTTTTGTGTGCTGCTTCCTATTGTTCCATTATCAGTGCAAGAGACAAGGGCTGGGCACAAGCCATAGCCTGCAGACACTCACCAAACAGCATGTGCCAAAATTGTTGTAGAGAAATAAGTAGCTTTATGAGAAATAAAAACAGGTGTTTCTAAAAATTTTTTATTGAAAAGCCTTTTTTAAAAAACTGAAAACTTTTTGCTTTGTTTAATCAAATGTCACTGTACCACTGTAGCATAATAAGAGCCTGGAGTGGAACTGGCCCAAAGGGTCGCCCACGCCAAAGAATCACCAATAGAAATCAGCAAAGTTATCAATGTTATTTTATTGTAGCTATTTTTCCACCTTCCAAATTACCTCATTTATACATTTCTATTTCACCATATTTTCTTGGTACATGTATTTTTGCCTAATCTTTCCCCATCCCTATCCTTTTTTTGTCTTTTGTATTTTTTCTCACAGCCGTACAGGATTTTGTTCCATGGCCATGGACCTCCAAAGGCAATTTGAGTTGGCTAAATGCATCCCTAAATATATCGCTTGAATGCTTCCATTTCCCTATGGAAACGCTGAGGGCTGTTGTGGGCGTCCCCCAATCTTCTTTTTCCTGGGTAGTGAGTGCGTTTGGGGAATCTGAAGGATTGTGGGCAGCAGGTAAAGCCCTCAAAGTCCCTGCCACAACCTTATGAAATTTGTAGACAGGCCCTGGTATATTTGGTTTTAAGGTGCAAATGGATAATTTCTCATAAAGAATGTAGGCTTAGGAAATCCCTTCTTCAACCTTAATTTTCTGGCAGCAGTACAATACTGATTGAACTGTATATATAAAGTGGATCTCTTATGGCAGGTGGCCATTATGGTGCATGTATTTATGAGTTCAGACTGGCGCCATCTGTCGGTCGTTTGGTGGCTTAGCAGCCACGAGGATGACCCACTGTATTCTGTCTGGAGCCATCTAGAATGAAACTTCACGTATGTGAAGACAACTTCCCCTTTTCCACACAAGGTGGAACTCTTATGATAGGGGCTCCCAGTCATGCAGCATTTTATGCCTGCACTCTCGGCTGACATTCATGCTGAGCAACTGCTTCTTTGGAAGCACAATAAACAGCAAAAAAATATCCTTGATAAACAACTGAATAGGCTATAGTAACAATCACAGGACCACATTGATGACAGATAACAGGCAGACAGGACTGATAGACTTAGCAGCAACATCATCCATTATCGGGAACCATTCATGAGCAAGACACTTCAATACTAATGGAGCATGATGATACCCATGATGCCTAATCGCAGCCCCACAGAGCCACGAGTCGCCATTTCCCAAAACAAGGTCGTCATGTAGAGTTCAACGGAGAAGATTGCGTTTTGCCTGCTCTTTCCTGCCCTTCAGGGTTTTGCTTTGTTTTTAATTTTCTCTTTCTGCTTTAACTGCTTTGTCATTTCTTTTCCAAAGCCTTTATGAAAACCAGAAGACATTTTAAAAAAGATTTCTGATGTGGAGAAAAATCTAATTAGAGATTTTTCTTCAAGAATGGTAAGATTGCAGTAACCTCTCCCCTTTATGTGCTGATAATAAGCTGGTGATGCCCAGTAGATGAGCAAATGTTTGTCTGACTTTTAATTTATCTCTATAGCTGTTGATTATTACTAACTTATTTCCCTTATACTTTAAACAAAAGAAATCAGATGTCCTCTTCAAATAAATGGCTATTTGTTGCATCTAATCACTTTTATTGAAATCAGATTAGTCACATTATAAGAAAACTGGTTTTGTATAGATTTCAATTTCTGGTTTATTGAAGAAATTTGTTTATTTAGCTATCATTGTGAAAAGTTGGAAAGATAATGAACAAGTTAATATACAATAATGGTATTATAAGCTAATAGAAACAGCAATCTTTGAACTGATGATGCATTGAATTAATATCACAAATGGAGTATCCAAGGAACTGGCTGCTTACACAGAAATACGGGAGCCAGTTATTGATGCCATATCAGTAAATAATGAAAACCTCATACTTCCAGCAGTCCTAAGCCGCATCCCCATTATAAGCTTAATCCAGTTTCCCTAAACCGAAATAATAGAACTGGATGCAAATGAAAATTTGCCTGATTCCATTACTTTCAGCTTAATCACGTTGGATCCAGATTCTGAGGATCGTAGGTGGCGTACATGACTCAAGGGGGGACTCCAGTGGCTACTTTCTAAAAGCGGCTTTTTGGGGCTGTCCTTCCCTATTCCTCCTGGCGTGAACGTGCCACCCAGAACGGACCCCTTCACGGAGCCTAGCTGGGTGGCTGGGTGGCTGCCGCTTGCCTGGATGGAGGAAAAACGGCAGCGGGCAGCCAGCGATTCTTTCCCCTCCTCTCCCCTTTGCCCAGGACACACAGCAGCAGCAGCAACTCAAGCCCCCTTGCTTTAAACATTCACACATCTCCCAGAACCTGCCCCTGCTTTTCTTTCCCCTTTAAAGGTCAGAACTCCAAAGAGCTAGAATTGCACAAAATTGCAACATTGTTATCAGGTGTGAAGTGCCTGGATTGCTACAGTGTAGCAGCTGCTGTGAAGGTTGGATTTTTACACTGAAATCACTGTCTTTGGAAGCAAGCTATTGGGGGAGGGAAACTCTCATCCCTTAACACAGAACGGTCCCCATAGTAAAAAATGTAAAACGTTTCAAGCACACGAACCGGAGTGAGACCTGTTGAAATCAGGATTAACATTTACAACGCTTTGGGGCAATTTAACACGCGTAAAGTGTGTTAAACCAAACTGACGTGGGGTCTGTGAGGATTGAAAACGGTTTGAAAGCGAAATAAGCTTGTAATGGGGATGCGGCCCTAATTTCACTACTGTTTAAGTAAGAAGTTATTACTACTAAGGAATGTAAAATGAGTTTACTTTTATAGGTGAAAGATTTATACGATCTGAAGAGAAACTCTGGTTTCTCTTCAGATCGCATAAATCTTTCGCCTTTTACTAGAGTTTACTTTTACAGCTGTATATTTTGCATATGTCTAAGTTAACTGCTTATATTTTAATCTTGTTGTTTACTTCGTGCTTATATAGTTATTCTTGAGTACTGTATGGGTAAATGAATGAATGAATGAATGTTGCTCCATTCTCAGAAGGTCCAAGTTCAGGCTTCCCTATATAGGCCCAGGTGCATGAACAGCTGGCCTTCGATCGCACCTGTGCCGCATCTTCTACCCCTCCAGCCCACTGGCTATGAGAAGTGGAAGTGGTCGCCATCAGCTCAGCTGTAACTTGAAGGCCTCAATTTTGCCACCGGCTTTAATCTGTTTCTCTTCAACCACATAAATTCAGCATGCCTTCAGATTTATTTCTCCAGTAAAAATAAATATTAAGCTATGGCAGAAATGCATCATGTCACACTATATCAAGCCCAGTTTGTCAAAGTTTATGGACATCAAAGGCTAAAGGTGAATCACTGCACAGCTCACCAATGCCCATATCATTGCACTCAGAGGAAGCCAAGCATCAAAGACCTGGGTGAAAAGGTGTGTTTTAACTAGGGGGCAAAAATCATAAAATGTTAGGGACTGGGGTGCCTCCACTGGGAGACGGTTTCAAAGCCTGGAGGATGTCACAGAAAAGGCCCACTTGATGCAACTATATGGGGGGACTCCCCTTTTATGATCTTAATGGCCAAAGAGGTGCATATGAGCAAATACACTATTTTGGATATCGGGGCCCCAAGCATTTTATATGTCAGCATCAGCAGCTTGAACTGAGCTTGGTAGTGCACAGGGAACTAATGTAGATATTTCTATACCGGCATGATGTGCAGTCAAGTTCCTACATTCTGCACCACCTCCAGCTTCCAGACTATTACAGGGCATGGTCTGAACAGTTGTACTTTGTGGGGAAACTAGCCTACTCTGGCTATGAGCCAAAAAGGAAATTTTAGCTCTTCCTGGTTTTAAAAACAATAAATTGGCATGTGCTTCCATTAAAATCAAATACTCCATAGACAATTTCTTCAATAAAAGAACATTTTTATTAAGAAAACAGCAACAAAAGAGAAAAATGGCAATTTCATGTGTGTGCCGCACAGAGCGATGTCAGATATATCAACAATACAAACAGAAGGAAATCTGAACCATGACATAGGCATAAGGCTGGCCAAATAAGGAGCTGTATCCTAGCACACAGGAAAATATCTGCAAAGGCAGTCTGAGGCAAGCTTTGGTGATTAAACTAAGACAAGACAGAAGAGAAAGGGCGCATCTCCATGCTGAATGTACTTTGAAGCGAACCTTGGACCATACCCACAAACAGCCTCTAACCCAGGCTACATGGACAAATGGCACAAATCCATGGCAAAAAAAAAAAAAAAAAACCTTTCCAACTACTCTTGCTCCGAATTAGGAGGCAAGCATGCATTATCTTGGGTCAAGGGGACCCTCCTGAGTTATTGGGGGAAGAGCTTGGCGATTGGAGCATTAGCAGGAAGATTTTACTGTCCCTGCTTGGAGAAAGAAATTAAGACAGCAAAGAAATTAAGCTGAATTGAGCTCTCATTTCCCCTGTGAGTGTCTCTCTGGCTAAAAGCATGCCCCCCCCCCCCTTTCCTGATCTCCCAATTGCGTGGGTAAAGGGGTAGATTTTCCACGGGAGTTCTGGATCATTCATTCTCTGCAACAAAGCTATGGTTTTCAAAGCTAGGGTTTGAGACTGTTAAAAGTAGCTGGAGGCATGGGGGACCAGAGGGGCATCGTTGAACAGAAGACAAGAAAATGGATCCAGGCTGCAAGGGTTTAGAGGGAGGCTGATGTGAACACGAGGCTCGCTGTCATGTGGATGTCAGAGCCGCGGCTTCAAGCCATGAGCCCCTTTGCCATCCTATTATGCTCCCCTTTTATCTTTTCCCCCTGGATGCATTTCCCAGGGATTTCCCCTGTGATTGCTGCACTGGGCCGGACAGGACATGGTGACATCAGCCGGGTTTCCTATCAGGGCAGAGGGGGTGGAGACAAAAGAATGTGGTTTCCCCAATGCAGGGGCTTACTGCGTTTGCTTGGGGTCAGGTGGATTCACCTTCAACCCGCACTTTCCTCAACTGCCTGGGGGCATCTTAATTTGAACTACAATGCAGATTATGGATGCCCCAAATCAGCAGAGAAATAACTGGAGCCCATGGGGACGCAGCCTAAGTAAAAGGACTTTATCTTAGCAATGCTCTATGCTGGTACCTAGCCAGAAGAAGCAGGTTCTCACCCTCCCAGATGCATGGAGGACTTGAAACTGATGCTTCAGTAGATAGTGATGCTGGAAGTGGGGGGAAACCTCTTTAGTGGAGCCACAGAAAAGGAGTTTTTCACATAAGCCAAACTTCACTGCTGTGTCGGAACATGATTTAAAGAGTGGGCAAGTGAGCGGTCCATAGGCAAAAACAGCAAGCTAGTCAGAGTTTTTAGGAAGCAACAGGCAACTTCAGGCTGGGAGGCTTTGCACAGGGCAGCTGGATCAGAGCAGCTTCTTCAGCAACAGGATGTTTGATCCACTGAAATGAGCAGGAACAGGAGAGCAAAGACTTGGAATGGTGGAAAGTTGCTAATGGGAAGGAACTGTTGAAATGATGGGGAACCATACGGTACTACTCCTGGTCTACTATTTTTATACTTTGCTTGTCTGGTGGCAGAGACCCTGTGCATGAAGCACATCCCCCCCCCCCCCCCCCGCTTCAGTTTGAATCAAATTGATGTGGGAAATGTTTGGCTTCGTGCAAAACTCTCCCCTTGAATGTAGGGGCTTTGCCTTCACATGCAAACATTTGATGAATGTCTGCTTGTTGATTTTTAAACTGAAATTAACTGAATTTTATGTGCAAGGTTCTCTCTGTCAGAGGAAGGATAAAATAATGGTTAAGATGCAGCTTTTGTATAAGGTGTTACTATCAGTTACTATATTTGGATCTAGCAGAATATCTATGAGTGCATGTACGATTGTACCAAATTATTAGCACTGTGGAAACTGACCTTGAAAATCTTCAAAAAGCTCTGGATTGACAAAATGGGCATCAGAATTTGAGAGTAAGTAACATTTGTTGCTCTTATGAGCAAACACATTCATTTTGCCCTCTGTAAAAGCTGTGACAATGTAAATTTGTTTTCATCATATCTGTGAGTGCAATTCAGATGGAACTGACAGATGACTTGGTCTGCAAGGAGAAGTTTCAATCACAGGGTCATCGGATATTTCTAAGCAATGAAAAGCCAATGGGGCAGAAAACACGCAGTGACTAAAACTTTATATGATGGTCAAAATTCAGCATAGTTAAGTGCATTTAGGCTCCTACAGCTCCCCAAATGGCAAAAAAGTAGGACTGCTTCCGCACAGGCCTTTTGACATCCATTAAGTACACATTCAGAAACGCGTGTCCGCACAGGCGGACCTATTTAGGACGGTTTTGGCGCATCGTGTCCACACAGTAACACCCATTAAGCACACTTCGGGAAACCCGTGTCCACACAGGCGGGCCTGTTTAGCACACTTCCATTGACACGTGTCCACACATACGTGTCTCTAATGTGTGCTTAATGGGGTTTAACTGCACACTACATTCGAGATGGTCTTAATGGGTGTTTGAGGGCTAAGGGCCTTTTCGCACATGCCGCCGAAAACGGATCTAACAGATCCGTTTTCTGGCGAAACGTTTTTAAAGGGGAAACCGTTCCAAACAGGAACGGTTTCTCGGAGACCCCGCGCGTACGCACATGCGCAGGGCAGCGGGGGCAGGGCCGGATTTGGAAACGGTTTGGGGTGGGTGCTGTGCGAGTGCACCAGCACCCATCCCAAACTGGCCCTGCCGGTGCCTGCCATCTCCCAGAGAGCCCCTTGGGGAAGGGATAATGTTGCTGCAAGAGTTGTGGACAGTTTACAGTCCAGAGTGGTTCCAGGAACCTCCTGGGGACTTCAGGGAAAGCTGGACCATTGAGGGGTAGTCCAATGAATGTGTCTGGCAGGTATAGGTCTGAGCCTCAGGTGGCAGATGTGGGGTGCTGGTTAGGCCAGTTGGGTGGATCGAACAGCGGGATGATATGTGTCCTATCTTGCAATGTGCATGCGAAGGAGCCCTTGCCATGGCTCTGGACTCACTGGGCTGACAGGGTAGGTAGGCCTGGGTGTGACCTAGGAAGGCTGGTGATGCGGCCCCCCTGCTGCTATGCTCATGGGCATCTTTCACAACCTCCTGGAGAAATGGTTCCCTGGTGTGTGGCCCACGCAAATGCTTCTGGGCCCACGATACTCCTCCTTGGGGCCTGGAGGATGTGCCCGGGCCTTCATTCTAGTAAGCAGCAATACATCTACTTGCATGAATTCGCCTTACTCTAACCCACGTGGTCCCTGGCCTGGCAAGTGTGTAGGCTGCTGATGGCACAGATATGGCGTGTGTGGCTGCGGTGGGATCTGTGTTCCTCGTGACATGTGGTTGCTGTGAGAGGTTAGGGGGCTGTTTGTGCTTCCCCCAGCACTGGGCCCACAAGGACGTCCATGGCACCTTCCTCCCTCTTGAGCCTCCTGCACTGGTTGCGCTCTCACTGTTTACCTGTCCCAGGCCTTTACGCAGCACTGCCGACGTGCCATGCTCGCACACGAAGGTAGGCGTAGGTGAGCCTCGCCCTGCTACTGTCTTTGCTGCCACCGCTGCCAGAAGAGATGGGATAGCGAAGAGCCAGCCAGTGCCAAGGGCTGCCTTGCAACTGCTTGCCTGTTCAGGCCTTTGCTGCTGTCCTGCTGCCAGCTCAGGCAATGACGAATGGGCTGGAGGATTCACAGTAAGGAAGGTGCATGGATGTGTACGGCTAGGGAAGGAGGAAAAGCAGCAGCGTCTTGGAACTCGGCCACTAATCCCTATGTTCACGTTCCTCTGTGCAGTTACCCATGTTTGTCAGTGTCTGTGCCACCCCTTCCGGAATGTGAAGCCCGCTGAGACCCCAGCTCGCCACGTCACTGGGCGTTTGTCTTCTTCTCCATGTAACAAAGTACCGGACTCTGCAAGGTCGCTGGTGGTATTGAGGAAGACCTGCAAGTAGCAGGAGATGGAAGCAGGGCAGTATGCAAAGGGCATGAGGTGGAAGCATTCTGCACAGGGTTGGGGAAAGGCACTGCAGGAGACATATGTGCAGAGTGGCCTAGCAATGAGGAGAGGCAGCTGCACAGGGAGGAGGCAGCAGCGAATGGGTGGCCCAGACCCGAGGGGAACACGCACTCTGCAGCAAAGATGAAACCATGGATGCCCAGCAGCCCATGGGAAAGAAGAGCCACGGGCCGTGGACGCTTTCACTGCAGCGCCTCCCTCAGGCGCCCAGGTATATATTGTAACTACAGATGCTGCATGGGAAACATGTGGGAAGCATGTTCTTCCTAGAGCAGCTTCCCATCCAGCATCCTGTGTTACATTTCATTTCTAGGCCTCTGAGGAAGACATTACAGTCCAAACACCTCTGGCTTGTGACTCCTGTTTCCCATTTGGTGTTTGGGGTTCCTAGTCTGATTCTTCGGGTGCTGTGTGTGTTGCCCTGGGGTCTTCGCTGCCCATTCCCTGCCTGCTCCCTGTGCACCTGCTTCTCCTTGATTCCTCTTGGGCTACTCTGCCGTTTGGCCTGTACATGTTCCTCCCGCAGGGCTTTACGCAGCCCTGCTCAGAATTCTTTTACCTCATCTTCACATAGCATCCTGCCTCGATGGTCTGTTCTTGACGCTCTTGCATTATACATCGGGCCCCCAGTCAGTCCTCAGGTCTGCTGAACTGCAGCCCACGAGCTCTTCTGGGCATCATGACATGGGGACGAGAAAGGGACAGGTTGGGTCAGCGAAGCTCTCAAAGCCCTGCCTGCAGTTTCCCTCGCTGCAGCCGCTCACCTCAGGAAAGCCGCCTACTAGCTGCAAGCAGCTATAGGCCTTGGTACGCATCAGCTGGCGGAGGACAGTGTCCTATGCTGGAGCACATCAGAACCTGAAGCCAGCCGCAACACTACCTTGTCCCCTCCTACCTACAAGGCTTGCCGCCCTGTCTCGAGTTATCATGCAAACAGTGGATGCTAAAGCTTGGCTTCAGCTGCAACTACTGCTTATTGGCTGGGCCTTGCTGTGTAGACTACTGGCCTGGTTGCAGGGTCCCTTCCCGGAGGCAGGTGGAAAAGGCTGGGCAGGGGTAGGTCGGGGAGGTTCCCAGGCACCCATTACACTGCCTGCCTTCTCTTCCCTGAGGAGGACACCGTTCATGTTCCTATTGCTCCTTCCCCCCTCCCCCGCAGCTATGCGTCCACCGCAGACGCTGGGCCCCTGGCCCTCCCCTGCCCTAGGAATATTCCGCGCTCACACTCACCTTGCCTTTCCACGCACACACGCGACCTGGACTGGACTGCTGGGTATCATGACACATGTGCAATTGTGGAGGGCGCCACAACCAAAATGGCAGCACCCAGAAGAGGACTGCCCCCTGGATCAGTCACAGGTGAGCGACCGATCCCGCGGGGCTTAGTCTTTCAGCGACTAGCGCTCGCAAGTGCTAGCGCTAGTTAATGTTTGGTCATCGTGCTTCTTTCCCATCCAGCAGACAGGAAGGGGGCACCCCCATGGAGTTAAAAAAAAATGGGGTGGAAGCGAGAGAGCTTCATCCAAATCTTAATTTGGATTAAGCTGTCCCCATGGTAATGGGGGACAATGCAAGTTCAAGGTGAACCTGCCCGTCCCCATGAAAACCGCAGGAAACCACAGTTTTCTCCACCCCCTCCCCCATTGCCTGAGCGTGCAAACACACACGCGCACGCACACACACACGCACAGACGGGGGAATCCCTCCTGTCTTCCTCCTCCCCTCTTTCTCTCCCTCCTCCAGCCCATGGTGAAAGCTCTCTGTCTCCTCCTTTTCCACAGCCCCCATCCCTGCATATTCAAGGCTCCAAAAGTAATGGGGGCGCACGGAAAAGGGGGCAGACAAGGAGCTTTCACCACGCTAAAATCCTTGCTAAAATCCTGTCATTTGCAGGGCAACTGACAGGATTTTAGTGTGGGTAGAGCTCACTGCCTCCCTCCTTTTGCAGCCTCAAATATGCAGGGATGGGGGCTGTGGAAAAGGAGGAGACAGCGAGCTTTCACCACACTAAAATCCTGTCATTTGCTCTGCATACTTGCTGGCTACAAGTCTGCCTCGTAGCCAGGAAGTATGCAAAGCAAACCACAGGATTGCAGCGAGGATTTGAGTTTAAGGGGGAACAGTTGCCATCGCAGCGTTAGCAGTGGGGACAGTGAACCCTCGCCCGCTAATGCTGTGATCGTAACCCGCAAGTGTCCCCATGCCCCCTTTATAACCCACTCTTGCCCCCTAATTCGGGTTTTTTTTTATTTCAAATTAGAGGATTTTGTTACTCTTTTAGCCCAATTTAGGGCTTTGCATGTGGACACTTGTGAGGTGAAATAGCTTTCCCCTCGTAATCTCCTTGCCATGCGGACACGTAAAATGCCCCAGGTCAATAAGTGTTCTTTTGCCTCTTCCATGAGGAGGCCACATATGGAATATTGTGTACAATTCTGGTTGCAAGGCTGGAAGATTCAGAAAAGAGCAACCAAAATGATTAAAGGGCTGGAACATCTCTTATGAAATTTCACTAGGCCCCTTCAGCCTTTAAAAACAGTTAAGAGGGGACCTGATTGAAGTATATAAGATCATGCACAGTACAGAAAAGGCGTATAAAGAAAAATATATTTTCCCTATTGCACAAAACTAAAACCAGGGGCCCGTCCTTGGTTGGAGAGTTAGCAGACAGTCTATGGAATTTGCTGCCAGAAGAGGTGGTAACAACAACCAGACTGTATAGCTTTAAGAAAAGGTTAGACAGATTCATGGATGATGAGCATATCAATGGCTACTAGAATGGATACCTAGGTACTTCCTCCAGCCTGGGAGACAAGCAGGATGCCTCTAAGGGCCATTTGCAGGAATTTGAGAGCAGGTGAAGGTTTTGCCTTCGTCTTCTGCTTGAGATGCCCAGGAGTAATTGGTGGGCCACTGTGTGCGACAGGATGCTGGACTAGATGGGCTGTGGCCTGTTGCAGCTGGGCTGATACATTGAAGGATGTCTCAAGAAATTGCTTACCTATTCTGTTATTTTTGGATATTCCAGAACAAAGCACTTCTGGGATTATTTCACTTTGCTCAGATATTAGGTTGATAGTCTGCAATTTAGCATGTCACTCAATGACACAATACCTTAAACCTGGGATATTCTAGGACAGTATTTGGAGCATTGTGATCACGTTTGGGAAATCAAATTCTAAAATTATCATAGGGTTTTGACCCTGTCTGGATGCAGCTTAAGAGAAGAAACATTTAAATGGCCTTTAGTCAAAGGCCCTTCAGTCAAGATGATGATTGCAATACCTCTATGAGTGGCCACTCACCAAAGGTTTCAGCACTTTAGTTTTTACAGTAGTCTGCTGAATTTGTACCTCCTTTGAATTTTAGGCTCATCCATGCATAAGGCATGAATTGGGAGAAGAAAGTACTAGTCTTTAAACTTACATATGATTTACCCAGCATAGCCTTGCAAAATTGTTTAGAGGGTATCTTTTACTGCAAATTAAGAGCTTTAGAGGTTTTTTTAAAAAATTCCCTACAACAATGCTAAATAAAGCTATAAAGCCTGGAAGCCCAGGTTGAATATTTTCCATATTTCATAAACATCTTCAGAGAAAGATGTGTTTCAGAATCTTTCTTTGAAGCAAGCTCAGAGTCAGGAAGAAAAGTATAAAAATAGTTCCGATTGTATATATTCTCTTTATTTGCCTAATGAATTCTGGGTCGTACTTGTTTAGTCTACTAACAAAGAGTGGATGCGGTTTCATAACCATCAGCAGATAAAGTAACTAGTGGTGTAGAATAGTTTTCTGGTATTTTATTCTTTTTCATGCATTATAAAAAATATATATCTAAATCCAAATTCTATGCTCTTTAATGTTAAAGATAATGTACAAAAATAAAATAAAGCATGAACTTCCATTTTAGTCAGGGAGGGACTGGTTTGGATTTCCAAAAATTCAGAGTCTATGTTCTGGAGAAAAATAATCAAAAGGGTGAATCCACTCCCTTTAGATGCGTATTGAAGATCTGTAAATAGAAGGTTCAGAAACTGATATTCCTTTCAGTGTTAGAAAAAGGAACCTGGACCTCACTTTTTATACTTCCCCTACTGTATGCCTACAAAAGTATATTCTAATGGATCCTCTATCTCTTTCTTCTGTTGGACAATATGATGATTTCTGCCTTTTTTCTCACTTGCTATAATAAACTAGTGAAAATACCCAAGAGACCAAGGTATGTGCAAAACCATCTTTAATCTCCATTGGTTTTTTATGTACATGAATCAGTTTTTTAAATCGCTGAGGCAACTCAGAGGGCCTATTTGCACTTAGGCAAACAGTGCAATTGGTACAGCTCTGGTACAGATACTCCTCCGTGGGCACCCCCTTGTCATGGGGAAGGAGTTTGTGTGCCCTTGAGAAGTTGTGAGCTATGCTGGCAGCAGCCTGCGCCTCTGGTAGGGTCTCCCATGCCAGACAGGTCTCGACTGGCCCTGGGCAGGATGGGCTCATTAGCCTTGGCAACCATCCTAGAAGAACAACTCCAATTTCAAACCCAGGCAGATGGAGTTCATTTAGCCCTGTAAGGCCATCCGTCTAAGACAGTGATGGCTAACCTTTTGAGCCTGGTGTGTCAAAATTCACAAGAAAACCTAGCTTAACTCGGGTGCTGTGTCACTTCCAGAAATATCCATAATTTTGTGATATTTGTAGCTCTAGTAAGAAAGTTATATTTTTGATATATGTATTTTATTAAAAGCAAAAATGAATAATTCTTTACATTTGCTAAATCTTCAATTGAAAGTTGGTATTTCGTACACTTCAAGAACAAGCAAGCACTACATGCCCAGGTGCCAGGGTGACCAGGTGTGTCACCTAAAAGGGCTTGGCATGTCACCTGTGACACGCGTGTCATAGGTTGGCCATTACCGGTCTAAGAGAAGGAAACTCTAACCAAACCTATGACTTGATGATTTTACTGCCACCATCCAAGCTTGCCAGGCCCTGGCAGAGGAACCTTAGGTGTAAAGGGGGGTCAGTTTTGTGAACACTGTACTTCACCTTGAAAAGCCACTGTGCACACCCGAGGGCTACACATACACACTTGTAAAAAGCACTGTAGTGACAGGTGAGGGTCTAAATGGCAGGTGAAAGATGCACTGGAAGCCACAGATCCAACCCTGCATGCAGGTGGTCCAGGACATTGGTCATTTGAGACTGACCCAGGAAATGACAATTTACTTCAGCAGCATCCTGGATGACCAAGCAGCCTTTTGAGGAGAGCACTGCTTGCTCCATATGGAGAGGGGCCAAGAAAAGTGGCCTAACCAAAGCTCATCTCCACTGGCTAGTCCACCCGGTTGACTCTACGAGTCTATGAAATAGGTTATGGGCGCAGAGTCCACTTGGTACAAGCTTAGAAGAAAAGCTGCATAACTTGTGAGGAAGACTTGAACAAGGAGCTGAAACATGTCTTTGGAAGAAGGAATTGTGAGTCAAAACCTTTGCCCTGCATTGCCCCCACTAAAACTTTTGGAGCAGCATAATTTTACAGTCTGGCAATATCACATGATATTGCACATAAGACTACTTTTTAACCCAGATTAGCTTTACTAAGAAAATTGTCCATAGCTATAGTGTCAACTGATGCATTGCCCCCACTAAAACTTTTGGAGCAGCATAATTTTACAGTCTGGCAATATCACATGATATTGCACATAAGACTACTTTTTAACCCAGATTAGCTTTACTAAGAAAATTGTCCATAGCTATAGTGTCAACTGATGGATCAGTATATAAAGTGGAATAAAATTCCTTCATAATCTGTTTGATTTCTTTATTTGATCTATGCTTTGTTCCACTAGAGTCAGTTAATTCCAGTATATATGATTTGGGGTTTCCTTCCTTTTAAAAAATAAATTTACCAAGAGTTTAGAGCTCTTATTTGCAAAATTATATAGCTTGTTACTACATATCGTTGTCTGATATGATAATTTCTTAGTATCCAGTGGTAGCAATTTATTCTTCTCTCTGTCTAGATTCTGTTTATTCTGGGGTGTCAGATGCATCTTATGAATTTTCTCCAATGATAAGATTGAGGACTCAAGGTCCTTTCTTTCCTTATTTTGTTTTTTATTTAACCCAATTGCAATTGTTACTGCAATAGAGCACATATAAGCCTTCATTGCGTCCCAAAAAGTTGGGTTGCAATTCGTAGTTAATTTTTTGTTTAATGGCCTTGATTGCCTAGGATGTATAATGGAAATCTCCATGATTTTTCTTCATTTGAAGAAAGAATGCCATGGAGACACCCAGGATGCATTCCAGGTCCCGTGCCCAGCCCACGTCTGCCCAACAGGGCCCAAAGTGTGCCAGACAGCTTGCGTGGGGATGCAGCTGGAGAGTCCTAGACCGATGTGCTGGTTCCTGAGAGTTACTCTAAGAGCTACATAGGGCGGTACACACTGCCCCACATTTGGTCACATTTCTCTCACCAGATGGACTCTGCTCTGTGACTGAAAAGCAGCCCATGGTAGCTCTGGATCAGCCAGGCGTGTCCTCACACCACCTACAATCTGGAACAAGCCCTTAGTCTGCTTGTAGACACAATTTATTTTATTTTATTTTAACTTCCTTTGTAAACAACCCTGAGATTGTGGCAAAGGGAAGTATATAGACTATTTAAATAAAAATAAATAAATAGCAGACTCTCATTTTTATATCAATACATACAGAAACAAGTACATATGGAGCAGAAACTACTGGAAATGTGTCAATAAAAAAAAGTACTCAAAGTACTCAAAGGGCCTTTTCACACTTGGAGCACTGGGACAGCTGGCACATTCACACCACACAGAGTTGCTTCCATCTTGGAGCAGAGTGCCCGAGTGTCCTGATCTTTGGCAGCAAGGCCATTGTTGCGACAAGGTGGGCCTCCTGGACAGGAGTGTTCGCACTGCACCAAGACCCAGACCTGTCTGGTTCTGGGTGAAGTTTGGTATGGCCCAGCACTCGCAAGGAGAATGCTGGCCACCTCTCCTGATCTTAAATTGCTGTGGGGTGGTATCCCATAGCTGTTAAGCATGAAAATTCCCAGTGATACTTTCAATAAGCAGAACCTCTAATAGAGGCATCAATTGCTAAGTGTGAAGCTTTCTCTACCACACTCCTGTTGATGTGTGAATCCTTTGGGTGGACGATTCCAACAATAAGTTCAAACAATAAAATGTTACCACTGTTTGTAAGTAATTACAGTTCTCTCTGATGTAGCCTGCATATTAATTTTTTAAATGTCCAAAGCTAGGAAAGAATCAAAAGGAAGCTTTCTCCCTCTAGATTTGAACTTTTTCTTCCTTCTTTTTGCAAGTGAAATTCTAGCGGTGCCATTTTGGATTCAAAACACTCCTTTCTCCAGGGGCAAGCCATGATCTGCTCCTAACCATCTCTCTGGAATCCAAAAGCTGACATATCTTGAATGGAAGAACCTTGACTTCTTGTTCCAAAGTTAATGATTAATGCATAAGATTTGCACACTTTAATAGTATTCCCCTTCCTCCTGCAGCTTCTTGGAACCTGTTTTCAGTAACCGATTTATCATATAAATTGGCCCAAACTTGGCAAAAATCAGGAATATTTAACAGGACACAGATGGTGCAATGGAAAGCAATATACAAAAATTTGGGTAACTTGAGTGGGCTGTAACTCTGCACCAGCTGCTCTGGCTGAAGTATAAATAAAGACCTTTTAAGAATCAAAGAAGATGTTTTATGTTGTGCCTAAGTGTTGCGCATCTGACCAAACTGACATCATAAACCAAAGCAACCATAAGTTTAAAAGGATACAAGTAAAAAAGAACTTTGCTGGTTGATAAAAGTGATGAAACACATTAATTTATTGCCACTGATTTTTTGCACGCACATTTTAAACTGCAATCTGACATAAAAGCAATCATAAGAGAGAAACTGAGAGAGATACTCTGGTGGTTCTCAATCTGAATAGAACTAGAGAAATAAGAAAAATGGCAAATGCTTGAGGGTAGGAAAAGGAAAATGGGAAGACATTCAATTTCTTTCCTTATGAACTATAATAAAATCATAGTCAATAGACTTTAGTTATTGGAATCATAAAACAACCTTAGTCTCCGTTAACAATTTTGTCCTTTGGGATCTGAGCATTGTATACAATTCCTTTGGCTGAGGATGAATGATAACTAATTACAGGTTCACAGTACATTGGAGGATCACATGTTGCAGTGACACCGCAGCAGCGGCAAGCAAAAACCCTAAGCAAGGTTTCTGTTTTGTTGGGCTGACTTTGAAACTTTGACCTTCTTGTTCCTAATAAATGTGAGAACATAGCTGACACAAGAGGGTAGTGATAGGAAAAAGATTTTCAGGGACCAAGAGCTTGAGACCCGCTTTTAATTATCCTTTACCTGTTTCCTTTTTTCACTAAGTTATATTATTCCATTTAATTTCCCTTCAAGATCAGATAATACAAAGCTGTTTTCAGAGGGATGTAAATGTGTCAGCAGCGTAAGGGTAACAAGGCCAGTATAATAAAATTAAATACCTTCATAATATTTAGATTTGTCTGTTTGACACTGGACTTGTGTATACACAATCCAAATAGCCAACACCAGATGGGATAATTACCTCCCATGACAAACTTTGTGTCTTATGTTTATCCTCAAGAATTATGTCAATCCTCAAGAATTTTTCTTCATGCAACAAAAACATTTCCCCTTTGGGAAGCTCTGACTACAACTTTACAGAAGTTATGACAAACTATGGTTAGAAAGTTTATTTATTTATTTATTTGCATTTCTATCCCACCCCATACCTGAAGATCTCTGGGCAGGTAACAACCATTAAAACAACAGATTAAAAACAAGATACACATTAAAAACCCTTTTAAAATTCAACAATTTTTTAAACAGTACATTCCATATTTAAAATAATAGTGTCTGTTCTTGGGGAATATATAATCATGTGCATTTTAGGCCAAGGAGAAACTGATGCTAAATCAGATGAGCCAGACCAACATACTCATTTTCTTTATGCAACAAAAGCATAAAGAATAATATAAGTTAAGGTCAGCATAAGAGCCTGTACTGCTGAAGTAGCCTGCGCCCCACCATGCTCCTTGCTGGGCCCATACAGATCCTCAGTGGACTTCTACTACCATTCCCATTAACTGGATCCACACGTCCACCCACCAGGCTCTCTTGTCACCAACACTTTCTTTCTACTTCATCCTCTTCCTCTTTACAGCAGCAGGCAGACAGCCAAAAACCCCTGTCTAGGTGGAGATGAATCCCATCTAGATACCATCATTTTAAACATGCTGTGTATTGTTTTAGATGTATTGATTTTTGAAGTGCCTTTAATATATATTCTGTTTTTAATTTGTTGTTTTAACTGTTGTAACCCACCCAGAGACCTTCGGGTATGGGGTGGGCTAGAAATGTAAACAAACAAACAACTAGGGATAGAATAATGAAAGTAAGCTATAATTCTTTTAACTCTTCTAGATTTGCCTCTGGGCCACTTTAAGGGTCAAGAATGCCAGTGAATTTTTGAAGACCTTTGGGCCCCTCCAATCCCAGTTGCACTTTGGGGGCACAGCCGCAGTGGTGCTCAAGGAATCTGGAGTCATGTGAATGTAGATCATGTTCCTCAGTCTCCAGAGTGGCAGCTTTTTGTCCCATCCTGGGACGCAGATCTCAAATTGTGATATTTGGGATATTGGCAACAGGAGGAGGATGAAAAACGAGTATGTTGGTCTGGCTCATCTGATTCAGCATCAGTTTCTCCTTGGCCTAAAATGCACATGAAAATAAGAAGGATTTTTCTTTCCCCTGAGGAACTGTAGGAGGTGTAGGTGTACTTGGGGCACATTTTTAGTTTTAACTTATAATTAACAATTTTCTTCTTTTTGTCACTAAGCCAGTAAAGATTGTTCTGGTATGTTTATGATCCTGGGGAATCTGACACTTATTCCTGGACAGTGGTGCCTGTTATGGAAGGACCTCAGTGCAGTTCCAGCCTTTGGAAACTAATGAAACACTAACCCAGGCTCTCCTCCTTATGCGCTGAAGGGTTTGGGCAACGGAAGTTATGAGTTTCGTAGCATATTTCTCTCCTTATATAATAATAAAAAGGTCCTAGCAGGAATCATCAGTAACAACTAAGAGTTGTTTATTTAACAGCATGACAGTAATAATGTAACTCTTCTTAATTCACTCTTAGGACAAAAGGTTTCATTTCACTTATAAGAAACATCTTTATATAATCATTTCATTCCCTTATCTTTAGTTCACTGTTTGCTCTGACTCTGCAGCAGACTGTATCTCTTCTCTCTCTCTCTCTCTCTCTCTCTCTCACTGTGCATTGGTGGGGGAAGGAGAGAGATGGTGGGGGGTCAGTCAGCACTACTGCTGATTCGCCAGCTACTGCTTTGGCAGTGGGACCCCTTTGGGCTCTGCAGCACAGGGTGGAGTTTGACACCACCGTGATAGAGGTGATGGACCGTCCAGTGAGCAGTTGGTCAAATGAGAACTTGATTCTTATCTGTGGATTCATGGTCACTGACAATGAGAAGAATAAAATTAAGGCAGATGGCTAGGTAGGGTTTCTGAGCATCATATGTGTGGTTCACACTGATTGTGAGGAATGACCCAGGATTCTCTGGGTCAGGAGCCACGGATGGGGTCCTCAGTGATCCTCCCACCGTTTCTATGGGAGCCCTTGTGGAGAGGTGCTGCACAATACTGGCTAACTTGATTCTTTTTATTCTGAGAGAGGGGCTTGTTCAGTGAGCCAGACAAAGAAAAGGAATTCCAACCTTGGCTCTGGCACTATGCATGTAACTTTTTATTAGAGAAGCAGCAGATTGAACCAGCAGCAGCATAAACATGCTTCACTCATTCATATACACCCCATTCACTCACCAGGCAGAAAACCCTGCTTTCCAGTTGATCAAGCTGAAACCAGAGATTGGGTGGCCGAATCTGCAGTTCCAGTGCACAAACCTCTGCTCTCAAGCCTTGCTCTATCTTTATTCCTTTGGGAATGCCACAGCAGTATTGGGCAGATCCATCATGAAATGGGTGGGATTTCTCCCTGCAGGACAGCCCCTTGCCAGATTTTTAAGTCCCAGGAAGCACTTCACACAACAGTTTCGTTTTCAGCCACTAAGTAGCAATCCACCCACTCCTCTTCACACTTTCATTTCCCACCCACGCACACTGATAACAAAGTTAACACATGGCCGGCTGGGTGAGAAGGCAGGCAGCGCTCTCTCACCCTCTCTGCTGCCGCTTTTTTCCTTCTCCACAAAGCAAAAAGCTCTGCACACTTCTGCAGCTAAAATGGTGGCAGCAGCAGCAGCAGCAGGCTTGCTCGCTCACTGCAGACGAGGAAACTGCCTGAATAGTATTCCACCCAGCAGAGCTCATGCCCCCTCTCTCTCCTTTTCCTTTTCTTCCCACTTGCTCTTTCCCTCACCCGCCCCTCGCCCCTCATCTAGTCGTCCTTCTCCTTCAAGCCGCTGCCACCAGTCGGCTGTCATTGCACATCTCTCTCTTTCTCCCAGCGTGTGCACGTGCCAAGTGTCTAATTACAGGGGAATGTGAAAGGAGGAGTTGTTTGTGAGGTTGGGGGTGGCTGGCTGTTGCTTGGGTTGTTTGGGTTGTGTTGTTGACAGGCAGGACTCCTTTTATGTTCTTATGATTTTATGCAATCTGTAAAATGGTATTTAGTCTGGGGAATCAAATAGCAGCAGCAAAAGCAGGAGGGAGGGGGGCCGGGATTTCCCACCCTTGGCCATGTCATGGGATCAGACCCAATCAGGAGAGAGGGGTGGGCAAAGGGTGGGGAGGAAAAATAATTGCTTTCCCCAATCTGGTTTTTGGAAGTGTTTGAAGTGTTTTCTGTGTGGGGACACAATTCAGGGTTGACTGCAATTTCCAGATGCACATTTGCAACCAGTTTTGTTGTTTCATTTTTACAACCTTTTTTTTTTTAGCATGAATGGGAACGCAGCATTTGTTGCCCAGGGCATGAGGCCAGCACTTGTCTTGGTCAGTACTCAAGAGTCAGAACCAGCTTGAAATTGGCTGAGGCGGGCAAACCTAATACTGCAAACCTAATACAGTATCTTTCTCCATTTTCCAATCTCCATCCTAATCTATGTCCAACTCGTCCCACAAATCTTTCTCTCATTTACAGTTCTAGTTCTAAAGTGAGCCAGAGTAGCTACTTAAATAATGCACACAAAATGGTGGCTTCAACTACTTGGAGGGAGGGCAGCAAACCCCAAAAGAGAGAGAAAATTATGCAGATTTTCTCTGTTGATATTTTGGCTGAGGTGGGGAACCCAAGATATCATTGAAACCACTGAGTCTACTGATAAGACTCAGCTGCATTACACGGACCATGCACAGACAACAGAAGTCCAGTGAAGAAGGTAAGGAAAAGGAATAAATTGTTCAGAAAAGGGTTTATTTTTGTGACATGCATTGTGTGATTTTTTTTCCCTTTTAATGTCTTCAGGGTAGGTTTGGGGTGCTATGGGAAATAATAGGCACTTATCTCAATCAGGATTTTCGTTCCATCCCTACAACTGGCTGAGTGGTGAAAGGATCCTCTGCTTCTTTCATAGATTTGGGGGAATTTCTCCACCCCACTTCAAAGAATAGGCCGAGTGGTCCTCAGAGAACTCCCAGAATTCCACATCAAACTTGGAGGCTGCAGCTCTACTGGGGTGTCAACTGTGCACTTTTGATGTTTCTGGAAGCCTCTTTGAAGTCATTCTGGCTGCACAGGAAAAGTTGGAGATCCACTGTGAGATGGAGCTTCTGAAATTGTTCAATAAGTTTAATATGTTATGGTTTAAATATGTCCATTTTATATGTTGAAACCCACCCTGAGACCTCTGGGTATAGGGTGGGGTAAACAACAACAATAACAATTGTCACAGTGATCCCCTGGGTATCTCCACAGTACCACATCAAATTTGGAGATACTGTTGGCTTAACAGTGGCCATTTGTCCCTTTAGTGACCCATACTTTCAAAGCTCCTGAAATTCACGGGGGCCAATTCACACCAATGCAAATTGCAGCAATGCTCAATCTGATGCACAGCTAACACACACAAAAATACACACCTCTACTCTGTGCCTTTTTGTTTCACTTTATCAAGTCTTCATCATTCTTGAGATTCACAGTTCATAACTAAGCTGACTTATCTTCCGCTCTGTTATATAACTGAACTGCAAGTGGTCTCAGGTTCATACCCTAAGTAGTTGTGATCACACATTCCCCACTGTTATAGCAACTCATCCAGTCAGTGCCAGGTGACTTCACTGTGACAAGTGACATCTATAAGGCTAAATGGGTTAGGTTTATTTATTTATCATACTTCTTTTTAAAAAGTGCATTAAATTCAAAGAGTTGCTGCTGTTCTGATATACAAATGTCATAAAATTTCAGGCAATCAGGCTATATTTTTTTACTAAGCAAAGACGTTTTCGCACGGGGCTGAACGGTACGCGTGGGAGACAGCTGCGGACACGGCATACGCATTGCCCGAGCGGGGCTTGCGCTCCGACGTGTCTGGAGCTGTCTTCGGCGCGTTCGAAATGTAGAGCACTTTAAAGTGCTCTACATGCATTCGAACGCGGACGAGCCGCCCGCAGGCGTTCGGGAGGAGAAGCATTCGCGCCTGCTTCTCCCTCCCTAACAGCTGCGGGCTTGCCTCCGACGCCGGCGCAGGTTTGGCAATCAGCTGTTTGACAATCAGCTGATTGCCGATCTGCCTCCGCGGCTGTCTCCACGCCCCTGGCCAGCCTTTGCCGGCCAAGACAGCTCCCGGCGCTTTCACCTTTCGCACACAGACGCGCCGGTACACGTTCCGGCGCGTCTGTGTGTGAACGCTGAAAGCGCCGGAAGCCGTCTTAAGCTTTCCGCCTGAACGCGTTCCGTTTGGAACGCGTTGCAGTGCGGAAAAGTCTCAAGTCTATCCATGTAAGTTGCACACTCCTGTTAGCCTGACTAGAATAGCTTCAGTACAGTAATTATTTACTTCTTTGATCAAAAAAGTCAATAATAATAGCTTCACAAATCTATAAAGTCATTGAGAGTTTGCAATTTCAAATTGCAGGGTGAAATGTTGCAGAACACAACAACAAAAACATCTTACAATATTACCTTGTCAATTTAAATGATTCAATGGAAAACCATGTGATTAACTAATTAACCGATCAAGTCAGAGTGTAGGCATTTAGCTGGAATTACTAATGAATAACCTTATAAGGCTCTTATTGAAGCACAGATGAACTTTCTTTTTAGTGCATGTTGAGCTAAATCTACGCCAAGAGGTTCCAATAGTAAGGAATCACTGATTTTAAAGAGGAAGATCAAAACATCATGAACTTCAGCTACTTCTTCTGTGAGACAGGTCTTTGGAATTATGGAATTTGCTGCCAGAAGAGGTGGTGACAGCTACCAGTCTAGATGGCTTTAAGGTAGGGTTAGACAAATTTATGGATGACAGATGTATCAATGGCTACTAGAATGAATGCCTAGGTGCATCTTTCAGGCGGGGGGGGAGCAGGATGCTTCTAAGGCCATTTGCTGGGATTCAAGAGCAGGAAAAGGTTTGTCCTTGTCTCTGCTTGAGATGCCCGTGAGCATTTGGTGGGCCACTGTGTGCAACAGGATGCTGGACTAGATGGGCTGTGGCCTGATCCAGCAGGGCTTCTCTTATGTTCTTATGCTCTGATGTTTGTTTGGGCACCTGCTATAGCAGAAAAGCAACTCATGGAATAACTGGAAGTTTTTCTTTGACCTTTCTGAAATGTGTTGGTTCACCATAGTCTTGGGAGGCTTTGCTATGCTCAACATCTTGCATCTCACAATCTACATATATGGTATGGATATCAGTGTTTAAATGGCTTAAATATGACTTTTTTTATGCCTTGAATAAAAAGTCAATAAAAAGTCACAAGTAATTGAAAAGTTATAAGTTGAAATTGTTGAATGAATGTTGCTTTATCTATGGTCCTTTCTGCATGGACCGTTAATGCGGATTAAGGACACATGGGTCCAGTTCCCACTCAAGTTTTACAATGCTTTAAAATGTTTTGGAAATCTGTTGTCCCCATTTAAATTTTGATTCCTGGACTTTCTGAGGATTAAATGACCAAAATTTGCACTAAAAAAAACCCTTGGAAAAACAATTCTTGCTGTGGGATTTAGGAACAATCCTCAATACTGGTCAAATGGGAACCCAAGTGCTTTTTTGAGGGTGGGAAGGGGTGTACTCTTCCGTTCCCCTCATCCAATGATCAGCAGTCGTTTCCTATGCCTGGCTGTCCGCAATCGGTGCCTGAAAGGGAGGGGAGACAGAGTCCCTGCCGACTGTAGAAACTTGCTACAAACGTTACAAATCGCCAGCTTCTACCCTGGACTTGCGGTGTCGGCTACTGGCTAAAAGCCAGGCTTCCAGTCTTCCTTCCACACACGTCTTTCGCGGTCGCTGTCAGCAATTGTCGGCTCCCAAAGCCTCCCTCCCTCCTCCCTCCTTTCCCTCCCCCCATCTGCAGCCAACTGATCAGAGTAGCAAGGTCTTTTGATTCTTCCTTAGAGGAAAGAGACGTTCTTTCTTTAGCAACATTTTTTTCCTAGAGCACATATTCCCTTTGCAGGAAAAGGTTCCGGGGCTTAGCCTCCAGGATCCCCCACTGGCACCAGTACACCTCGCCCCTCCCCTTCTCTTTTATGCCCACAAACTCAAAGCAGACTAAGTACAAACTAATCCCCGCACTGTCACTAATCCCCCCAGTCCCGATCCATGAGCATTTGTAAGGAATTTTTGTCTTTGTTTTGTTACCATCTCAGAAATCATTATGGCATAGAGATATAGGAAACTGCCTGATGCTAGCGTTTAGTTTATACTGCCTGACAATGCCAGTGTTTATTATAAAGTAATACAGCATAAGATATATTTTCATTTTTCTGGGTATCTTTAATGTTGTTCTTATTTATTTCATATCTCCCACTTCATAAACATCCGAATCTCAACCCCTACATGTGGTAATTGTGATCATAGAAGATCATTTATTCACTCTAGAGGTTTGGTTCTTCACCCTCTCTTCTCGGCTCAACCAATCAGTTTGTGTAGGGAAGGAAACAAATATGTAAAAACAAGTAATTGAAGAGAAAATGTTTGTGAGTGAGAGTTGGGGAGGGACACACAAAGAGAGAGAGACTGGAAATGGATCATTTTGCCCATTTTGGTTAACAGACGTATTAACCTAGCCTTACTGTGTTGACAGGTGACGCAATAATGGAACAGCTAAATCAGAAATAAAAGAACTTAAGAAAATAATCACTTTGTGCTCTACTATATACAGTTGTGTCTACTTTCAGCCTTCCAGATGTTCCTAAACCATAATTCCTTTCATTCCATGCCATCCCTGGCTGGGGCCAGCACAAAATGAAGTGAGTTTTAGTTCAGGGACATCTGAATGGCCGCAGTCATGCATTGCATAGACCAGTGGTTCTCAACCTTCCTGATGCTGTGACCATTTAATACAGTTCCTCATGCTTTGCTGACCCCCAACCTAACCCTAACCCCCAACCGTAAAAATATTTTTGTTGCTACTTCATAACTGTAATTTTGCTACTGTTATGAATCATAATGTAAATATCTGATATGCAGGATGTATTTTCATTCTCACAAATTGAACATAATTAAAGCATAGTGTTCACATCAACCACAGCAGAATATAAAAGTGTCGTTTTACCTCCAATGCTGCTGCTTTCTACACAGTAGCTGCTCTCTACTGTATTTGTATGGGGTGCACGTGATGGGGTTGGTGCAATGATCTCATCACACTAGGTACTTGTAGGTGGGCGTATCTGCATGTGGCTGGACCCAACTGGAGACCAGCACTGAGGGTTCCTTGGAGCAGTCCCAACTGCATTGGGGTGCTGTTTTGCCCCCTGCCCCACTGCTTGCCTTCCCACCATTCTCCAAGGGATGGAAGAAAGAGGCAGGGGGTGCGGCACAAGAGGGTGACAGGGGGAGGAAAGGGGCAGGGGGAAGGTAAATGGTGGATGGAGGTGGGGGAGATCGGCGTGGTGGTGTTCCCATTACATAAAAATTCATATTTTAACAGGATTCCACAGTGAGCCCTGTTAAAATCCAGAAAGGGATTCCCCGGCTTATCAGACATATAGGCCGTGTCTTCACGGGATGCCTTATATCAGTTTCCTGAAACCGAAATAATTGAACCGGGCTGAAACTGTCTCCACAGCTTTCAACTTGATCCGGTTCATCCGCATCCCGACGGCATCCTGATGGCAACCTTATCTCGGATTCAATCCTCGGAGTCCGCATGGCAGTCCTGTCCTCCCTGCCCATTGCCAGTCATGGTGCCCATCCCCTCTCTCTGATTGGTGTTCCCTCCCTCGCTCCCAGGATCAGTCCTCTCACTTAGTTCAAAGTAACAGAGATCAGACCTCTCCCCCGGCTGATGGGGATGGTTGAAAGGGGCGGGGAAGGAGGTGAAAAATGAACCAGATGTATCGGAAGGGAAATTTAACAAGAGATGTGGAGGGGGGGGGATGTAGCAAAAGTGTCTGATTTTATAGCTGTCATGAAAGCCTGCCTGCTCCCACCCTCCCTTCCCTGTGCCTCATCCATGCCTTTTTTGCCTCTTTGTTCTGATCAGCTGTAGTGATCGTGCACTAAACCCTGTAAAATTCTGTCTGCTTCCTCCCGCCCTCATCGCTGTGCAGCTCTCCACCTCCTTTCCTCTGCACCACCTTTCCCTCCCCCTTTTCTTCCAGCTTTGTGCTCTTCCCTCCAAGCCCCCCCCCCACCATCACCCCCACTGAAGACGTCTGGATCCCCCTTTCCCACCCGTGCTTCCCTCGCGCCAAGAGGCTGGGCTGGAGGGGACCGAGGGGCTTTTCCTTCACCTCATGCCTCTTTTCCCCATTGCTCAGGGCACACAGCAGCAGCAAGTAAAGCCCCTTTCCTTTAAACATTCATACAGAACCTCAGCTGCTTTCCTCCCTTTCACTTTCTAAAGGTCTGAACTGTTAGAATTGCACAAAATTGCAACATTGTTAATCAGGAGTGAAGTGGTTCCCTTGCTACACTGTAGCGCTGCTGTGTGAAGGCTGGTCCAAGAAGTTCAGGCTTGCAAGGTGGAAACTTGGGGTGCTGAGAGAAGCCTTGAGGCCATCCATCCCCTGTCCTCGCTTTGGTCTCCTGAGGGTTGGAAGGAGATTGGGGCGCGTGCGCGTGTGTGTATGGGCAAGAAAGCGGCCCAATCCTTGGGTGCAGAGGCCAGGGCTGGTCGTCTCTGCCTGCATCCGCGTGCGGAGAGGCAAAAGGGGAGAAGAGGTTTCTATTTAATCTTACCCGCTCTCTCTCTAAAGGGGCTTCTCTTTATTCTCAAAGGGACCCTCAATCACCCCAATTTTTAATTAAAAGGGGACCCTTTAAGGCATCGTTAAGGGAGGAGTGATCCCTCAGGAAGCTTTTCTCCACGTGTCTTGAATTTATTTTATTTTTTTAATAGCCACTGAATGCGCCAAAGGGAAAGAAAAGGTGCATGGAGGATCCACTGGGCGAACGGAAAGGGGAGAAAAAGGAACGGAGGGACCAGACATAGGGCGGCTTCACCAGGCTGTTCTTGCCCCCACTGCTGCTGCCGCCGCCGCCCCCAGCTGCTCAGAAAGGGCCCTGCTGGGGAGAGGAGGAGGAGGAGGAGGAGGAGGAAAAAGCCGGGGCACTGGAGGGTCCTCGTTTCCTCCATGCCTGGCTTAGCTCGCCCCAGTCTGGAGTCGCCCCAGAGCAGGAGCAGGAGCCAGACAAGCAGCGCTCTCCCCACCCTCAGCCAAGCTGCTTCCCCTCCTTTTCTTTCTCAAGAGCACAATTGCGCAAATTCGCAACAGCTCTGAAAGTGGACTGAAGCTGGATTAAACCTTCAGTGTAACCACAAGCCAAGGTTTTAATCCAGGTTCAGTCCACTTGTCTTGGGGTGGCTCCCTCGCTACAGTGTAGCGCTGCTCTGAAGGGTGGATTTTTGAAATCGCAAGCTTTTGTGGGACGGAAACCCTAAACATGACATGGCCAGAATACAGACAGCCATTGGATACAGTGCGATTGGGGGAGGGACACCCTGAACATGGAATCTCATCCCTGAAAACGGTACTGCCCACACAGTAAAAAAATAAACACATATCAAGCGCAGGATCCGGAGTGAGAGCTGTTGAAATCAGGATTGAGATTCAGAATGGTTTGGCGTGGTTTAACACAGAAAAAGCGTGTTAAGCCAAACTGCCGTCTGAACTCCAGGGATTCAAAACGTTTTGAATCCGAGATATGGTTGCCGTGAAGACGCGGCCAATAGTCTGCAGAAATGGGGAATCCCGTCAAAGTGTCGGAACATTGGACCCTCAAGCTGGATTCAGGCCAGACCAAAGGGCTGGTGAAAACGCACCCAAAATGAAAGTGTAACCAATGCTAATGTGTTCCTGTGCTCTCTGTCTCTTTCTGTGAGTGAATTATATGCTTCCCAGTTTAACATCAAACAGACTTTTTAGAGATCATGGCAGTTTCTCAGTATCCAAGATGCACACCAGGGACATTCTGCTGGGGTTTGGAATGGTGCTGGAAGTGGGCCATTTTAGAGCATTGCAAAATGTCACCAGACTCTAGAATAGGCTGCTCATGCTGCCATTGACAATCTGCATGAAGGCAATAGGGATGATCCTTCTTTAGGTATATAATGCAGAACAGACAACCTGCACCCAAAACCCTACTGGCTGTCCGGGAAAGCTGCCAGCACACCCACAAACACACGGCTGATAAGAGGCTGCTCAGCAAAGGTACTTACTAGCTGCCTAGCAGCTTGTTCGGCAGCTCAGCCCACATGAAGCCCCCTGAGAGTACGTCAAAAAACAGTCCAAGTTTCAGGGTTAACGAGAGCACGACAACAGTCCAGTCCGAGGTCAGGATAGCCAGAAGGGTGATCAACAAATCCGCTCTAAGGTCTTAGGAATTTCGATCAGTTAGGGTCTAGGAGTCAGATTCAGCAGTCTTCTCTTAAGGTAAACAAATAGTCTCTGACGAAGGGCCTGGGCATCTGCCAGGTGTTTTATATTCAAGTCCCTGAACACAGCTGCTGGTTGTCTAACGAGCGTTTTTCTGCAAGTGTCTTAGAATGCCTTAGATCTTCCTTTTCTGCTCTTCTTTGCTTAAAGTTCGGGATCCCAGTGCTCTGCTGCTCCATGTTTCCCAAGTCTTGCACTTCTGCTGTGGCAAGGCTGGGCTGCCGAACCCCAGACTCCACTGGGGCTGGGAGATCAGAACTGGGTCCTGGCACCACCTCAGGTCCCCCCTGCACCCGAGGAAGTGAGTCCTCCTCCTCCTCCTCCTGGCTGACCATGACACTGGCACTGTCTGAAAGCTTCCACGTAATTGGGAGATGTCATTTACTTGATGTTTCTTGCAAACTCCCCCCCCCCATTTCTGTTATCAGAAATCCTAGTCACAACTGAATAACTGGCATTCAAAGTGGTTCATTTCTTAGGTTCTACATAAAAAGGCAACACAACAGGGCCCTTAAGCAAGTATCATTTTGTCAAGTAGCACCACATGTGTATTTCATTTCACTTGAGGGCAGATTGCATTCTCTTCAAAGAGAGAAAGGAGACGCTCAAATATCTGTTTCATGATACACAATGTCCTGTAGTGTGATGGAATATAGGGATCACTAGAGCTCAAGAGGGATCTTATCTGTTTGTTTGTTTTTAATGCAAAAGGCTGTTTTGCTATTAGCTGAGCACACTAGTGCTTTTCTTATCTGTTTGTTTCATCCCTTCATCCAAACAAGGACAATTGGTTAACCGCACAAGAGACAAGTTATTTCGGATGGGGAATGCCTTTAGGAGATGAATAATAAAACTGGCTACCTAGCTGGAACATCTAATTATCAAAGGTGGCACAAAATGTATGGATTAGGGAATTGGTTAGCTTTATGCATCACTTCCATTAATATGACTACTTGTCATTTATTTAGAAGCTGATAGATGCCTCCATTCAGCTGTCATATGAAAGCAATATTTTGCTTGAAAAAAAAATATTTCTTTCTCTTTCATGTGCGTGGGTGTGCGTCCTCCTTTCTTTCCACTGTCATTCCACAATTGTGCCAGAATTCATATATAGTCTGGCTTACATAGGTGACACTAAAAATTGGTTTAAATGTTTGCTTTATTGTTATGTTTAAATGATGCATAAAATTAGGAAAATCTAGTCAAAGTGAAACTCTCATATTTGTTTACAGTTTATTTCAATGCAGTGAGAGTCACCTGACCATGAATTTCATAAATCAATGGCTGCTGCTGCTTCTTTCTTAGCTGCCTAGACATACTGGAACACCTACAAACTCTTTCTTACCTGGTGATGAAATACCAGACACAGGAGGTGATATAGGGGCAGAAAACAGAATGACAATGAAAAGACGTTTGAGGATGGATAACAAGAAGTTTCATGAAGGGGAAGCAGTTCAAAAGGGAAGATAAGAGATAAAAGATAGAGGAGGTATCTATGATTTAAAGGGATCCACAAGAATGTATTTATGCATGATTCCTGTTCCTCACTGGGGCATTCAAAATATTTGCATTTCCCATCTGCGAACTTTGGTCCCACAGTGTTTATTTTTTCTTCATAAAATGCAGTAAGTTTCATTGTTAACTTGCATTAGAATAGGGATGAAGATATTCTCATATAATGAAAAATGGGAGAAGGATGCCCTGAAAAGAAACCTTGGAGACTGTGAGCTCTCTTTTCAGTTCTGCCCTCGCGGGAAGGATGGCTTTATTAATACTTTCAGGTGTGTCAAAAGGATCTTCTTGACTCTGCGGTGTGTGAATATAGCTTTATTGATGGTTGTGTCTGGTCATTTTGTCAGAAATCTTGGAGTCTTATTAGACGATGGCTTAACCCTACGATCCTTCGCCGATTCAACAGCCAAAGCCTGTTTAACACCCGCAGGATCAGAAAATTTTTGTCAGCCGAAACAGCCCAATTAATAGTTCAGACACTGGTTACCTCCTGCCTCAACTACTGCAACAGCTTACTGGTGGGTCTTCCCAGTGCTCCTTATGCCACTGACTAGAGTCTGAAACATAGCAGTCCGGGTGGTTCTGAACTTAGAGAAATACTCACATATCTCTGTCCACCATCAATCACTTCATAGGCACCTGATTCAAGCTAGAACCCAATTTGAAATCTTAGTAGTGGCCTTCAAGACTCTCAGATTACACGTCCCAAATTACCTGGTATCAGGCTATCTTGGTATACACCAGCCAGGAATTTGCAGTCAACAGACAAAGCATTGATGGTTGTCCCTGTGGCATGTACTGTCAAGTAAGGCTGTGCACGAACATTCAAGCTATTCAGAATTTGTACAAATGCGTACAAATTCAAACATTCGTGGACAAATCGAATAGGGCCTACATTAGTAAGCCCTACTTGTCCGCGAATCAGATACTTCAGAATTTGTCAAGGCTTTGGTTGAAGCCTTGGTGAAGACTGGATGGCCTTGCAGCCTCCCCCTCCCCCCCCCCCCCCGTGGCCTCCCATCACCTCACGTGCCTTGGTCCCACCATCACCATCACCACCACTGCTGCCCACTTTTCCTCTAAGCACTTCCAGGTCTGTGCAGGCAGCTCCCACTGTGTCACGCGGACCTGGATGGGGAGCTGTGTGTGCAAATCCAGAGTGCCAAAATTGGCCTGGGGACCCCACTGTGGCCTCCTGTTCTCCTCTGGTGCACCACCTTCCCTTTGAGTAGGCAGTGATGGTGTCCCTGAGCATATTTTGGTGCTCTTCAGAGGCTGAAAAAGCGCTTCTTGGTTTGTGTGTGCAGCTCCCACTGTGTTGCACAGTCCCCGGATGCACAGCCTCCTCTTCCCCTCCGGCATACCCCGTTACCTTTGGGAAGGTCATGTTGGTGTTGCTGGGCCTATTTTGGTGCTCTTCGGAAGCTGAAAAACACATCCGGGTTTGCATGTGCAGCTCCCACTGTGTCACGGGATCCCCAGGTGGAGAGTCGTGTGTGCAGAAGAGATCAAACAACCACTTCCAGGTCTTCTGCTCACTCACACAGCTCCCCGTCCGACGATTGGGCAGCACAGTGGGAGAGGCAAGTGCAGACCCGGAAGTGCTTAGAAAGTGCATGGCAGTATGACAAAAGGGAAGTGGGGTGGGAAGGGAAGGGAAGGGAGGAGGGGGGCAGCAAGGGAGGAGGGGGTTGCTTTTTTTGTGACTATTTGCGCATGAATATGAAGCCCCTCACATTTGGGGGAGGGGGGAAACGTGGCCAAAGCCAAATTTCCCCACATTCCATTCCTATCAAATTGAATGTGGGAAATGGGTTTTGTGAACAACCCTACTCTAGACTACGGACATCCCAAGACCTGAGGCGTTTTCGCACACGGGGTTTTCGAACGCGTGCAAGACAGCCTCGAACGCGGCATACGCATTGCCGCAACGGGGCTTGTGCTCCGACGTGTCTGGAGCTGTCTTGCGCGCGTTCGAGATGTAGAGACCTTTAAAGTGCTCTACATCCGTTCCGGCGCGGACGAAGCACCCGCAGCCGTTCGGGGAGAGAAGCATTCGCTCATGTTTCTCTCTCCCTGACAGCCGCGGGCTCCCCTCCCCCGCCGGCGCTGGCTGACAATCAGCTGATTGCCTGCCTTGCCGGCTGCGGGAGCCTCGGCAGCCGTCTCCCCGCCCCTTGCCGGCGTTTGCCGGCCACGGCACTTCAGAATGCTTTGAGCGTTCTGCGCTCCTATGTGTGAATGGTCAAAGCGCCCTGAAGTGTCTTAGGCTTCCCGTCCTACACCCGTTCCAAATGGAATGGATGTAGTGCGAAAATGCCTCTGGTTCCACAGCCTCCCTTAGACAAGAGAAAGATGTGGTCCATTTCTGCAAGGGCTTAAAAACATTTCTTTCTATCTCTTCAGAGTGAGTTTTAAAGTGTGCATGCGTGTGTGTGTGTGCTTGTAGGCAACATGTACGATTAAAATATATAAAACAATCTCAAAAGGCCTTCTTAGAGATAACAGAAACTCTTTTCAAGTTTCCCCTTTTGCTCTTCTGAAAGTTTTTGTTTAAATAATTTAAGGATGGTGTAATTTTCCAGCATTCCTTCAAATCAATTTCTAACTGGTCAAAATGGTTCATTTCATTAAGAGGATTAAATGTCTGAGGCCTCAATCAATACCACGATGACCCTTTTGAGCTAACAGTTCTAAGGCAGACAACATTTAAACAAACAAACAAACAAACAAATAAATAAAGCTTTTTTCTTCAGTACAAAATTTAAATAGCACATATATATTTAATAAATGTGGAGAAGTTGTCTTGTCTGATAGCAAAGGCATGCTTTCTTATAGATCTAATTAAAGACTTGAGAAGTGCGCTTTTTACAATACATAACCGGAGGAAGAGATAGTTGTGGTTGAGAATCTAAGCCATAGTGCAGTAGGGATGTGAAAGAGTCTGATATGGCTTAATTAGATATGTACAGGTGTAAAAAAAGAGAGAGAAGTCAATGCATATAATACATAACAGTACAGTTCAATAACAAATCTTGGAGACATAGGCACTGAAGTGCAGTAGATCCAGATTTACCAGATCTACTGATCCAGATCATAGTGAGACAATCTGCACTGATGGTGTACATTTGGATCAAGCCTCCCGAGGCTGTGAAGCTCATGTGAGCTTCGCAGCTGCAACCCCACCCCTGATGGCTAAGAATGACATATTCTAGTCTTGGAGGGTATGTGTGTGGGGGATGATTTTCAGTGAAGTGCTATGGCATCCCAGTACATGTGGTTGCTTGTGGCATGCCCTTAGGCCAGACTGTAGACCTGATTCAGATAATCTGGAGTAAAGCATATTTTATTTCAGATTATCCAAATAATGTAGATTAAGCAAGTGCTGAGAGGACGTTTGCATCATATCCACATATCCACAAGTGGAAGCATTATCATAAAGTCAGAAGCTTCTGGAAAAAATAAGAAAATGGGATCCAAAAAATTATAGCTTAGCCAGTTGCTATAAACATGGAAGTTTCTTAACTCAAAATAATAAAGAAAAATATAACATCAGAAAATGAACATTTAATTAAATGTATCTTGACTATCACACAATTATTTATAGTCCACAAATGAAAAAAATGCAGATAATCTTGATATAAAAGGGTGGTATACTGTTTTGCTGAATTTTTTTTGTAGAATAAGTTATTTTAAAACAAATGTATAAAAAGCAAGCACATCAGACATCGACTCCAATCTTGAAAATGTTTATAACATTTCAGCAGTTTGAGGACCAGATAGCAATGATTTTTCCTAAATTAATCGTATTCCTGACGAGATGAGGATGAAAGCTGATCTATGATTCTCTGTTATGGTAATTATGTGCCTGGTACTGCTCCCAAAAGATTTGTGGTTTTGTTTGTATCGTGTGTGTGTGTGTGTGTGTGTGTACACAGCACCCATACCTTTTTAGTATTTTTAAAGAGGGGGAAAAGACAGCTAGGCAGTATCTCCAAATGCAGGACCCACCAAAGTGAATCAAGGTATCTGGTAAATAGACCTTGCCTTGTATATAAATTAAGGTCAAAAAGAGCTCTATTGAGCACAGAATGGACTGCTATATTTTTTGAAGTGAATATAGTTTATGGCAGCATTTTCAGTGAGATAGAGCAATTTTTCTTGTGCATTTCATTTTCATGAGAGTGAAAAATTTCAAGGTCAAAAGCTCATGTTGTGATGGGTTTCAGCCATCTGGTGCAATGTAGGATCAACTTGACATATTGCAGTGTACTGGGAGGAGCAAGGAGAAAGATTCAAGCAGCAAACAATGGAGCTCACAGAGGGTAGAGCAACTTCAGGTCCTGCTCTTACAGGTCGCTTGAAAAACAGTGTTAGATGTGGCTGGTACAATATAATCAGTTCCAAGAGAAATGATATCATGTGCAGGAGGTATGAAATATTAGAAAGGGAAATGAAAATAAGGGCTCTGACTTAAAAGGCAGTTTCCAAATGATTGTCTGCATTAGAACTTTACAGCTTAATCATGAAATAAATAGGCCAAACAATCCCAACATGCTTTTGTTCAGGTGAAGGGCATTCTGTATTTGGAGGGATCAGGCAGGAAAGTCTCCTCCATTTTCCTTTTTGCAGTCTTGCTTTCCTAGATTTATCCATACCGAGTCCATTTCTGCTGCAAGAAATGAACCCAAGTGAAAGGCTGCAGGGAAATACGGCAGAAGTATCGTTTTTGGGAAAGAATGAGAGAATGTCACGCCTAAAGGAAGAGGGAATAAGGAAAGTGAAGACCTAATCCTAACTACATTCCAAAAGAAGAGTTTGCTTTAAAATATTCTTGCTGCAGTGAAAGATGCCACAGAATAGCAGCATAAGAAATAGTTAAATGGCATTAAGAGTCGTGAAAGTTGCAAGAGAAAAGCAAAGCACACGCACAACAAAGTTACTTCAGCATCTTTTTCTAATCTATGCATTCAATTTTTATTTTAGATTCAATTTGCCTTTGCGGGGAGGGAGTGGAGGAGTCGAGAAGTGATATTTCTTGTTTGTTTTTAAGAGATGTGCTAAATGGTAAGGAAATATAGAACACACAGGAGAGTGAGGAGGGCTTTTAATTCATAGCCCTGGCGTGCAGTAAATCTATTCCTTGAACAGGTTTATTTCTTTTATCAAGTAGGGTTTCGTCTAATGGATGGCACCCCTATAAAATGGTGACTGGGTAGTGAATAATGGCACTAGGGGCGTAACTCATCACACTGATGAAAAATAAAGCAAACAGAGCAGAACTTTTGGAACAGATTTGCAAAAAAGAAGGGAGGAAAAGGATTCAGAAACACTTCTCTTTCTTTTCCCTAAAAAGTACATGGAACACATTTATTCTAGAAAATAATGAGAAGGGATACTGAAGCCTAATTTCTTGGAAGATGTTGGCTATTTAGTTTTTGCATGTGTTGTGCCAATCCTAATGTAAAGCAACTAAGATTAATACTTAAGGAATTACAAATCTACTTTTCAAGCATTGTGAATCACAGACTACTGCCCATCTATTACTTGTAGGGACAAATGACACCACACGGAGGAACTTTGCTGCTGTCTGCAGGGACTTTGAAGACCTAGGCAGGAAAGTGAAGGAACTGGAGGCCTTTTCGCATGAGGCCGTCTCAAACGCGCGGAGAACACGCGGAGACGGAGCCTTCGCTTTGCTGGGGTAGTGGTGCCGTCCCAGCCGTCTCCGCGTGTTCTCTGCACGTTCGAGATGGAGAGCAGTTAATTCCGCTCTACACTCGTTTTTCCACGTTCGAAGCATCCCCAGCTGTCCAGGGAGGGAAGTGTTCACACACGCTTCCCTCCCTGACAGCTGTGGGCACGCCCCCCCCACCACAATTGCCCAAAAATCGGCCGAACAGGTGGTGAGGGGACAGAAATAACTTACCTTGCCAGCTCTGCCGTGGTCTGCACAGGTGTGCCGACTCTGGTAGATGGGACCCACAGGGCCCCATCTACTGGGAGCATGTGGCAACCCCAGGCCAGCAAGGTAAGTGAGTGCCTCATGGGGGGGGGGGAGGTGGCTCGCTCCCGGCTGCTGCAGTCCCATCGGGACTGCAGGAATCAGGGAGACACTCAATCGGCGTCCCTTCATCCCTTTCCAGGGCAGGGGGAAGTCGAACTGCCGGCTGTTTATGGGCTGGGTGCTCTGCTGCTCCTGCAATAGACCGGACCTACCCAAAGCTCTGAATGGGTGGGTCCAGTCTACTGCCAGAGCAGCAGATCACTCAGCCCATTGGGGCAGATCTGCCCAATCAGAAGCCTCACCACATGCATGTGGTGCGTGTTCCCGGCTGCCCCGGGTCATTGAGACCCAGGACAGTGAGAAGGTAGGACGTCTGTGCGTGTGTGCACATCCCTGGGCCCCAGGGTGGGTGGGTACCCAGGTGGGTTCCTGCCAGCTGTACTGGACCTGATTGGGTCCTCTACAACTGGCAGGAACCGGGGGAAGCTGCCTGGCAGGTCTGCCCGCTCGTGGGTTCTCCCACCCAGTGGCAGGCAGGCTTGGGAGAGGTGTCCCCGCCCCTATCCAGCCTTTCCCGGATAGGACAGTTTAGGACGGTTTTCCCGTTCGCACATAGTCCCAAACTGTCTTAGCCGGAGTGCATTACAACTGTTCCAGCTGTAATGCAAAAAGGCCTTGGGAACACAGGTTGTCTTCTCATCTATCCTCCCAGTGAATTATCATAGAACAGGAAGATGGAACAGAATTGTAGAGGTGGCCAACTGCTTGCATGATGGACTTCTTGCAAGAGATAGGCTGCATCTTGCTAAAACAGGAAATCACATCTTTTGGAGTAACCTTGATTTCAGCAAAGCATTTGACAAAGTGTCTCATGCAATCCTCATTGAAAAATTGATCAAATATGGGTTTGACAAGGCAACTATAAGGTGGGTTCAAAACTGGCTTAGTAATCATACTCAAAGAGTGGCTTTAAATGGCTGCACATCCAAATGGAAGGAAGTGTCAAGTGGAGTACCACAAGGTTCTGTCCTGGGCCCAGTTATGTTTAATGTTTTTATAAACGATCTGGACGAGGGAGTTGAAGGGAAACTGATCAAATTTGCTGATGACACAAAGCTAGGGGGGATTGCAAACACCAGAGAAGAGAGAGAGAGGATCCAAAAAGATTTAGAGAAACTCGAACAATGGGCTGCAACTAATAAAATGGTATTTAACAAAGAAAAATGCAAGGTTCTGCACCTGGGCAAGAAAAATGAAAAAAGCACATATACAATGGGAGGAATTCGGCTGAGCAGCAGCACATGTGAAAAAGACTTGGGTGTCCTGGTAGATCATCAACTGAACATGAGTCAACAGTGCGAGGCAGCTGCCAAAATAGGCAAACGCAATCCTGGGGTGTATTAGGAGAAGCATAGAGTCCAGATCACGTGAAGTTATTATCCCCCTCTACTCTACCTTGGTCAGACCTCATCTGGAGTACTGTGTCCAGTTCTGGTCACCCCAGTTTAAAAAAGACGCTGACAAGCTGGAGCAGGTTCAAAGGAGAGCTACCAAGATGGTGAACGGTCTGCAAACCATGTCCTATGAGGAACGGCTTAAGGAACTAGGAATGTTTAGTCTACCAAAAAGAAGACTGAGAGGAGACATGATAGCTGTCTACAAATACCTCAAGGGTTGTCACAGGGCAGAGGGATCAGCCCTGTTCTCACTCTCTCAAGGAAGGACTAGAAACAATGGGGTGAAACTGCAGGGGAAAAGATTTAGTTTAGATGTTAGGAAAAAATTTCTAACAGTAAGAGTGATCAACCAGTGGAACAGGCTGCCACGGGAGGTGGTTGGTTCCCCTTCGATGGAGGTCTTCAAGCAGAGACTGGACGGCCATCTGTCTGAGATGGTTTAGGAGATCCTGCCTTCAGCAGGGGGTTGGACTCGATGACCCAGGAGGTCCCCTCCAACTCTACCATTCTATGATTCTATGATTCATCAAGAGAGCTTTAAGCTAGAGCAAAAGGGGGAGGGATGTAAGTGCCTATACAAAAAGATACAGCTAATGAATACAGATGAGGTTCTGCTAATCAAAAGTAAAGGGAAAGAACAAAGTCAAAAATCAAGGAAAGAAACTAGAGGAATCAAGCCTGTAATTTTTTAATGTCTGTTTTTAAATGTTGTTAGCTGCCCAGAGACCCTCGGGTATGGGGCGGCATATAAATGTAAATATAAATAAATATAAATAAATAAAGAGACATCTACTACAAACTAAAATGCTTCTATACCAATGCACAGAGCATGGGAAACAAGCAAAGAGGAAACACAGGAGAAGAAATAGGATATCAATATAACTGAAACATGGTGGGATGATACACATGACTGGAGCACAAAGCTTGATGGCTATAATTTAAAAGAAATAGGCTCAACAAAAGGGAAGGAGGTGTTACATTGTATGTAAGGAAAGCATTTACCTCCACAGAAATTCATCTTTCAGATAATAGAAGCCTTGTAGAAACTGTTTGGGTAAGAATACGAGGAGAGAGCCATACAAAGGATACTATTGTGAGTGTCTACTATAGGCCCGCTGGACAAACAGATGATGTGGATGGACTCTTTCTACATCAGATGACCAAGCTCTCAGGAAATCATGATGTAATGATTATGGGGGATTTTAACTATCCAGACATTGGTTGGAAATGGCAAAAGTCACAAGTAAAATACATTCTTATCCTCTCTTGCAGATAATTTCATCTGCCAAAAAAATGAGAGAAATATAAGGGGATCTACTGTCTTGGATCTAATTCTTCCCAACAGGGAAGAAATGGTGGAGGAAGTAAGGGTGACTAGGTTCCAGGGAGGCAGTGACCATGCTATCATTGAATTTTGGATAACAAAGGGAGAGAAACCTAGGACATCTCAAACTTCAAGGCTGGGATTCAAAGGGGCAGATTTTGATTGACTCAGAAGGAGGGTGCAAAGGATAAATTGGCTGGATGTCCTAAAAGGCAAAAATGTCCAAGAAGGATGGGAAATTTTGCAAAAGGCAATTTTAGAGGCACAATCCTTAACAATTCCCAAAAGAAGGAACAGCAGGAAACAACTGAAGAGACCAGGGTGGATGAAACCAGAACCTGTTAAAAAGAAATAAATGTTTAAGAAATGGAAAGAGGGGGGCATATCTAAAGAAGAATATAATGGTATTTGCTGAAACTGCAGGATAAATATCAGAAAGGCTAAAGCTCAAAATGAATTCAGGATTGCAAGAGAAACCAAAAGCAAATAAAAGAGGTTTGGGGGTATGTCAGGAGCAAAAGAAAACTCAAATAATCTATAGGACATTTACAAGATGAAAATGACAAGCTGGTCAAAAGGGCACAGAGAAGGCAGAACTCTCAGAAATGAAATGAAAAAGTAGCTGGCCCTCATTGTGCTTTTGAAGGAACAAGAGAATCAGGGCTCTGTGTCGACACAGAAATGGTGAGGGAACACTTAGTTAACATAAATGAATTCAAGTCTTGAGCCCAGAAATTAGCAGATATAATTGCTAGATTGCTCTTTGTGATCTTTGAAAATTCCTGGAGAACATGGGAGTTCCAGAAAACTGGAGAAAGGCAAATGTTGCCCCCATCTTCAAAAAAGGGAAGAAAGTCGACCCAGGTAACTATGGCCTGTGAGCCTGACCTCAATACCAGGCAAGATCTTATACAAATTATTAAACAATATGCGTGCAAGCACTTAGATGGGAATGCAGTAATTAACCAGAGCCAATATGGATTTCTAACAAACAGGTCATGCCAGACTAATCTAATATCCTTTTATGACAAAATCACTGGATGGATTGATCATGGAAATGCTGTAACCACGGTGTATCTTGGATTCAAAAAGATCTAGGCCAGTCCCGGGTGAGCAGGCAGATAGCTCTGATGAAGAAACTGCAAGCAACAAGCCTCATCAAAGGCCCTCTCCTCGCCTGCTGAGGCAGCAGAAGCAGCTGAGGCACAGATCAGAGTGATTTGCTCAGCTGCACCATGGGTGAGGCAATGACTCCTCTACTTAAGGAGCAAGCTCACCTTGCCTCAGCATTGTAGACAGCTTCATGCAACCCAGGGTAACTCCATGCCTGTGTTCTGACTTTGGACTAGCTTGTGCCTTGCTGACCCTTTGGACTGACTGATCCTTGCTGACTTTCTGGACTCGTTGACCCTGGACTGGAACAGACCTCAAGTATGACTGAGCCTTTGGAACTGAGTAAGCTGTGCAAGTGTTTGCCTGTTGCCTTGCCAGCCTGTGACGTGACACCACCAATGCATAACTGATGCCTGAGCATCCTAGTCCCTTTCTGCACGTACGTTAATTCAGTACTAAGGTGAAGATTTATATGATACGGGACATAATCCCAAAAATTTAAGGGAATTAGAACAATTATTGGGAGGAAGTTGGTTGCAAGCGAGGGGAATAAAGACTTATATAGATCAAGTAAGAATTAGAGAGATAGTGAATAAGGAAGATGAAATATTTGATAAAATAATAAGAAAAGTGAGGAAGAGTGAAAAAGGTATTGCAGGAATTATATATAAGGGGTTAATGACAGTGGGAGAGGAAATATATGAAGAAATAAGAGGAATATGGAGTGATGATATAAGAATAAACAGAGAAGAAGTTAAAAAGGAAATACAGAGAATGGAAAAAATAAAATATGGACGAATATGGGAAACAAGAATGAAAATAATACATAAATGGTATAGAACACCAATACAATTGTCACACTTCTTTCCAAATGTAACCGAAGAATGCTGGCACGGATGTCAAGAAAGAGGAATATTTTTACATATGATTTGGCAGTGTCAGAGAGTGCAGGTGTTTTGGAAGGAGGTAGAAAATATGATCAATAATATATATGCACTTAATATTAATTTAAATGAAAGGATAGTAATATTTCAATTGGATCTGGAGAATATAAGGCCAAAAGAGATTAGGGAAGTAGTCTGTTCCATACTTAGGTCGGCTCAATTGGTAGTAGTAAATGGATGGAAGGATGCAACTAAATGGGAAATACAGAAACTGTATGAATATATAATAGCCTCGATTGCAGTAGAGGTTCGAGAATGTCGGGAAAATTTTGAAAATGATTTAGCAAAAATAAGAAGGTGTAAAAATAAATGGAGGGAGGTTAAAAATTACCTGGAAGCGAGTGTCAGAAGTGAATTAGTAAAATTACAGCTAAGAATTGTATTCCAAATGTAACCCTTAGCTCATAAATGTTATTGAATATTTACTATTTAGGGGAGGGAGGGGGTGGGGAGGGGGGGGGAAAAAAAAAGAGGGAAGAATGTATAAGTGCATAACTATGTAATTTTCTTTAAAATAATAATAAAAAAAAAAATTCAGTACTAAGGGACTGCAAAGTCCAGTTCTGGACCTCATTTGTCCACATGTAGTGAAGATCCTTGAGGCCCTGCCCATTGCTGGTACACTTCCTAAGTGCTGGACAGAGCGACATCCTGATCAGGGAGACCCTGATTAGGATGGCTGGTAGACGAGTGGGCTCTGGGCTAGACTAAGGAGATATACAGAAGGGCACCAAAGTGCTCTGCCAGAATAGAACCTCCAGAGACTTCTGTTCTTAGCCCTTTTGGAGTATGGGTGCAGACCTCATGGAAGCTTCAGTTCTGGGCAGGAGGTAGTCTGAATTAGTACCACTGGGCAGAAAACACTGATCCCAGCCTCACCTTTCTGTGGTCTGGTCCAGACACACTGATTCAGACCACAGAGAGGTAAGTGTGGAAAGGGCCCTGGTCTTCATCCACATAGATGGACAAAAGGGTCCCATGAGCACTTGCAACCTGACAAGCATCTGTCTACCTGTCTGTCTATCATCTATCTATCTAGGAAATGTATATCCTGCCCTTCACCAAATGGTCCCAGGTTGGGTCACAATGAGGATTAAACATATCAAATATTAAAGCATAATTAAAAATATAGCCCCCACCCACCCCCGCCCTCCCGCCCTCCCTCCCTAAGAGGACAGCACCCTGAGGAAGCTAATTAAATGGCAAAAGCCTGTGTGAAAAGACACGCTTTCACCAGGCACCAAAAACTATACAGCATTTGTGCCTGGCAAACCTTAAGAGGAAGGCTGTTCCAGAGTCTAGGGGCCATCACAGAAAAGGCCCTGCTGTATGCCCCTAGGCCTTGTACTACAAGAGAAGGAACTACAAGAAGGCCCTCGAGATCTCAGTGCAATGGCAGGATTATACGGGACAAGGTTCTCCTTCAGATACCCAGGGGCCAAGCTGTTTAGGGCTTTATATGCTAGTGTCAATTGGGCTCAGTAGCGAATAGGTCCTTTAAGGCTGGCATTATGTGAGTCCGGCTAGAGACTCCCATCAGCAGTCGGGCTTCTGCATTCTGCACCCATTCCAGCTTCTAAACCATGCCAAGGTTAGCCCCACCCAGAGCGCATTGCAGTAGTCTAATCTGGAGGTTGCCAGAGCATGGATCACTGTGGCCAGGTTATCCTGATCCAGGTAAGGCTTCAATTGGTGGGCTGGATGGAAATAATGGAAGGCACTCCTGGCAGCTGCTGCCACTTGGGACTCAAATGACAGCGAGGAATCCAGGAGCACTCCCAAGTCACGCACCTTGGGAGTACCCTTCCATCAGCTGCTGCCTTCTGGGACCCACACAATTGACATGTAGACTCTTATAGGCCCATTTCTGACATGGTAGAAAATCACCCCAAGCCAATTCTACAAAGCTGAGGAACAAAAGTTCCCCAGCTTCAAAATGCGCGAGGGAGGACCGTGTGCAATGTGTAGATGCTGTATGCCCCATCCCACAGATGAGAGCAAACACTTTCTTGATGAGCTGCTGCAATCCCCTGATCATGTTAATGTGGAAAAAAGTTTCTAGTTTTAAAATCTTGCAAATTGGGCTCTGCATTTGAAAAGTGCTGAGACTTGCACTTTTACAGGCTTATAATGTCTTATAATGCAGATCATAAAATTAAATATACACTCATCAGTAAAATCTTTCATAAACTGTGGCTGACAGCCATAGAACATCTTTGGATTCTCAAGTTTCCAGGATGCGCTATGGGGAAGCTTTATCCAGTAGTTAAGGGGAGCAGACACTTAACTCTGTTGCAGTAATAGGGACATCCATTAATTTGCCATTTCTGTTGTGTCTTTTCTTACCTCTAGGTCTTAGGCAAATATAAATTCAGAGACTTTTTTCAGTTACATTACAAGTGATTTACAAGGTAATTTTGTGAACACCCCAGGGAAATATACAATTTGCAAATTGCTTAAATGACACCTTGGCTATTACCTTAAATTATTATTGCAGTAGATTTCATTTTACAGTATTTCAGCCTGATTATACATTAAAACTCTAACTTTATCAAAATAAATACCCCACTCCTATTTGCATAGTTTTATTTTGTTGAGACTGTATGGTGTATGGAACCACGGCATGTTTAATCGGACTGTATGCTTGTTAGAATGGTTCTAAATCCTTAGGCAATGTAATCTGCAGTAACTCCATAACTCTGTAGTAAACAGAGTGATATCCCTATTGAAAATGATTTCTGGGGGAGGGGTTCCACTTGCCTCCCTTAATTCAGATCTAAGAAATGGGCCCTTCAAACTAATCTGGATTTAGAAGATCCAGATCTAAGGAAATACCCAATGCGTCTCTGCGGGCAGCGTAGCACCCAATAGCAATGGTTACTAGGCAAGCTCGCCATGGGAACCCCGGAGCATCCATGTGTATCCAAGTGAGAGACGTCCGTCAAGCCGGGTTTGGGGGGGGGGGGGTGATGCACATGGTGGGGGGCAACCTCTGGAGCTGCTCTGGAGATTCCTCTGAGCCCACCGCTGGACCCCAGTGACCCATTCGCAGTGCGAATGCACACGATATAATCCAGATTTAACGCCTGAAGACCAGATTGTAGACCCCTTTAATGGGGTCCACAGGAAATCCAGATTATAGGCCCTGAAGGACACAATTAGTTTGTATTTCCCTAGTACAGGTGTGAACAAATCAGGTTCTAATGGGGTCTGCAGTGGAAATAGGGTCTTCCTGCTCTGAGCCTAATGGGTACTTAGTGCTAGTGGACCACCACCACCCCCAATTTCTAATGATTCAAAATAGTTTTTAAGTACATGTCTTATATTACACAGGTATAGCTCCATAAATGATATCCTGCTCCAAGGGACAGAAAATGCAGAAATAATAACTGGTGCACATTTTTGTGGACATACTGGTGCAACTGGTATAACTGATTTCATTAGAAGGTATTTCATTAATTTCAGGGTTTTTTCATGTGCAACATTTGGGGGAAATATAAACAGACAAGATGAAGTTATAGAATAATTCTTAATCAACGTATACAGAGGCAGATTGGTCATTATTATCCAAAATGTGATCTCCACAGTGATCATAAAATGATTCTGTTCTATGCACTAGACTAGAGATCTATAATCCAAAATGTGCAAACTGCAACTGATTGGACTCAGTTTCCTGCAGGGAAATCTTCATCTCCTAATTGAATAGAAATTGATTTTCTAGCCATGAGATAGCAAAGTTCATATAAAAGACTCAAGGAGACATTCAGAATGTAAGAAGACTGTACTATGTGCCTGCACACACACATACATGCTTGCACACAGTTGTTTTAAAGGCATGAAAACTGCAGCAATCATTCTCCGTTTAATGACTGCAGATTAATTTAGTATTGATTGTTTCAGTCAATGTAAATGTAAAAGATTATCTGAAGTAGCAATGCACACTGTATATTGAGTCCTGCAACTGTCTTCTCTTTGAGGGTATGGGAAGAGTTGTATGTGATTTTTGCTCTGTACACGTGTCCCGTATGATTGTGATGGCAAGGTCAATAATAATTTAATCAATTCTTCCAAAGTTCTATTAGCAGCCTGCCTGAAGTGGACTTGTATTGTCCTCTTCACCCTGGTCCCTTCGGTTACCATCACACATGTCTGCACTGATGGAATTCTGCACGGATGAAAACGCTCTCTTGATAAAGACAGATTGAGATCATCTGATAGGAGGGGGAATGATGATTGATTTGGATCAGCAGCCCTGTCTGATTACGCTCTACGTGGGGCTGCCTAGAGAATAGCAGCAAAACCGTTAACTTGAACCTCTGGCCGGGTGAACATCTATGCCAGTCATAGAAGAACCGCACTGGCCTCTAATTCATTACTAAAACAAACTCAAGGTTTTAAGTTTATAAGGCCTTAAATGACTTGAGCCCTAAATATCTAAAGGAACACCTCCTCCCATACAGAGCTGCCAGTGCAGACGTCTCGGCTCTGCCACCATCCATAGAAATGAAAGAGGAGGAATATGTGAGAGGCTTTCGCAGTGGTGGCCCCTAGATTATGGAATAACCTCAGGCATTCAGGTATCTGGTGAAGATGCAGCCTTTTCCCTGGCCTTGGCTGAAGAAACAGAATCCCCCTCTCCTTTCAGACACTATTGTTTAAATGAATTCATTTTAATTGTGTTTTATTATGATTCTAGCATTGAGATAGCATAGGTTTTATTATGATTCACCCTGACATATTTGGGTAAAGAAAGAAAGAAAGGAAGATAAAGAAAGGAAGGAAGGAAGGAAGGAAGGAAGGAAGGAAGGAAGGAAGGAAGGAAGGAAGGAAGGAAGGGTTATTTTAGGCACGTTCCACATGTGACCTTGATGGTGCCGTGGGATCACTCTGATGGTTCAGGCGCTACAAATCTGAGTGCCCCTTTTGAGGCACCAGGGTGCTCTAATTGTGCCAGATGTGCTTGATTCTGTACCCTGAGAACGTTCATTATGAATGCCAGTGGCCGCTGGTGGGCTTCAGGGATGGGTGGTCTCAGGCAAGGTGGGGAAAGGGGTGTTGCTGGGCAAGGTCACATGGTGTGACCAGTGAGGTCATGTGGGCGAGGCTGGTGAGGTCACATGGGTGGGGCTGGTGAGGTCACGTGAGTGGGTGGGGCCCAGGGGCAGAAAGAGAGAGAAAATAAGTTCTTGCCTTGAATCTGAAGTAGTGCAATCATGACTAGCACAATCCGTGTGATTCGATACAAGGGAAAGGTCCACACAGCTTCCCAAGCATAGCTGAAACCATGCTAAGGGATGACTGGCACCACATCCAAACTTTAATTCTTTAATTCCACTGTTCTTGGATATTCCAGAATAAAGCACAGATGCTCTCGAATGTCCATGCTTTATTCCAGAGTATCCACATACAGCGGAACAAATAGCCAATGACTTGGCGCTTAAATAACAGTAATTTTGACTGAGAATTACCTTATCACCAACATACTGCATCATGGAAAATTAAAAGCTCAAATCTGTGTGCATAATCTAGACATTCGTTCAGTAAGTCTGCGGGGTAAATGTTCCCTGATGGATTGACAGGGTTGATTTAATGCTCTGACTCAGAGGCCCTGAAAAAAGAAACACTGGACTACAATACTGATGTCTTTTAATTTAAGGCCACGTTACTTGACTCCATTTAGCAAACACTGTCCTGCAGCAGGCATCTAGTATCAGTATCTCCCTTTCATTAATTAAATTATTTTAATATAGCAATACAAGCTTCAGAATCATATACAAGCAGGCAGCATTAATTTTATAGCCTGTAACTAACAGTACCTAATGCAAGTATTTTATTTTGGGTCAGCAAGTAAATTAGGACTGAATTAATCTGTATTTATTGGAGCAAGCAGATACATGACTAAAAATAAAAATGATCCCACTTAAGTATCCATAACCAACCCCTGAAACAGCACGAGCAAATCAACCAAGCATCATTTCCTGGTTTTGTCTTCAAATCGTATGTGCACTTTTAAGGCACCATCCTGCACCACATAAACAGTCACTGGGCTGACCAGTAAAGTAACAAGAAACAAACTGTAATTCCTCCTAAACCCCACACTTACAGCATCTTCTCTGCCACACTTTGCAGCAGCACAGCTGTCATAAGAACATAGGAGAAGCCCTGCTGGATCAGGCCACAGCCCATCTAGTCCAGCCTCCTGTCTCATACAGTGGCCCACCAGTTCCCACGGGCATCTTTAGAGAGACAAGGGCAAACCTTCTCCTGCTCTCCAATCCCAGCAAATGGTCTTAGAGGCATCCTGCCTGTGCCCCCAACCTGAAAGATGTACTTAGGCATCCATTCTAGTAGCCATTGATACCTGTTATCCATGAATTTGTCTAACCCTTCCTCAAAGCCATCTTGGCTGGTAGCTATTACCACTTCTTCTGGCAGGCCCTGTCTCCAGCTTCCGGAAAGCCTGCTTGGCATTCCAGAAGGCCCCGAAACAGACCCAGTGCACCAATGGAGCGCTCCTGCCCACCTCCTTGGCGCCTCCTTACCTTTGGGAGTGCCCCGGTGGAGGTCCAGGCTCTGAGTGGCGGCGGCGTGGAAGGCAGCGCAGATGGCAGTGTGGTGCAGATGGCAGTGGCAGCAGCGAGGTGAAGTAAGTGGGAGGGGTGGCAATGGAGGGGTGAGGGTTAGGGATTATTCCTGGGGGCTGATATTTGGCCTGAGCCGAATATTTCCACGTTCTATCCACCTTGAAATTAAACAGAATGTGGGAATTGGCTCCATGTACGCCCCTATCCAGGAGAGGGCCTTCTCAGCGGTGGTAGGCTGTGGAATAGTCTCGCCGTTGTGGTGTCTCTATCTCCTTCACTGTACACTTTTAGGAAGGCAGTGAAGATGTACCTCTTTGCCCTGGCCTTTGGTTAAAAGGGGATGCTATTATTTTAATACATAGTGTTATTGTTTTAATAATGTTTGATTTTAAATGTTGTTACCCACCTGGAGAACCCCAGGTATAGGGCAGGATAAAAATGTAAATAAATAAAGCCCCCTCTATATGCTGTCCTGCTGTTTCAGTGTGGGCATCTTTCGTTAATTTATTTTTGATTGTGCTTTCATCTTTTTGTAATGTTACACTGTAGAGCAACCCTTTATACTATTCTTATAGTTCCCCTTTTAACCCCCAGACTAAGGGCAGCGTATGAATGACATAAATCAAGGGTAACCTATCAGCTGCCATGAACTGACACCAAACACCTCCAAAACGATCTATTAATGCTGTGGCCAAGCAAGATATGTGACCAAACAAACAATTGGGTTCTATACCAAAAGAAAAAATATTTGTAATATTTACTAAAAGGGTTACAAATAATAAATGAACTAAATCAAATAATACAATATAAAGCACCAAAATTAAAAACCTCACTGTAAGAAAAACAATTGTGCTTTGATTTTAATATACCTTTTGGCTGTGGCTTGTGGTTTACTTTTTATTCCACAATAGTTTTTCTTACAGTGAGTTTTTTAATTTTGGTGCTTTATATTGTATTATTTTAGTTCATGTATTATTTGCATTATCAGTGGGGTCATTGTAACCCTTTTAGTAAATATTACAAATATTTTTTCTTTTGGTATAGAACCCAATTGTTTGTTTGGTCACTTTTGGTGTGTTTGTTTGGGTCTCTTTTGGGATTTTTGGTTGTTCCTGTTGTTGCCAAGCAAGATATGACATCCTTCTGCTTGTAAGGCCAGTTTGACGCACCCGGAGCCCTTGTGCTCTACCTACAAATCATCTTCACTGTCAAAAGCAGAGGGTCTTCTGTGTAAGCAAGTTTGGGACTGTGAGGCACTTGACATGCGCCTATTTAACTACATTCAAAACTTTGTTGAGCTTTTTTTTGCAATGTCCTTTAACTGAAGAAAACTGTCTTACTTATTACTAACTACACCCCTACCCATTATCCTCCCTCCCGCCTCAAATCTAAACATTCTCTGCAATTGCTATTTGTGTCAATAATCTGTACCCTATGGCTGCCTCTATTAGAATTTCATTATTGCATGTCTCTCTGTGCTTAGGAGTAATGAACTGTGTAATTTCCCTGGAACCATTCACTGAGCCTTAAAGTGTTGATCTATTTCTTAGGGTCCACCTCTGTCACAGCACTGTGCAGCAGCATAGGCTGAGTCCCCAAAAGACTTATTTACTTCTCTACTGTTACTCTACTGTCACTCTATTGAAGTGGACTTTAAAAGTGCCATGCAAATCAGGAATAAGCGTCCGCATGAGGCTCAGGAAAATGCGTGTTTTTAACGCACCTTCCGTCCCCATAGGATCCCTGTTTTCTTTGCGCGCATCTTTTTCTCCCCGCCCCTGCTCTTGTTGATAGGGTGCCAGCGGGAATGGGGAGGGACTGCGCTCGGTGTGGCCACAACCAGGAAGACAATCCGATCAAGTGCAAAGGAGAAACAGCAATCGCCACTCTGTTCGTCTCCCAGATCTCTCCCCCCCTTAAATGGCTTCTCGTGCTGGAAAACATTCACTCTCACCACTTTCCCTGTTTTTGCTTTCAAAAATCCACCCTGCCCAGCGCACGAGCGCTGACAATCCCTGACAAGTGCAAAGGAGAAACAGTGATCGGCTCTCTGTTCGTCTCCCAGATCTCCTCCCCCCCCCCCGAAATGGCTTCTCGTGCTGGAAAACATTCACTGACAATCCCTGACAAGTCCAAAGGAAAAACAGCAATCGGTTCTCTGTTCGTCTCCCAGATTCCCCCCCCCCCCGAAATGGCTTCTCGTGCTGGAAAACATTCACTCTCACCACTTTCCCTGTTATTGCTTTCAAAAATCCACCCTGTCCAGCGCACGATCGCTCATTCACTCATCACTTTCCCTGTTATCGCTTTAAAATCCACCCCTAGCAATAATCCACCCATTTCACACCTCACAGCGATTGCAACAATGTTGCAATTCTGCGTGATTCTGGCTCTTTAGTTCTGAGCTTTAGAAAGTGAAGCTGTTTCTGCTGTGTGTGCAGGCGGCAATCCCTGCCCCTTTTGCCACGGAGCGTCCCCAAGGTAAATGTAGCGAGGAAAACCCGCGACTTACAGAAAGAGCGCTGGAAGAGTTGTTTAAAGTGCATGTATTTTGTCACGCGATTTCCACGTTTTGTAGCGCTGGAACCTCGTTAAAAACCCTGGCTTGGGGGTGCTCAGAGGCAAAAGGAGAGTCTTGGCAGACTTTTTATTCCTTGGGGACAGGCCCATAGTTTATTGTATGCAAAACTAGAAAACAAAACAATATGGCAGTGTTAGCAACCGCCCTGAGCAATTTTTGTCCCATGCAATCTGTTCAGATCTGTGCTGAACTTTTTCCCAGGCAGCACCAGGGCACATACCATCTTAAATGTTCTTTCTTCTCATCATAATGCCCAGAAGTTACAATCTAAAATCATTTAATATAAATGAACGGCTTGTATGGCTTGCTCAAGTTTCCTCTGATGGGATGAAAGCTAATTAGTGGCTTGTCAGGCATTTTCTGTACTCAGGCACTCCCAACCCTGTTGACAGAGGTGTGTGTGTGTGTGTGTGTGTGTGCAATGCGTGTGTACTTGTGTGTGTGTGTAGAGGGGACAGAAAGGAAGGGAGGGAGAAAACAGTTCTTAAAGCAAATATACTCTGGAGTCATTTGTTGGAGTGGAGTTAAAGAAGTTGTTGGACAGCCATTTCTCAACAAAGGACAATTTGCTTTCATTGTCGTTGGAATGGGTTGGACTTCATGAATCTTAAGATCCTTTAAATTGAAATTTAAAAGCTGTTGTGTCTCAGGAAGGCGAGGGCAGCAAGGCAAGCACACACACATGGTCACGGCCATCCGTTGGGGCTTGAGAGAAGGCAACATCAGGTCAGTCCAAGGTCAGGGGTGCCAGAGGTTTGGCAGAAAGTAGCAGCAAGATCCAAGAGTCAGTTTCATGGGCAAGAACATGGACAGAGGTTGCACAAATGCGTTGTTTGCAACACCGGACCAGCAAGTGCTGCGAGCCAGCTCCACGCCCGTTTCGCTCCAGCTGTGCAAGACACTGCGATCTGCGTAACACCTGCTCCTCTTGCTGGAGCAGATGGGCGAGGTGCGCATCTGAGACTGGCTGTCCGAACTCTCATCCCCAGAACTGTCTGAGTGCACCCCTAAAACTTCCCCCTGGCTCTCAAGGTCTGCGTTGCTGTGCTCTGGTTGCTGCCCAGACTGCTGGGTGATTGGAAACGCTCCTTTGTCCTCAGAGGAGGGAGCTGGACTGGCAGGACAGGGCAGGACAGAAAGTGGGGCTAGTGCCAGAATCAAACTGCTTTTGACCCTCTAAGCCACTGTGGCACTTTCCATACCTTACGCCTTGATGCATGATGTGGAGGCTGGTCTTACTCAGACTACAAAATCTGGACCAAGATCAGAATGGTGGATGGTTGTAAGTGCCAGGAGCCGTCAATTCCATTGTAGTCTCATCCAGGTCTAATTCCAAAGTTAAAAGCCACGAGGCATTCCAAAATTAGCCCATTTCTAGAAACCTGGTAAAACAGTGCCAGGCTCATGAGCCACTTGGATCAGTCCAGTTATCTGCACAGTAGCTTCACTCTGGGGGAGTAGACCAGCCAGCTGTAACATGCAAGCAGAGTGGTCCTCAAGAGAAATAGGTTACTGGGGACCACTCTACCTTGTGAATGCCACAATCTATGGATAATCTGTGGTTCCTAACAACCAAGTGGAACCTGCCTGTGTTTCCCTAGGGCACAGAAACCATGAACATTGTTCTGCTGTCCTTTCAAAGTGATCATAGGAAGTTGCTGTATTCATATAAATCAGTGATTTCACTATAGAGGCAGAGAAGCAGAAAGGCAAAGCTTCTGTGTGAGACCAAATATTCCAGGGCTTATCTGCATCAGCTGGGATAACATGGAAGTCTAGCACAAAGAACTGAAAGTGAATTAGACTTATGGCAGACTCAAGGATTGAACCAGAACACTCGTGGATTCTTGTGGCCTTACAGACTTTATTTTGAAAAACCCAGGCCTTTGTGTAGAAGGCAAATTGATAAACCTTTACTCCCCTCCCCTCTTTATGTCAATAAAAGCTGCAAGAAAAGCATTAACTTATCAAGAAGTGATTGGTGTTAAAAAGCCCTGCCTCCTTAGGACAATGGAAGCTGATATAGTTTAGAACAAATTGTTCCTGGCATATTCTGTTTACGCATATTCAAATGATGCCAAATATGTATTGGAACACCTTTGAGTTTATCTGGCCAGCTGTATTGTATCAATCAGTCCAAGCTGACACAGGAAGGCAGATATCAAAAACGTGGTGAATCTTGAAAGAAGGGTGATTTTGACCCTTTGATTCACTTTTGGCAAATCCCCACAGCAAGCTTATTTCGCTTTCCCTAAACCAAAATAATAGAACCGGATGCAAACGCGAATTTGCCTGTTCCCATTACTTTTAACTTAATCGCGTTTGATCCGGATTCTGAGGATCCTACGTGGCGTACGTGACTCAAGGGGGCACTCAAGTGGCTACTTTTTAAAAGCTGCTTTTCGGGGCTGCCTGCCCTCTTCCTCCTGGCATGGACGCGCAACCCATAACAGACCCCTTCACCAAGCCTAACTGGGTGGCTGGGTGGCTGCCGCTTGCCTGCGATTCTTTCCCTTTCCCTTTCTAAAGTCAGAACTCCAAAAAGCTAGAACTGCGCAAAATTGCACCATTGTTATTCCAACCATCAATGTGTGAAGTGGTTCCAGCGCTACAGTGTAGCAATCCCTGTTAAGTGGATTTTTACACTGAAATCACTGTCTTTGGAAGCAAGCTATTGGGAGAGGGAAACCCTAAACATGGATTCACATCTCTTAAAATGGTACTGTCCACACAGTAAAAAATGTAAAACGTTTCAAGCGCACGATCCGGAGTGAGACCTGTTGAAATCAGGAATGAGATTCACCACGCTTTGGGGTGGTTTAACACGGGAAAAGCTTGTTAAGCCAAACTGCCATGTGGACTCCAAGGACTGAAAACGTTTTGAATCCAAGATAAGGTTGCCGTGAAGACACGGCCTTTGTCTTGGAGTTGCTACACTATTGTCTTGACTCCAGACAGTAATCAAGGTTCATTTACATTGTTCCAGAGAAGCTGCTGGCAGCAAGCAAAGTGTAGTTGTTTTTTTATCCCTTCATCAGCATTTCACTTGTCAACAAACTAGGTGTGACCTGTCCCACATCTAGACCTTTGCTCACCACACCTCTCTACCAAGGAAATCAGTAATTTTGAACCCTTGTTTCAAACAAACATATCCAAAATTCAGAACTTCATCCAATGAACTACCTTGCCCCTTTTTCACTTGGAGAAAGAGTATTAAAAAGGCCCAGTTTTTCCATTCTGTACAAAGATTTCCCCCACCTCATCACAAGAGCTGGAACCACTGAAACATCACTGAAGAAAGAAGAGAGCAAGCCAAGATCATCCATCTTCGTCCCTTTCTCCTTGCATCATTCTGAAACTGAAGAGAGGAGCTCTGATTCTCAGGACTGCTTTCTCCCTTTTGAGCTGAATTCACCTGGGAAGAGAGATATCTCCCCCCCCCCTGCCCTTTCCTGCCACCTGGGGTCCAAGCTGCAGCTTGAACTTCTGAGCTTCTGTACTCCCACTGCCTGGACAAAAAAGCTCTTTTCACTAAGGGAGTGAGGATTGTGGAGCAGTCAGTTTGCCTGTCCTTCTATGGCTGCTGAGACTGTCCACGCAGAGCGCTGAAATGGGAACTCCTCTCCTCTCCCACACTTTCCCTTTTAGCCTGGAGAAGACTTCAGATGGTGAGGTTCCTACCCGTGTTGTCCCTGTTTCTTTAGTGGCAAGATTACCTATTAGGAACGTGTCTAGTTTCTTCCTAGTTTCACACACTAGATGGGTCTCCTTATTTAGTTTTCCCTTTTTCCTTTGCTGTTGTCAATCATTAGCAATTGCCTGGCTATCCACGCATTCTGACAAATTACACTAATGCCCATTTCTCCTTGGTTTAAAACCCTTTTGCCAGGTTTAATCAAGATTCTTATTTTTATTGAAGAATCTTCTTGTTTAGATTTTTTCTTGCTGCTTGCCTGATACTTGTGGCCCACTCTGGTTAATGCTCCATTTCTAAACCCATTAGCCTAAAAGGTCCTGCTTGTGAGTCTGTGTTTGGGAAGTTCTCTTTTTTTTCAGCCAGTAAATTCCAATGCTCACCTCCTAATACCTGGTTACAGGGATTGACTTTTCTTCCTTATTATCCTTTTGTATTTTATTTCTTTTGTCCTTTGGTGGTTCAAGATAAGGCATGGCAATTGGAAGGCAATGGCTGCACTGAAGAAATATAATGGAAGTTCTTTTCTGAAACAATAGCAGAATAAATGCTCTTGAAGGAAGGCAATCTGAAACACAATCTATTAAAAAAACAAGTTAGTACTAGAAAAAAAATCTATCAGAGTAATTCAAGATCAGCACAGCATCCCATTCCTTTAAAATGAGAAGAGAAACAGAAAAAAGCTTGGCATTATTAGGAAGTGCAAGTTTGCCTATGATACCACTGGTCACAACAACCAAACAGTTTTGGGATGCCACTGCCATCTTGAATAAATCATACCTGATGTCCACAATTACCAGCAAATTAAATGGTTGTCAGGTAGAACTGCAGGATTGTGGAGTCAGTGGATGCAAAACTGAGATTAGAGGTTTACACAGATCATTTCCCAATCTGTTGTATAAGTATTTAGGATTTTGTTATTCTTTTGTTAATTTTTATTCCATTGTAACATCTAAAACCTACCCATCCCCTTCCCACAGCCCTGCTAGCTCCAACCAAACCATCTGCAGGTACTAAAACGTGTAACAGAAGATGGGAACATAAGAGGAGTCCTGCTGGATCAGGCCACAGTCCTCCTAGTCTAGCATCCCAGCCCACAAAGTGGCCCACCAATTGCTTATGGGCCTCTCAAGCGGAAGACAAGGGCAAAAACTTCACGTGTTCTCGAATCCCAGCAAATGGCCTGGAGAATATACCAAGGCACCCATTCTTGTGGCCATTGATATGCCTGCCATCCTCGCATTTGTCTAATCCTTTCTTAAAGCTCTCTAGGCTGGTTGCTATTACCACCTCTTCTGGCAACAGATTCTATAGACCAATGACCCTCTGGGTGAAGAAATACTTCCCCTTCTCTGATCTGACTCTCTTACTCATCAGCTTAATAGATGCCCCCTGGTTCTTTCCAAATTTTCTATATCGTGCATGATTTTATATATTTAATACATTTTAATCAATATTAGTACTCAAAACATTTCAAAATGAATTCTTTTTTGTGGGAACCCCTCATCCGTTTGGTGTCTTAAATTTATGAATACATTGTTTCCAAATACCAGAGAATCAAACTTGGGTTTTCTCCTTTTTATTTTCAACTGTGTATACTTTATGAATTCATTTTACATTGTGTTTCACACAACCAAGTGTTGCTGTGCAGCATAAATCAAATAATGAAGTAATGGTTGTATTTGTTGGGAAGGTCTAAGTATAAAAAAAACCATTCAACTCAAGGTTAAAAAAAGTGAATTTATACTTGGTTTATTTCCTTTTTTTCTGATGTATTTGTCCCCAAAATTAGTTTACCCCTTTCCATTCCCACCACATACGGTAACTGAAAAGATTTTAGCTAACAATGGGGATATGAGAACTTTGTTGTTATTCTTGGATTCAAAACCAAAACAAATATTTAAAAATGGAAAAATAAAAAGGAAGTCCACATTTTCAAACAATTTATGAAAAATTATAGCACTTTAAGCGTTTTTTTTTCCACTGATCTCCTTAATCCGGATCTAAGATGATCCGGATCTAAGGAATGGGTCTTTCAACTAATCCAGATCTAGTAGATTCATATTAAGGGAGATACCTGATGCGTCCCCAAGGGTGGTGCAGCACCCAATAGCAATGGGTGCTAGCCTGCCCACAGTGGAAATGCCGGAGCACCTATATGGTGAATCCGGATCAACCCACATGGAGCCTGCCCGTCACCCCAGGTTTTCGGGGGACAGGGGGTGCAATCTCTGTAGATGCTCCAGAGATTCTTTGAATATTCTCCAGAACGATCTGCCACAAACTTCAAAGATTCTCCGGAGCTTTTGACAAAGGTCCGTAGGATTAGCATTGTTCTTGCATGGGGTCCTCTTCAGACCCTGTGCTATTCTTCGGAGCCAACTTCAGAGATTGTGCACAGGCTTCGGACCTTTGGGTTTTGGGGCACCCCCCATGGGTGTACCCCCACCCCGGACACCCTGTAGACCCCATTGCCTGATCATGGTGGAAACGTGCTCTGTATAATCCAGGTTTGATGCCTGAAGATCCCACTGTAGACTCCTTTAATGGGGTCTACAGGAAATCCAGATTATAGGTCTTGAAGGACCCATTAAATCTGGATTTCCCTAGAACTGGTGGAAACAAATGTGTCTCTAATGGGATCTGCAGTGGAAATGGGGTCTTCCTGCTCTGAGCCCAATAGGTCCTTAATGGGTACTTAGTGCTAGTGGGAAAAAACCCATAAGCATTCCAAATTCAAATTATTAGAACTGGATCAAAGTAAAAAAATGGATTAAATTGAAAAGGGTTGGAATAGGATAATCCATAAATTGCTGTTGTTTGGATGGAAGAAGAAATATAAATCACGAGGAGGGTTCATTGGCATATGGAAGAAAAGTAAAAAAAAATCTAGCCTCAAGAAAAATTATTAATGATAAAAATCTGATAATTAGAGATTAAATGAAATGAAAATAAGGGATATAAAAAATCAGAAGATTTGAATGATGAGAATGAAAGAATTATATATAAAATTAATCAATAAATGGTACAGAACCCCCTATCTGCTCCCCTATATGACCCCAAATTTTAGTTCAGGTTGTTGATTTAGATGTGGGAACAGAGGGACATATTAGCATTTACTGTGTAGTTGTGAGGAAGTTCTGAAAAATAATTAGTAAAGAGATTAATAAAATTATTCAAACTATACTATACAAATTCGTGTTTACTATACAAATTCGATAGACATGACTATAGGTATATGGTTAAACAATAATTAATGGCAACCAAGGCGGTAATAACTAAAAATTATAAAAAACCCGAGAAACAGAAAGTTAATAGAATGGTATGCTCATATTGGTGAATATATGAAGTTTGATTTTATAAAGGAGAAAATAATTAAATATATGGGAAATGTGATATTGCAGTCCTTTGTACTTGTCTGGTCAAGAGTTACAATCTACCTTTGTCAAAAAATGAGAAACACAGCTATACAAGGAATAATAAACACAATCTCCTATTTGGAAGGAAAATGACAATTTAAGAGCCATGAAGACTGACCTCCTGCTTTGGGCAATGGGGAAGGGAGGTGGAGATCACCGTATTTGTTGTAAAGTTTCACTTTTTTTTTGTATATTATTTTAAGAAGTAATTTTTAAAAAGAACACAAAAATGTGTTTATTCCATGGTAGTGCAGATTTATTTTTCAAACTCATTGGTATTCAAACAGCCCTCTTTAGAGTGGTCAAGGACCTATTTTCATCTCGCTCTAGAAGTCCAATCCTGGAAAGATTTAAAGCTTGCTGTAAACTTTCACTTTGACGATAACATTGCTCATCTTCATGCTTGCTGGAATACTACTGACGGGACAGTACTTCGTGAAGGGCTCCAAAAGCTGTCAGTTCCTATTTTAAGGCATTTCCTCCAGGTTTGGGACCTGAAGACGCAGACAAGACTTTTATGGTGGTCTTCCCTAGAACATGTCCCCTCGCTCATCGCTCATCTTGATTTGCTAGACTAAGCTGTTTGGTGGTGACTGGGTGGCAAATGCATCCTTGCATGATGGAATGATGCCTCTGGCAATGTGCCATAATATTGCTATTAAGAGAAATCTGCAAATGATGTCTACTGGCCTACCTCTTGCCTGCTGGCTCACTCCTTTCATCATCATTCAGTTGCAAATATCCAGAAACCACCAAGCGCACAAAAAACCAAAATAAAGCAAACCGAAGGAAGTGGGCAGATGTTTGGCTGATATCTGCAAGAGAAAAACAAAGAGGTAAAAGCTTGCAGTTCCGTCCCCTACTTGGTGAGAGTGGAAGAGGCAATTGTGGTATCCCAAGATTTTCTCTTGCCTTCTTGAGGTACCTGCAGTAGATGCATTGGTGAATGGCAAACAGGTGCATTGCTTGGAGCACTGTCACAATTTAAACCACTGAGAAGAGTGGAAAAAGTATAAACGATCCCTCTCCTTCTCTTCAGCAGATTCCACACGACAGCAGATACAGATGAGTTCCTCAGTGAGGGTTTGCACACAGCCAAAAAACATCACATCTGAGGAACTTTCATTCCTCAGCTTTGATGTTTCCATTGGAGGTGTCTGTGCAAAGTCAGACAATGGCTGCAGGTGTCTGCCGTTTTCTCTGTTTATTCAACATAGGGTCTGAAGGCGGCACTGTAAGGTAAATGCAAATGGAGGGGAAGATAATGATAGGAAGATCTCTCTAATGAGCACTCACTGAACAATGAGTGCTCAAAGGGAGTGGGGACATGTGACACTGCACCCCTTCAACTGTTGTGCAGCATAACAAGAGCTCACAGGCTCTCCAATAAAGGACCCGGGCAGATCTTGCCTTTCTGGCTTTGAGCAGCGGCGATAAATTTCACAACAGACTGTTAGAACAACAGAGGGCGGAAACAGCTGCCAGAAACCCGATGCCCTCACATTTCTTCTGTTTAAGTTGTCACTGGACACAAGTGACCTCTTTTCTTTTATAATATCTTTCTGTTCAACTTTCCAGAGCATATAACAGATGAATACAAGTATTTTAAGTTGTAAATAAATCTTGGTATGCAGAACTCAAAGGTCCCCCATGAGGAAGAAAGCAGAAGTAAAGAGGAATGTGTGATGATTCTTGCACTGGCAAAGCTGGGATATAGTTTTAGAAGGAGCACTAATTACAACAGTAAACGCCAAAAGTATTGTATTATTCAGTAACTGGAGAGTGTGTGATTTCCAAAAAGCTGTCTCACCTTTAAGATATACTAAAGGTTACAGCAAGCTTAATGGATATTATGGTATATTAGCTAATAACTTACTGATGTTTATAGAGTATTTATTATGCTCTTAATATCTTTTGAATATTGCAAGAGCTTAGCACATAAAAAGACTTCACCAAAAAGAAAACATGACATTAAGTTCCTGGAAAGAACTCAAACCAACTGAATTTAGAGATCTTGCTTTTTTATAGTACCTGTCCAACATCTAAGCTGTTGCTAAGCAACACCAGTCCGCTTTTCCCATGTTTGGTTTCCTGCAGAAAGGCCTCCTGCTGGAGAGATGTCCTTGCCAAATCGTGCTAAAGCAATGAACTGATGACTCGGGGAATGAGACCCCCATCCTCACGCAGCCTCCGTCACACTTACATGGGAAATAGATCTGTGTCTGATATCAAGAAGGCCCTTCGCTCTGTGGCCAAAGGGACGTTTGCAAAAGAATATAGAGGTCAGAGCAAGTGCGGAACAGCAGAAGAGAACGTTGGCCTGGGTTCAAATCCTGGGACTGAAATCACTGAGCACGCCACTCTCTAGCTATAGCAGTAAATGAAAATGTGACTCATAAAGGGTTGTTACATTTGAATATTTGCTTTGAGTCAAAGAGGTTTTTGTTGGATAAGTCTACTTCTTCCATGAAACCCAAAAAGCAATTGTACAGTGTTTCACAATATAGATTGGATCCATGAACGAAGAGTGGGCTAAAGCAATTTTCTTTTTCTTCTTATTTGTTTGTGCTGTGATTCTGCAGGAGAGGCTGCAGCTCAGTGGAAATGGAAGCAACCCAAAAAGCGAAGGATTTGCGGTTTGACACAACCCGAAAGTAGGCGTCACTTCTGCCAAGCAAACTGCATAGAGACGCCCATGGAGGAAACAACTCGGCAGTACCCTGCAGCAGCTGTAAGTCTACCTATAGTAGCTGCAATGGAAATAACATACAAATGAGTTTTTAAAAGGGAGCAATGAAACTTTGAAAATAAACAATTATTGTTTGTGACTATCCACATATAGCCTAATTGGCCTCTGAGGTACGCATGAACATCACAACAACAATTAATTGGCTGCTTCCTTCTTTTTGACTTCCCCCACCATCCTTTATCCACTAAAAAGTGCATGTCCTTACACTTGAATGAAAAATCCATACCTCCAGTGATGCATAGCAAATTACAATAGCTGGGTAAAAACTCCAACATATCAGTATTTCTTACTTATGCATCATTTTGTTTTCTATCAAATGATGAATGCCATTTTTATAGATACAAATAATTCTCCAGAGTGATTTTTAAAAACTGCCTGCGCCTTCCCTGTGCCTACAGCAACATACAACAAGAACTGAATCTAGTGGTGTGATATACAGTCAGTCAGGACTGTGTGATGCTGTGTTGACAATAAGAATTACATAGAACTGCTAGCTCACTGGAAGACATTTTTTCCAGCATCAAGGAGTAAAAGTGCAAGAAACATGCCAGAGAGGGATGTGCTCTTGCTCATGCCGTTTTTCTCCAGCCCAGCAACCAGTACTTGTCAGTCGCCTGCCCAGTGCAATCGTGGCATAAGGATGTCATGAACCAGGGCCCACCTCACTGTGAAGCAGAATTCTTACATATTGGTAGTAGCCTGTAGTGTTACAAGTAAAAGGCCATTTGGGGCGATTTTTTGACTTCTTAAGATACTGATCAATATTAGGAAAAACCTGCTATGGTCAAAAAGTTTTGAATAGAGGTGCCACACTGTTTCATGGTTTGCAGTGAACTGGGTTTTTTTTATGGTTCACGTGCAAACTGAATCACCCTGTTAAAACAACAGCAATAAACAGTTTGAATCAAGGGGTGTTGTAACAAACCAAGGTGGTTTGCTATGGTTTTCTTGGTTCACATGCAAACTAAACCACCCTGTTTTTAGGGGGGAAAGGTTCAAACTGAACCCAAACCAAGGATAGTTGGTTCAATTCAAACTGAACTATTAAATTTCAGTTCATGCACATCCCTAGTTTTGAAGCCCCTATGCCTAGGGATGCTCATGAATGTTCTAAGCATTCAAAATTCAGTAGAATTTGATCAAATGTGGATGTTCAAATTCAAATAGGAGGTTTTTCACATTCAAATTTAAACTTTCGAACAGATTTTGAATGTTCCAAAACATTTGTTTGAATGATTCGAATGATTCAATAGAACAGATATGTATTACATATATATCTGTATGAATCTCATGCACATCTGTACACATTTGTGCTTAGAATATGGGGTGAAAATGGGATGTATACGGGATAAAGGATGCATACGAAATGCGTACAGATACGTATAACATATGAACGTTGTCAAAATTTGTATCTTCAAATACGGTTGTTGTCGACATTTGTATCAACAGATTCGAATCTAACATTCAAACCAACAGATTCAAATGTATTTGATTCAAATTGGATTTTGTTGCATTCAGATTCTAAACATTCGAATCAAATTGAATGTTTTGACATTCAATTTGAGTCGAATTTGAATGCAAAAAAACCCATTTGTGCACATCAATGTAGGGTTTGTCGGTTGTGTACAGGTTATTTATCAATTCCTGTGTACCGAACCACAACTCCTTATTTAGTCAGTCTTATGCCTACGCCACTTAAGCTTGTATTTTTTATAGATTTGACAGCACTCTGTGCAGGGCCTGACCAAGATTGCCATTTTTTATCTTTTTCTGCTGATTTCCTAACTAAAAACTGTTCCTTTATTAAAGAACAGATTTATCTTGCTTGCTGCCTGGTTGTCTGGTTATGTAGCATGTATCAATTTATCATTTTTAAAGCCAGAAAGCATTGAAGTTCCTGCCTCAGTTCCTGGTTAAACTAGGCCAATTTCCCCACACAAGACACATGTCCAGACCACATCCTGTAAGAATAGTTGGTTATATGTTAAATATGTTTTACACAGTTTTATGGGTTTTATATTTTTATTGTTATGACCCAACCTGGGATCTTTGGAATAAGAGCAGGAAATAAATAAATAAATAAATAAATAAATAAATAAATAAATAAATAAATAAATAAATAAATAAATAAATAAATAAATAAATAAATAAATAAAGTCAAGATGGATATGACTGTAGAGATGTATCAAACTGTTTCAGGTTCAATCCAGTTTGAATATATTTCTAAAAGTTCAATCTGGTTAAAAACAAGCTGACCAGCCACCCCTGTACAATTTAGCTTGAAATGACCCAAGGGGTGTTTGAGCTGCTTGAATGCCAGATTTGATTTGATTCAGTACATGTTTGGCTGCAATTATCCTTAAATCTTCAACATTTTTTTAAAAACCCAATTCAACCCAATTCAAATTTAAACTGAACTCTACGTGTTTCAAATCAAACCATAACTTTTGAGATTGTGCACATCTCTATAAGGCTCTAACAATGGTCACCATCTTACAGATGGATTTAAATGGGGACTCGACAAGATTATTCCTGACTGCCTCTCTAAAAACGATCTGCCGTTTAAGTGTGGTTGTTTTCTGGAGGTTTTCATGTGGCATCTGGTAGGTCACACTGAGAAGAACAATACTGGTTTTATACAATTGTTTGTGAATATGGTTCTGAAATTAATCTTTATAGCCATTTAAAATTTCAAACTGGAATAAAATGGCAAGAAAAATGGAGCAAGTCTTATCTGCTTTTGTAGATACAGGTTGCATCTACCTGCTAGAGCCACCCCATATAGGACATAGCAAACCCTACCTGGCTAACCACAATTTTTTTTTGTCCCCAGAGAGGCTGGAATGATTGGCAGGGGGCTGATTTACCTTACTTGCCTTCTTGCTGCAATTAAGCTTGCAAGGGCAGGAAACTCTAGGAGGGGAATGTCTTTAACACTGAATTTTAATATTTGGGATTTAAAATTTGTATTACATTTAAGTGGTTTTCAATTACTATTTCTCTCAATTGTGCCACTAGGAATTAAATGCACCAGTTTGATAGAATAGCAAGTGGAACACTGAAATGAGAGAAAGCGAACTGGTTGTCTGTACTCAAGACAATTCCCCTGGTAGCCAAGCTAATGTAGTCTTGGATTGCACAATGTAGCATATTTTACTGAACTCATTGGCTGTATAAATAGTTTGTGGTACTGATGAACCAAGCTCAAAAGAACTCCTTTTCTCAAGGTTATTATAAGATTAGCTGTGAATCTTAGCTTTTCTGCCCATGAAAAATATCTGCACATAGAGAAAAAGAAAACCACCACAACAATAGAGGAACATCTGTTTTTGAGTGAATTGATAAATGACTGTACAATAAGAGGCATGGGCTTGCAGCAAAGCAGCAACAGAGAAACAGGAGAGAAAGGTAAGAGAACACAACGAGGATTACGGCAGGTCAGAAAATAATGATCTCACAGTGCCTGCCTGGCCATGCTGCCTTTTCTGCTAAGGAAGCTAAATCTAGTTAAACATCCTATGAACAGAGAAGCACTGAACAGGATTCTGAGAAGCAAACTTTTAAAATACATGGAAGGATGCTGACACCTCCATCAGAAGCACAAAGTACCCTCAGATTTCTGAGCATCCAGGAGGTTTCTTTTATTTCACAGACAAAGGCAATGGGCAAGAACAGAAAGGTGCACACATCAGTCACTTCAGATATAATGACTAGCAAAGTCATCCCGGAGGAAACCTAAGGAGAAATGCTCTTGCTTTCTTGATCAATGTGATCATCTATTTGTTTACTTGTGAATATATTAATTTGTCATGTCAGAAAGGATTCCTTTGTGAGCAATGAGAAATAATGACATTTAAAAGTTTGCATTCAGCTAGTAGTAGCCATGTTTTCTTTCCCATGAAAAAAAAAATATTGCTTAGGGCTGATTTCCTTACCAAACTAGGACACCTTTTGTAAATAAGTGCATAAATGAAGTGCATTCATTTTTTTTTTTTTTGCAATATAAAATGACAGTATCTCACAGAACTAGACCTTCTTGTGTCTATAAAGTATACATCAGAAGTAGAATCAGAAATGGACAACCATGTCTTACCATTAAGAGACATTGCTCAATGGTTTATAAATTCTTCAAGCATGTCCAGAAACCCAGATAAATTGTACATGGGTTGTGAGTGACTACGAGAAGCCTGCTGTGTGAGAAAATTAGTTGTTTGTTTACAAGTAGTTAGCAACCACTCTTCTGCCACTCAGAAATGGGGGATGCTTTTCATTTGACAAATCGTTAATAACATGCTGCAATGTCACAGCTCCCTGCTGGTGTGCAAGATTTTATTCTGCAGCACTCTTGTAGTTTAGACTTTTTTTTCCAGGGGGGATTGTTTTCAGAACAAAAACAGAATGTCATTTCAGGTTAGATTGTTCAAATTCAAAGAGAACTTAATTGCACTTATTGAAGCATCATATTTATTCTCATTATAAACAACACAAACAGGAATAGTCAAAACTAATGACAAGCTCCAAACTCTATTAATACACCCTCACCAGTAGGACCCTCCATTCAGCTTCTAAATGGTTACTACACAGAGTGAGATTTTTGCTCTAAATTCAATGTGCAGAAGGCCCAAAAGGGTCAAAACATCCAGCTTTTTGAAAGCTCCCATAGAGCTAATGAAAGTTTATTCAATATTGTGAGTGAATTGGTACAATTCCTCAGAGCTGATGACAAACATCTTGATACCAGCTATGATTATTAATAAAATGAATTGGCATAATTATGAGCTAAGGCAGACCATGAAAAGTGGAAGAAGCCTGAAAATAGCAAAACTGACTCCATATTGGCTGAGAAGGACAATAGTTTTTTCTCTCTCAAGTTACATGCTGGCTGTATGAAAAGCAAAGAAAGGATCTGTGGCATTTTGCAAAACAAAAGCCAGATCTCTCCATTGAATTACAAATTGCTGTTGGTTTCCTGAATCTGATGGGCCACTCAAGATTATGCCTGAAGGCCAGAAGAAAGGTTGCAAAACAAACCATCGGTCACTGGGTTTCTGAAAAGAGAAGATATCTTTTGTTTTTTAAAAGAATATATATAAAAATTTGGAATGCCCTGGGAAGGGGATCTTACTAAATGTTTTATAGATGAGAGAATTTGCTGAATTCATATGAGCTATTCCATTACATTTTTAACCTGAAGGAAATAACAAGAAAAACTTCATCAGTACTGAAATGTCAGGATTTCATGTTGGGCTGTTTACACCTTTTGTCTACCCTTGGAAAAGAGTGCCCTGAGGGATTCAAAGAGCGGTCAGGAGATGCGCCAATTAGAAATGTTCATTTAAGGTAACTTCCATAATACAAGAATGGTAAGGGAGGAGAACATCTTATTATTTTAAGGAAATGATTCAGATGTTCCTGAGGAAGTGGGTCTCACTGGGATGTCTTGAGTCTTATGGGTGCAAAAATCTGCTAAGCACACACATGAAGCTATTCCATTGTTCTTTGGATTAAGAGAAACAATAGGATGCGAATTGCTCAGGGAGACAGGTTAGCATAAGAAATTAACTTCTTTTGGACACCTGAAGAACCGTTTTTTGCCTTTTCAGGAAGAACTTTTGGAGATGATGTTAAGCTGATTTGCATCTTTTTGGAAAAAGTTACAAGAAGTCACAGTTTCATTTATTAACAAAGGAAGAACCATAATCAGCAGGGTTTTTGTTTTGGTTCCAATTTCTGACTATAAGAAAGGCAGAGAAGAGAAGGAGTCCAGGAGTCCAGGAGTCTCCCTCTCCTCATCTAGCCAAAGGAGTTTTCCTGCCATGGAAAGCTAGGAAAAGACCACAGACACTTTGCTGTCTTTCTTTTTTCTCTCTCTCCTACTACACAGAGCTGCATTTTAAATTTTGAAAGTTGTTCTGAGTTTTGCTTGGTCAGAACAATTGCAGAAGTCCATTTTACCTGGCTTTTATTTTTAATTGTGAGATATTTTACTCATTTTTTTGTTTTTGTTTTTTTTGGAGACCGGATTAATAAAAGGGATCATTTTTTATTTTTATTTTATTTTATTTTCTATTTTTGTTCCTGAAGAGGCACAGATGGGCTGAAATCTCCCACCTACAATTTTGGGTGTACTAAGGCACAGTGGTGAGAGCAGATTCCATTCCTCCTTACTTCCCCCTATTTCCTATGGTTTTTCTATATTGTTTAATTTTGGTTAGGGAATATATTTAGTATTAAGGGTGATTTTTCTACCTCCTTGCTGGCTTGGGCACATTTCTTCCCTAAAACTGAAATTACCAGTTTAACGCATATAATTATTCTGATATAAGCTGTTTAGTTATTTAGCCATGTTTAAAGTCCTTGCATGTTTGTCCTTGTTTTGCTTAAATGTCTAATGAAATATGTTTCTGGTATGGCTTTATATTTCATTTCAACTTCTCTTCTGTTTTTCTAATAAATTCTTTGCACCGGTTTAACAAGAAACATTGACTTTTTTTAGTCTGAAATGGGTCTTGTCTCTGTCTTCTGGTTATTCCTCATTATTAAAACCTTTGAAAAGATCTAGCTACCTATTCCCTAAAGAAGTTAAATTTGGTGTTTCTGGGTTTTAAAATAATCCAGATTATCCACATTTGCTCACAGTTTATTACTGGAGCATAACGGGTAACAATCTAGCCTCAATCTTGATAAAGTATATTACCCCATATTACTGGATAAGTAGAAGGCCATCAGAGCAGCGAAATAGCAATCCTAGTTTTCAGACCTGTTTGTCGTAATGCAAGCTTGTGCTAATCTTTTATTAGAATGGTACCAGGGACATTTGCTTTATTCATTTACATTTAATTATTAAAGGAGGCCTACAGAAAGAGTATTTTTGTTCATATGTCAAAGAAGGGAGTCGTTCAATGTCTACAGATCTGAGGGTTTGACCTTCACGTGCAAATAGTGAATTGTGTGAGCTAGAGAAGAATATAAAAATATTCACGGACATGCATTCTTTAAATATAAGCCCACTATGATAGTATGATGACCCTGTTGATTTGATTTGCATGAGCATTAATATTAAATAGGACTTATGAGTTTCAGGCATAAAAGGGGGAAACTATGAAGTTCTATGACCTGTCCTCACCAGAAGCTTGGTCCATGGTCAACTGTTGGCATAATGAGAATGTATAGTATTGTCTTGATCTGTAATTCAGAACTTAGATAAGTTGTGGAGCATCCTAATTGAGCAAAGCATCCCTGACTGGAAGGAAGCTTAAACATATATTACATTCCAATAGAATTTCATTGTTTACCTAGGCCATGAGGACTATTTAGAGGCACGTATTAATGAAAATGAATACATGGTTTAACTGAAAAAACATTTATTTTTACAGTTCTATTTCAGCACCTTTTAATGATGTCACCAGTTAGCGTGTACATACAACTCTTAGGTTACCATAAGGAAAAAAAATAACAGGATTCTTGCTTCTTTAATATTCCCATAGGAGAGAGAATTTTCAGCAGGTGCTGCCCACACGGCAAGCGACACTAGACTTCATAACCACAGCCAGGCTTGGTAGCTGCTACAGTCCATGCTGAGGCAATGGTTTTATCACAGCAGGCTGGAGTAAGAAAATCCAGGCCAGCCTAACTAGTGATTTGATAGCAGCATTAAAGTTACAAGGCAGCAAGCACTTCACAAACAACTTGGAAGTAGGTTTGTTGAATCAATTTACTGATTTTTGCATCTGCAGCATATCATTCTTCCAATGCGTACTGTTTACTAAGATATGCTAAAACAAAGAAAAGAAAAAGAAAAACCCTTCATGTTAACAAAGTAAAATGTATGACAAATAGTATTTTGTAAATAAGTGACCAACTTCATGTGATTTTCCACATAAAAAAACATTTATTTTCTCATCTTTTACTAAAGCAGATGAACTCTCTTTTTCCTTTTCCTACAAATCTTGGTTTCTATTCTCCTGCCAGATGTGCTGCAAAGCTTTTTTAAAAAAAATATGTATTCATCCATCTGCCTTCATGATCTAAACCACTGACTCCACTTTGATGGGATTGGCTTTCACAGCTGGAGAATTTGATTTCTGTTCCATTTCTGCTTTATGACATCCATAATAACCATTAAGGACTTAATCTTTTTGTATCATATAACTTGGTTTTGTTTCTGGACTGATCTATGCTGATCAGTTTTCTGCCCTGTTTGGGCTTTGTGAAGCCCAGGACAGGAATAGGGAGAACAGGATCTCTGTGAACCATGCAAGAAGAGGAAGAGGAGGAGGAGGAGGAGGAAGAAGAAGAAGACTTGGCTTCTCTCCCTCACTTTTCTCACCCATTTCAAGGGCCTCAAAGTGGCTGACCTTTTGTTTTTCTCCCCACAACAGACACCGTGTGAGGTAGGTGGGGCTGTGAGAGCTCAGAAGAGAGCTGCGACTAGCTCAAGGTCACCCAGCTGGCTTCATGGGGGAGGGCAGAATCGAACCCAGTATTCCCAGATAAGAGTCCGGCTCCCTAACTACTAGACCAAACTGGCTCACAAAGTGGCAAGGACATTATTGCCATTATAGTGGCCCTGGCCCCATCCCTTCTAGGCTGCCATGTGAGCTGGAAAAAAGCTGGCCTCAGAGACAGCGAAGAGAGCACTAGAAGTTCTACTTTAAGTTCCTTGATGCACCTTCACTCACACCTTCTCTGACAGATAAGGAGATACAGGGTGCGATTCAAATGTTCCCTTCTGTCTTCATGTTCGATGAACTGCACCTAGACTGGCGTCAGAGATCAGGTCAGCGTGGGCGCGGTCTGCCATGGTGCACGCCTTTGCAGGGAGCGGCCTGGACCCTTTACATCAAATAGTCCCATAGACTGCAGGGGCCTGGGGGGTAGCGTGCACCCCTGGGTAGGGGTGGGCACCAAGGAGGCTCTTGCTGGCTACCGCCAGCCTGATCAGGGCGGCAGCAGCCACTGGAACCCCGGGGCAACTGCAGCTCAGTTTCGCCCCACCACCGAGGGGGGCTGCCAGCCTGCGGGCTGATATGCCCCAGTGGCAGTAGCCCGAGGCCAGCCCCTGTGGGCGCCTTTTTGGGCTGGTACAGGCAGGGGACAGATTGACCGTTTGCACCTTGGCCAGTAAGGGATGTGTTGGGAACGTGTCCCTTACTGGTCAAGGTGCAAATGGTCAAGCTGTACCAGTCTTAGTGCACTTCAGCCTGGAGCAAAAAGGCCTCCAGCTTCACCTATTGGCCATGTCAAGGAGATACGTCAAAGGGAAAACCAGAAAGAGGCGTCTTCATATACTGTTGTGACAGAAGAAAGTTTTAATGATTATAAGGCAGCTGGGAGCTATAATATCACTTTATCCTACTGACCTTGGATCCTTGTCTTTAATATGCTCAGGTGCACTCTCTTCTTCTTATGGTAAAATCCTGATTACTTTTGGAGTAGAAAAAAAATCTGTCTTCCCTGTCACATCTGGAGTTGCAGCCTATAGAAGGAATTCTGCCAAGTTCATTTGTGTTCTACAGAGTGGCTACTCCCAAGGGATAAGGCAACAGATGGTAGTTTTTCAAAAACTTTGAATGCCATGGATTTGTACAAAAAAAGGGAATGCGACTCTAAAGAGAATGAAATGAGATTCCGTCAGTAATTGAAAAGAAGGCCATAAATAGCCACAAATCTCAGCATTTGGTATTCCCATTTGAGAACACATTTAGTACGAGTGAACACAATGGCTCTGGAAATTGGTTGATTGCACATTGACAATAGATTCAAAACCTGAAAATGCATATTTAAACGTCCACAATATCACCAGACACTGCAATGATAAACAGCAGGTGAGATCACATTATACAAATAGCCCCATTCCTAATTCATTCCAAAGATGCTTTGTCCAGTCACATGGACTGATGCATCTATATCCCTTTTCTTCTTTTGTGTTACTGAAAATATTTGGCTGAGAGACAACTTTAGTATTAATTAAAAACCTAAGAATGTCCTTTAAAAAGATCGCCAAAGTGGTAGCAAAACTGCAGAAAACAAAACTAGATGGAAATGCTTTAATAAGAACCTGTCTGCAATGTTCTTTTCTCACTCTTCTCTCTCTTTCTTTTTAAAAAAGTTAGTTTTAGCATTATCCTTCTGTTATGGATCAGGTTCTTTAAAATAACTCAGTTTCTACATAGGCATATGGGACCTACTCACAATTTGCCTTAAACTAGTTGAAAAAGAAACCTAAACATTCTTTCCTCCCATAATAGAGTCTAAGTGGTTCTGCACACTTTGATCCAATCTGAATTCACGGTCAGATAAATTGAAGGGCTTAGATATCTCTGCACTCTCTACCTGCTCTGAAGGTTGTAGAAAAAGATCCATACAATCTAAAAGCAAAATACTGATGAAGACCTCTGTCTAAATTACATACATCTTCTTTTTCCCTTTTTCCACGCACAGTGAAAGATACGAATCTTCAAGATCCAGATCTTTGAGCTGAGGTCCTCTTGGAGATCCGGATCTTGAAGGTGCCTGAGGATCCCATTGTGGACACCTTTAATCAGGTCCACATGAAATCCAGATTTAAGGGCCTGAAGGACCCATTAAATCCAGATTTCCCCTGCCCTCGTGGGAACAGGACTTTGCAGATAGGGCTGTCGGTGTGGAGCCAAGCATGGCGAGCCAGGGAGCTCCTACCTTACGGCTCGCCCTCGCCCCAGAAGCAGTGAATCGCCGCTTCTGGAGCCAGGATGAGCTTCCCTAAAGCCCACCCTAGCCCACCCGGGGGGGAGCCGGTGGAATCCCCTACTTACCTGTTCAGCATCGCCCCGATTCTGTGAGGAGGATCCCAGGATGCAGCGTGCCTGCGTCCTGCGCACCTCCTGAGTGGCCGGGGCTGCTACTGGCAGACCTTGCCCTCAGGAGACAATCTGCGCAGGTGCACTGCCCTGACTGTTATCTGCTGTTTCACGATTTCCAACGCTTCATCAATTTTCCTTGTATTCAGCCAATATTTTCTGATCAGATGTTCTTTAGTCTTCTCGTTGTTCAGTTTCTTCTCCTTCATGTTTTTTAGGTTGCTGGCATCTGATCTCAGGCTTTTTATTTTCAGTTCCAGTCGAACTTTCCACTTTGGCTTTCCAGTAGATTTTCTAGTTGGTTTTGGCTGCAGTAACCCTAGTTCTTCTGTTACTATCACAGCTGTACTGTAGGTGAGCTGGTTCAGTTCTTCGATTGTTGCTACCTGAACAGTTACAAGGGCAGAGTTGATGTCATTCATCAGTGGGACAAGTCGTTTTCTGCCTATAGTTTTTAGGGTTGGCAGTCGCTTTCACTCTGTACTTGATGCTGTATGAGCCAGTATTCTGTCCTTCAGTTCCTGCTGTCTTTGAGACAATGTGCCAGGTGTTTCATCCATGACTTCATGCTGCTGTTCTTCCTCTTCTTGCAGAATTTCCAGATTTTCATCAGGTTCTAGGTGATCAGTGACTCCTGGTCTTGTTGGAGCTTCTATTGCTGCCACAATAGGCTGCGGTGCTTCAGTTTCATTAGTTTTTTGTATTTCTTCGAGTTCAGCTTCACTGAACACTTTAGTCCCGCTTATGAATCTTCTCTGATCAGCTAGCCGCAGTTCTGTTATCTTCGGGTCTGGGTATTCTTGTTTCCATAGCTGGTGCATCCGTTTTTGATAGCCTCGTTTTCCAGGTTCTGATTTGTAGTAGCACTTCATGACTACACGATTCTCTGACCTTGAGAATTTCTGCCGCTTCCTTGTTTGTGGATTTTGTTCCTGTAGCCTATTTGTCAATGGTTGCCCAGGTTCCTCAGCAACCACCGCGGTCCTTTTTATCCTGGGCGACGACCGAGCCAGTATAGACTTCTTTTTTGTTTGTGTCTCCATTGTGATAAATGGGTTGGGTGCACTTAGTCTGGCTCCTCTGCTTCGACCACTCCGGCATGGTTGAACCTGCCAGTAGTTTGCACTACCGCCGGCCCAGCTCTCGGCTTCATTGGAGCACTCAAGCCCCACCGCCACGACAAGGCCACACCCATCGGGGGGATTATTATTATTATTATTATTATTATTATTATTATTATTATTATTATTATTATTATTATTATTATTATTATTATTATTATTATTATTATTATTATTATTATTATTATTATTATTATTATTATTATTATTATTAATAGTAGTAGTAGTAGTAGTAGTAGTAGTAGTAGTAGTTTATTTCTACAGCGCTGTCCATGTACTCAGCACTTTACAGATGCAAAACAATATATATATATAAATATAAAAACCTGCCGAGGGCATACAATCTAAAAATCAATTCAAATAAATAAAATGGCATAGACATTTGGATTCAGTTTCACCTGAAAATAAATACTGAATCTTCTTGGTTGGTTTGTTGCTCCCTTCCTTGTGCTTAGCTTCACTGTGGGATGAAACATCATTCCTTTGCTGCAAATTTTTGGGACATTGTGTCTGGACTTATCCCATTTTTCCATTGACTGGATTGCTGCAGCTCCTTTCCATGCTGTCCCATTCCTAGTCTTCCAGTTAGAAGAACACCTTTTAAGTTGGGTGATGTATTTGTAAGTCTGTGGTCTGCAATTGTAATAAAAAGTGAAGCTTTTTCGTTCCCTTCTATTTCTTACTCAGGAAGGACATACTTGGAGGTCAACATGGCTTTTGCTTACCAGGCTTCTAAACCTCTGAGATGAAGAACAGCATCTTACACAAAAGTGGCATTATGTGTATAGCACAGAACTTTTGCAGTCTTCTGATATTAGCATTTTAAAGTGCTCAGTGAAATATACTTCTAAAATCTGAAACAAGACACAAAAGGAAAGAAAAAATGTGGGGAGGGGGTTGAAATATTTTCCTCTCTTATATATTTCATGTTACTCAAACATCGCCAGGAAGTACAGAGGAAAAGTAGAACAGTTTAAAGTAGCCTTCTTTCTATTCTTTATTTAGAAAGGTGGGAAGAGATTAAAATTTAAATGTTAACACTGGAAAGAAACTGTTCCTCGTGAACCACAGCCAATAATTTGCTTTAAGAGGTTGCATCCCTGCTATTAGGTTGCCAATGGCCTTGTGATGCTGCTGGTTAATTATAACAGTTGTTTTATGAAATTGGATGGATGGATGGATGGATGGATGGATGGATGGATGGATGGATGGATGGATGGATGGATGGATTGTCCTTTTTATACATCCTTCACCTAGGGCCCAGGGCCATGCACAGGATAGATAAAACAGAGAAAAAAACTTTAAAAAATTGAAAGACAAATAAAATAAAGTGCAAACTAAAGATGCGAAAATGAGCATCCATGCAAGCAATGTATGAGGACTGGTTCCACTTGAATTTGTTAATATGCTCTCTTTATACAGGGTTTTGCCTTCCACAGTCTCACCGCTGCATCTTAGGCCACGGTCACGAATCAAATGTTCAACAATTCATATTCGTACAAATAGATCGGATTTGAATGTGGTAAAATTCTATTTGATATGGATCTATTTATTTATTTTATTTATATTAACATTTCTATCCTCCTGTATCTTAAGGTCTCAGGGCTGGTAACAGCATTTAAAACCAAACATGTTAAAACAGCCATATATATAAAACAATAATTTCTGAGGTGGAGCGAATCTGTTTTTACATATCCGTACGAACATTCAGTATGTATCTGATATGAATAGGTATGTATCTGATACTTTTCCCAGCTTAGCAAATGGCCAAACTATTTTCACAGATGTCTGGAAACACTTGTATTCGTTCGAATGTTAGCATATGAATATCGTAACATTTGATTCAAGTTCGAATGTTCAAATTTGACTGAATTTTGAATGTTTCAAATATCTGTGCACATCCCCAGTAGTCTTCCAGTTAACACTCTCATGGCTGTACCTTGGAGGAGCAAGATATAGAACCTTGTTCAGTGGCAGCCCATCATTTAACTCACTGCAGCTGCCAGATCTCGAGGCCCTCAGGGCATGGGCAATTAAGAGGCCTTTTTGCCCTTAGGCTGGTAGTCAACAATTAGTGAACCTCTGGGCAAGGGCATCTGCACTTGGAGGAGGCTGCTACACGCCTTAAACAACCTTAACCCAAGCTTACCTGGAGCGCCTGGGCAGTGGCCATTCATAGCTTTTTAGGTGCTCAGGGGTTGCCTGAAGTTCCACACAAGCGAATTGGCACCTCAGCTGACCACAGATGTAACTGTGCATGCGCAGAGCATCAGCACTGTCATGGCAACAGCTATAATGCACACACAGTCACACAGGGCACCACAGCCAAAATGGCAGCACCCAGAAGAGAACTGGCCCTGCAACTGAACAAAGTAAGTCTTTGATTGCGGGGGGGGGGGGGGGAGGCTAAGGTTGACTAGTGCTCCAAGTGCATGCACAAGTCAACGTTGGTTCATTGCTCTCCCTTCCTGTCCAGCAGATGGGAAGGGAAGTGCTAAATCGCCCAAAGTGCACAAGTCAAGCACGCTGGCCATAGAACCTTCATGCATCCGTACTCCCCACATTATCCTGTTAATATCAAAGTACTATATCCCATGCAAAAGTGGTGGGAGATTTATACCTGGCTGTTGCAATTTGAAGGACAGCATGAATAATCGATTTTACTTTTTTTAAAAAAGGCCTTTGCAGAAACCTGTGAAAATTGCTGTATACATTGCTTCCTACACCCAAGTATCTAGAAAGCTAGAGGTGATGGGAAAAGTCAGAACAGCACAACTTAGCAAGTATCAAGGAAAGGATACATAACAGGTGGGCTGCCTCAGCTCTCTAAGCTCCCATGATGAATGAGGACTGGGTCTGCACTTGAAAGGTCTGCAGGATGCTGATAATGTTTCAGTCCCCAGCCATTGATGCTAAAGAGGGGAGCATTTCAAATGTAAAGCCTGGGTTCGTATAAGCACATAAATGGATAGGAAATCACTTCAAGTAAAGGAAAAGTAGAAGGGAGGGGAGGGCAATCTGTATCAAGAGCTAAAAGATCAAACCTCTTCCCACCCAATTGGTACTTTTAGATAAATCAGATTCTAATTGGAAATTTATTGGAGAGAGAAAGTTTGGAAAAGCCACAGAAAATGAGGGAGAATGAGAGACGCTTTGAGAAATGCTTTGAGTCATCCAGTTCTCAGGATAGCAGACGTGGGAACTGGAAGTTGATTCTCTTACTTTATATTCAGTGTAAGAAATATTTGTTTAACAAGTACAAGAGGAAAGGGAGGGGTGTTCACATTCTAGCCACTTTTAGGATAATTCTCATGGCCAGGATTATTTGCAGGGTGCAGGGGGAAAGTCTGTATTATCCTGCTCCTCATCACCACCATCTCATAAAGTCCCCATAACTAGAAACTGAGCAGGTCAAGGACAAAGGGAGTTTAGGCCTCCTGCTAAGGCTGCTGGAGGGGGAGAAGATCTTGAGGATGGCCCAGTAACTGGAATAGCCATGATCCTAATGAGTCAGTTGCTGGTGGCTCCCTTAATTCAGCATGGTCATTGTGAAGTGATTTGAGCCACTAAGGGGAAAGGCATCCTCAAGAGTTCTCGAGACATTTACAGTGTAAAATGTTGTGCAGGAACAGAAATCACATGCTGGCCTCAAGGCCAGAGCTTGCTGAGAAATTCTATCAACAGGTGCTATTATTCACTTCTATTGTTATTCTGTCATTGTAGCCTAAACATGGCAACTTATGAGAAATTTTCTTAGCTGCTGCGTCAGAAGCAAATCTCGCAACCGATTGGTCATGAGAAGCCATGTGAAGTTGTCTATTGAGAAACATACCTATTCACTCATGTATATGTATTCATTAATTCATCTTTGACTTTCTACTATCATGTATCTATCCATATATCCATGCATATAATCATTTAGCAATTATATTGACTGTTTTAGTATATCCTACTATATGTTGCAACAAAGCAATAAAACAGCTTCCAGATGGAAAGGCATTTCTGACTCTGCTTTGGATCTACCAAGCTGTATCCAGTCTGCTGTGTTTTGTGCCTGAATGATGTACCTCAGGCCTAACTGTCAGAGAAGTGTGGGGAAATCCTAGTCCATTAGAAAATCCAGGGTGGCGATGGGGATCCTCAGTCAATGTGAGAATGTGCCATCCTAGAAAATGTGCCAACTTAGAGACAGAGAAGAGCACATCCAAGATGCAGCAGTGGCGTCACCTAGGTTTCTTACATGTAGGAAATGTTTGCATGTTAAGACTATTTTGTAGTAGTAATAGTAGTGATAGTAGAAGAGTTAGCTTTTATACCCTGCTTTTCTCACTCTTTGAGGGGACTCAAATATTGATATTTTGGGGTGCCATCAAGACATATCAAGACCCAAGACTAGGGATGTGCACAAATATTCAAAACATTCAAAATTTGATCAAATTCATTTGAATTCGAATCAAAAGTATTTTTTTGTATATCCATTTTTTAAATTAATTTGCACAAAGCATTTAATACACATTTCAATATACAACTTTAATACATTCCATTATAACAATGCTTTGGTATTGTCAGTGTGACTTCCTCTGTTCTTCATGTTCTTCTGCTTATATTCTTTTAACTCTTAGCTCCCCTTATATACCTTTTACTTTTCGTTTAAAAATCATTGAAAACCTTCTGTCATGACTTCCAGTTCCTGAAGATATTCGATAAAAGGACCCCAGTCTTCAAAATACTTATTCACTGTTTTGTCTTTTAAAAGATTTGTCAATTTATCCATTTCTGCCATTTCCATCAGTTTAATTATCCATTCCTTGTCCATAGGTAAATCTTCCTTCCATTTCTGTGCATATAACAATCTGGCTGCTGTCACCATATATAATATCAAAGTCTTTATATCCTTTAAAGAATCATCAACAATTCCCAACTCAAAATTACTCTTCAAGATTTGTCTCATCAAACTACCTATTGTGGCCCGATACTTTCTTGCTTTTTCACATGTCCACCATGTATGATAGAAAGTACCCTCTACTTTTTTGCATTTCCAACACCTCGTAGACATATTTTGATACATTTTCCCCAACTTGTTTGGTGTTAGATACCATCTATACATCATCTTGTATATATTCTCCTTCAATGACATACAAGCCATAAATTAAAGATCTTTTACCCACAGTTTCTCCCATTGATCCATTTGGATGTTATACCCAAAATTCCTTGCCCAAGTAATCATACAATCCTTAACCTGTTCGTGTTCCAGTTCTATTTGAAGTAAGACTTCATACATCATACCTATTGTACCCCTTTCCACTTTACTCAATTTAATTTCCCACTCTTTTTTGGTCCATTTTTTATTTATTTTCATTGATACATTTCCATACATAGTTATATACCATTACAATTGTTTAAAAAGAACATTTTTCCATGTGACTTCCTCCATTCTTCAGACTCCCCTTCTTCTTCTTGTTTCTCCCATTCAAAATTTGTATTCTTTCTCTTTCCTAAAAATATCCACAAGTTGTACATATGCAAACCACTGTATGATTTTCGCTCTAAATTTAATTGCTCTCTTGTTTTAATATCAAATTCATTAACAACATCTTTTTTATACAACAGATCTTCATATTTAAACCATGATTTCTTCTCGCCACACTCTTTTAAAAGCCCTTCTTGTGGTGATACCCAAAGAGTTATTTTCATATATAGTTTGTTTTTATAGTTCAACCAAGTTTTATATAAGGCATTCTCATAAACTGTTTTCTAAACTCTGTGTTGACTTTGCCTTGTTATACCACAAATACCCATGCCATCCATATCTTAAATCCTCTCCTTCCAGTTGTAATAGTCTTTGGTCTTTCAGCCAAAACCACTTGGCAATCCACCCCATGCATGAAGCTGCATGGTATAATTTTAGGTTCGGTAAGCCAAAACCTCCTCTTTCTTTAGAATCTTGCATTAATTGGAGCCTTATCCTAGGTTTCTTTCTTGCCATATGAATTTCAAGATATCTTTCTGCCAGAACTTTGTCTTTGGCATTATTTGTTATTGGTAATACCTGAAATAAGAACATCATTCTCGGTAGTATATTCATCTTTATCACTGAAATCCTTCCCATCAACAATAGTTGCAGATTTGACCATCTTAAGAGATTTTGTTTAATCCCAGCCCAGGTTCTCAAATAGTTATTCTTATAAAGCACTATATGTTGATTGGATTAAAAAACTCCTAAATACTTGACCTTTTTTTCCACAGCATACCTTAATTTAACTTGAAAGAGCTCTTGTTGTTCTGTTGTCATATTTTTGGTTAAGACCTTTGTCTTAATTTCATTCACTTTCATACCTGCAACTTTTCCATAACTTTGAATTTCCTTTCTGAGTTCTTCTATTGAATTATTTGGATATGTTAAGATTATTGCCAAATCATCCACAAACTTATATTCCTCTATTTAAAAAGTCCCTTAATATCCACATTTCTTCTGATGGCTCTATTCAATACTTCTAGGGTTAATATAAACAACAACGTTGATATTGAGCAGCCTTGTCTAGTCCCCTTTTGTATCTCAAATTTGTCTGTCAGTTCACCATTGATCACAATCTGTGCCTGTGGTTTTGTGTAAATTGTTTTAATTCCTTTGCTGAAATCATCCCCAAAGTTCATTTTTTCTAATACCTGAAAAAGAAAAGTCCAATTCACATTTTCAAATGCCTTCTCTGTATCCAAAACATTATGGTGGCTTGCACTTCATTATGTATTTCCAGATATTCAATAATGTCAACTCATTATTGAATGATAATGAGTTGTCTCATTTGTCTGCTTGATCCTCATGAATAATATCCTTCAGAACTTGCTTAAGCCTATTCGCCATTATACTTGCAAATAATTCATAGTCATTCTTTAGCAGAGATATAGGTCTGTAGTTTTTCAGTTGTTGAGGGTCCTGTACCTCTTACAGTATCAAGGTGATAGTTGCATCTTCCCACGATCTTGGGATTGATCCTCTTTGTAATATATTGTTCATTATTTCTGTCAAAATAAGTAAGATCCCTTCTTTAAGCTTTTTATATAAAGTCATGGGAAGGCCATCAGGTCCTGGTGCCTTTCCTATCTTTGCTGTTCTGATAGATTCCTCCAATTCTCTTGTCGATATTAGTGTGTTCAATAGGTCACTGTATTGCTGCAAAATTTTAGGTAGATTTTGATCATTTAGATATTTTTGGATATCATTTGTGTTTTCATTTTTTTATATAGTTCTTGATGGAATACTTATTAGAACTTCATCTCTTTTAATAAGTGTTCAGTCAGTCTCCATCTCTTTGTTTTTGCTCTCCACCCCATCACCACTTTCACTGGATTATGGTCTGCAAATGTCTTCAGTAAAATCTCTGCTGTTCATGCTTTATTCATTAGACCTTTAGAGAGGAGAATCATGTCAATTCTAGATGAGGAAGAATATCTGTGTGAGAAAAAAGTGAATTCCTTCACATTGGTATTTTGTAATCTCCATATAGCCACCAACTGTAAATATTCCACCAACTCAAAAAAGCTTTTAGGAAGCTTGCTTTGTTGTGCTGTAATAGATTTCATTGATATTTTATCAGTTTCTGGATTTATCATTCCATTTCAGTCTCCCAATAAACACCAGCTCTCATAATTATGTTCTTTTACTTCATTCAAGATGCTCTGAAAAAATGCCTGTTTTCCTGTATGTGGAGCATATATTCCCATCACCAAGATCTTTGTGCCATATAAGTCAACTTCAATTCTAATATATCTTCCTTCCATATCTTTAAAAATCAGTTGCAATTCAGATGCTTAATATACATCACAATTCCATTTTTTTTCTTTTTTGGCCTGATGTGATCAATTATTTCCCCAATTTTTTCTGTAGGAGGTATTTTTGATCCCTTAGGGCAATGTGTGTTTCTTCTATACAGATTATATCCAAATTTTGTTTCCTCTGTTTCTCAAATATTCTCTTTCTCTTTTTAGGTTCGTTCAATCCGTTAACATTCAACGACAATATTCTGGTTTCTGCATCCATTTTTGATTTGTTATTATCCACAAATAGCTTCTATAATGATGTTTCGGCTTCTCCCTGCCTTGAATGGTCCTGCATTTGAGGGTTTCGCATCTCTGGTACCTCTTGCATCACTTCCAAGTCACTTCCTTTCTTTGATAAGAAGTCTTGCAACTTTTCTAATTAGTTCAGACGGAATCTTTGGTCTTTAAATGTAAAGATTACTCTCTCCAGAAAATCCCATTTGAATCGAATATTTTTCTTTTTCAGTATTGTAGTCAGTTGCTTGCATTCTTTTCTGTAATATCTCTCTTTGTATTTCTTTAAGAACGATCACTTGTCCTTCAGCTGTCTTCAAAGGCCTATCGAACTGTCTCTGCAAAACAATATCTCTGAAATGCTTCCTAGTACAATAATCAACAACATCTCTTGGCACTTTATTTTGAGTCACAAACCTCAAATTAATTCTGGAAATTCGATCCAGTTCTGGTCTTATTTCCTCTTCCTGTGTATGTAATAATCTTGCCAGATTTTCTGTAATCCAGTTCCTCAAATTAATAATTTGTTCTGGCATGTTCCTGAATCTCAGTATAAATTCTGCATCTTTGAATTTTTTGATCAAGTGTATTTTCTCCAAGTTGTTAACCTTCAATTCACAGTTTTGCGACTGCTGCTGGGTCACTTGTATTTCTCCTCTTAATTGAGAGATTTCCTGTTTTGTTGCTGAAACTTCCAGTCTTAGCTGCATCATCGAGTCTGCCAGATCTTTCATATAAAAATTGGTCTTCTGCATTTGCACAGACAACTCTACTGTCAAGGTTGACAGCTTATCTTCAAATCTACCAACTGTGATCAAAAGATTGTCCTGCGAAATTCATCTCAAGTTTTGTTTTGTAGCTATCTTTGCCTTGTGTAATCTTATGTAGTCTTAATTCATGTTAATTTCCTTATTTTTTTAAAAAAAAAGTGTCTTCCAAGGACCAGCCATCATCCAAGAGCAGCCAGCACCTTCTTTCTAGATTTATTTTGTTTAAAAGCATATGGATTTCATTTCTTATTCTTTGCTACCATCTAATGGGCAAACCTTTTATTACATTAAGACCATTCCAGTGACCAAAGAGTTGTGGGGGAAAGGCAATCTCTCAAATTCAACTTCTGTTCTTTGTTTCTCTCCTCCTTTCCCCCTCCTTTGCCTTAACAATTAGCAAACTGTTTTTCTCATATAAACCTTGTTCGTTTGGAAGTCAGTATCAGCTCTCCCTTTTACTTATCTTCAAGGTTTATAAACAGACTGCTTTTCATCTAGTCATTAAGTTCTTGGCAGACTGCCAAAAAGTAATGAAGCTTGAAAAAAGTTCTTCAAAAGAGGCCTCCAAATGTCTAATTTCCAGAATTTGTTTATTAAAGATTATCCTTGAGTCTTCCAAAAAGGCTACAAATTCATCTCTATTTACTTATCTTTTTTATGAAGCTTGGACCCAGGCTTTGTCTCGCAATCTAGTCGTCAAGAAGTACAAATTTCTCTTTGGTTATATCAATAACCCTCAATAGAGAATTTCTTTAGGTCTTCTGTAACTCAGAAAGACGATAACAGCCAGAAAATGCTTGCCAAGTTGGCATTTTCTGGTGATAAACAGCTGAAGACTTGCCAAACAAAATTCCGACATGGCAGCCTGGGTCCTTCTCCTACCAGAAGCCAGAATTTGAATCGAATGTCTATACATTCAAATTTAAACATATGAATAAATTTTGATTTTTCAAATCTATTTGTGCAAATTATTCAGACATTTGTATGTGTACGGATGCAGGAAAGATGTGTACTTGCCCATATGCATCTTTTCTGCGTACATATGCATTGGTACAGACATGTATGGGATGAAAATGGGATGCATACAGGATAAATACAGGATGCATTTGGATGTGTACAGATGCAAACAGGATGTGTATGGGCACATACGAACGTTGGTGACATTTGTATTTGCAAATTTGAATTGAAAATCCACACAAATAGATTTATATTTATTTGATTCGAATCAAATGTGAATACATTCAAATTTTAAAGATTCAAACCGATTTGAATTTTTGGATATTTGATGTGAATCGAACTGAATTTGTGCACACCCCTACTGAAGACTGAATGTGGAATTTGCCTTCAGTTCAAACCATTACCTGATTGAATTTGAAAAGCTAAATGTTCTGCCTTGCCAGGAAGGTGTAAAGTGGGGGAAGGAAAAGGAGCAGGAAAGCAAACATGTCCAGACGTGTCTTTTGAGCAGAATGGTGTCTGCTTGACCAAAGTCTCAAGATTACTATGGTTCTCTTTTGCCTTGCCAAATTAATGCAATTTTTGCCAATCATAACCATAACAATATTGTCTCCTTGCAAAGTAGTACCAGGCTGTGTATACAGAGGTAGCCAATACATTTTATATAAAAGGGGAGGGACTATCATAGGCAGAAATAAATAAGAAAGGGAGAGAGAGAAAGGGTAAGAGGAGAGAGAGAGAGAGAAACTAGAGACAGGAAGAGAGAGTAGGGAGAGACAAAGAGAGAGAGGGGGGAAATACTGTAAGAAGTGGGAACATGGGAGCAATAGGGACACACTTTAACAATTTTGCCAAGCAATATTTAGCATAAAACTTTGCATTGATAGCTATATCACACTTTGTAGCAGGTGTTTAAATATTTATTTCATTATTATAACCTACTCTTCAGCTGAAGGTTCCAGAGAAGCCACAACATTAATAAACCAATAAATCATATACAATTGACAGCTATCAGTGGACCATACTGGTGCCCATGTGCGTAATTTATGTGCAAAATGATAAAAATGATAGCAGTGGATGAAGCATCTCTGTGTGTCTGTTCCATACACAAATGTCACAAAGATCGCTCACTTCACAATGTGAAATTCATACTTTAATCATTTAAGAGCCTTCTTTGAGGATCCCTACTCCCCATCCCATGGGGCCACCGCCTGCCCCAGGCATGTGAAATCTGTCCTCAGAGCATATTTCCAAATGTTCACACTGTCCTGTAGCAACAGTTTGGGGAGCAAACTCTTACTTGATCTGTTTATTTGATTTCCTGCAGGAAGAGAAAATAAGTTTATCTATAAATATCTATTCTCTGCTTAAAACACTTGTTTAAAAAAAAGAGCAGGGCATATCACAGCAGCAAGTATCTATGATAACAGAATAGTGCAACAAAGCAAATATCCTATAAAGTGTCTGATATAATACAAAAATGCAAAGCATAATTAATCATCTAGTATTACTGCTTAATTGAAAGTGCTAATGTTTATCAATCTCTTGCTCAGCATTCAGGTTTCCACAGAGGACCAATAATAAAAGATGCCAGGTTGAACAGAACTATGCCAACAGTCTCGACAGACTGAGTTCACCTCACCTTGCACAGCTGGTAAGTAAATGTAGTTCAGCAAATCTGGAAAACAGCTGTTAGTATGAGTAGCATCTTGCCTTTCTATTGTCTGTATAAACGATAAGCCATTATGACTTAATCAAAAAATACTGAATATGTATTAAAACTACAAGCAGTGGAACATGATCTGCTCCACCATTTCAAGATTATCTTTGCTGCTCAAGTAGTACAAGGTGCCCACAGTGCTGTGACCGTCCTTCGGACACAGTAACATCAACATTCAACAGCATTACTCTGAGACTTGTGAAAGACATGAGTGAATATTTCTATTTGGTGAAAGCACTTTCTGTGTTGACTTTTTAAGCTGAGAGATTTTAAATTACCACTGATCTGAAAAAGTGGTCACATTAGAAATTGGAAAGTTGGGACCCTCCTGATGTTGCGCTATTATTTTTATCAACAGCTATGCTCTGATGGAATTGTAGCTCAGCAACCTCTAGAAGGATATAGGCTCCTTATCCCTCTTGTAGATTTAGATAACAGTAGATCAGTGATGGTGTCACAGGTGACACGCCAAGCCCTTTTGGGCCTGCGTTGCCATTTGATATCCTGTAGGCTGCAGGCTGCTTCAGACTTGTGGCCTGCAAGATGCCAGGAGCACAGAGGCCCTGACTGTGCCTGGGATAGGAGGTGTGATGGAGTGCATCTGGGCTCCCGACTGCTGGAAGACTGAAGACTTTTGTGCGGCAGCCATGGCTTTACTCACAATTTTTCCCTCTGTGTCCTTTTGTGATACTTTATTCTCACTGTTAAATAATATTCAAACAAATAAAAGAAACCGACAGATGACATTAGTAGTGCTTGCTTGAGCTTGGAGTGTACGAAATACCAACCTTCAACTGAAGATTCAGCAAATGAAATTCAGTAACAAAAATGTCACTAATGTAAAGAATTATTTGTTTTTGCTTTCAATAAATACATTAAAATATAACATTTTTTACTAGGGCTACAAATATCAGAAAATTATGGATATTTCTAGATGTGACACAGCACCTGAGTTACGCTCGGCTTTTTTGCGAATTTTGGCACACTGCATTCAAAAGGTTCGCCATCATTGCAGTAGATAGTCAAGAGTCCTTAGTGGATAGTATGAGGCTTGAGGCAAATAACTTAAATGCTGACCAAATGATACAAAAGGATTTGCCAAGTGTGACGGTTTCTGGGTACAGGCTGCAAACTGTTTTGCTTTCTGGCTTTGCAGGCTTCTTGCAAGCTGCAATAGCCAGCCTGGGTGCAAACAGCTTGTTGCAAACGCTGGGATTTGGGCTGCAAAAAGAGCGGGAAATCCTGTGCGAGCCCTGTTGCAGTGATTGGCTGGAGTAAGGTTTTGGAGGGAAAAGCTGTCTGGGGATCTGAGTACTGGAGGGGTTAGAGTAGGAGTTCCCACCAATCAGGCTGGAGGGACAGCAACCTCTGTTAGGAGTCTCCAGCAGCATTTTATTGCGGCTAGAGCCAATCAGGATCAGGGGTGTGGGTATAAATGAACACAGAGTACAGCAGAAGGAGTCTTCATGCTGGGACAAGAGCTGAAAGGAAAAGAGCTAAATCCTGAGGGAGCTGGAACCAGTAGCTGACCATTGGACTGTTGGCTGAGCGATTTCTGAAGGGGACAATCAAGGAAGATTGGGGCTCCGAGGGAGACTTCGCTAGCAACTATCCAAGGCTGGATGATCGGACAAGCAAGGACGGACTGGGCCTTGTGATCATCTAGGGCCACGTTCTGGTACTCTGGCTGGGCATGAGCTGTGGCAAAGCAAGCCAGAGGGGGAGGAACGTGGAGAGGTTTGTCTTTTAAAAGGGGAACTATTTTCCTTTAGGGAAAGGGGTAGCTCCTAACCTTAAGAGACTTACTGAGTTAAACCAACAAATACCTGAACCTTATTTTATCTTTTATAGTATTGCTTGTGTATAATAATAAACTTGTTTTAGTTAACTGTTGAAACGCTTGCTACCAGTGTTTTGTGTCCACACTGTAGTATTCACTTGGCCATTGCACGAACCCAGCATCCTAACAGGGCCAAGCTACTCCTCAGAGAGGGCAGGCACTTACAGGATCGCTGGGCATCGTGGCACCAAGGCAATCTGAATCCCTGGAACCTTGGGATGAAGAGGGTGTTATACATTTATTTAGTATATAATACATTTATATAGTACTTATTTATTTTCAAGGAATTTATATCCCACCTTTTACCAAAAGGTTCCAGGGTGGCTCACAATAAGAGAAAATAAAATATATTATATATTATATTTAAAAATGTAACCCCCTTCTCTCTTCCCCTTTGCCAGCAGAACAGCCATCGAAGGAACCTAGATAAACATCAAAAGCCTGGGTGAAAAGATATGTCTTAATCAGGTGCCAAAAATTATAAAATGTACACACCTGGTGATCCTCAAGAGTGAGGCTGTTCCAGAGTCTGGGGGCTACTGCAGGAAAGGCCTTCTTGCATGTTCCCATACCTTGCCCCTCTGGGCGAATCCCCACAGCAAGCTTATTTCGCTTAATAATAGAACTGGATGCAAACGCGAATTTGCCTGTTCCCATTACTTTTAACTTAATTGCGTTGGATCCAGATTCTGAGGATCGTATGTGGGGTACGTGACTCAAGGTGGGACTCAAGTGGCTACTTTTTAAAAGCCGCTCTTCGGGGCTGCCCTGCCCTCTTCCTCCTGGCATGGACACACCACCCATAAGGGACCCCTTCACTGAGCCTAACTGGGTGGCTGGGTGGCTGCCGCTTCCATGGATGGAGGAAAAATGGCAGCGGGCAGCCAGCCAGTGATTCTTTCCCCTCCTCTCCCCATTGCTCAGGGCACACAGCAGCAGCGGCAACTAAAGCCCCTTTGCTATAAACATTCACATTCAGCTGCTTTCCTCCCTTCCTTTCCCTTTCTAAAGTCAGATCTTTTAGAAACTGCAAAACTGCAAAACTGCAACATTGTTATTCCAACCATCAACGTGTGAAGTGTTTCCATCACTACAGTGTAGCGATCGCTGTTAAGTGGATTTTTACACTGAAATCACTGTCTTTGGAACCAAGCTATTGGGAGAGGGAAACCCTAAACATGGATTCTCATCCCTTAAAACGGTACTGTACACACAGTAAAAAATGTAAAACGTTTCAAGCGCACGATCCGGAGTGAGACCTGTTGAAATCAGGATTGAGATTCACCACGCTTTGGGGTGGTTTAACACGGGGAAAGGGTGTTAAGCCAAACTGCCATATGGACTCCGAGGACTGAAAACGTTTTGAATCCGAGATAAGGTTGCCGTGAAGACACGGCCTCTGAAAGAGTAGGAACTACAAGAAGGCCCTCTGCTTGAGATCTCAGTGCATGAGCAAGTTTTTATATAGAAGCTGTCCTTCAAAAACCCAGGACTCAAGATATATATACCAGCTGCATTCTGACACAGGATTTAGCCCAGCTTGAATTCGGCTCAAGTTCTTTCTGTCCTGACAGTTTCCAAGGGAACTCCCACTTCTGCAGACCAAAGGTCCCAAAACGCAGAGAATACCTATTCGGATTAAAAGAGGACTCGCTGATGAATCTAAAAATAATCCTCACTTTTTATCAATGGGAACAGAACCTTTGCTATATCTCAGCCTTCCCATGTTCCATGGTCTGCTTTCTTTAGCCTCTAAACCCTGTACATTTCAAATTCAGGTTTTGCAGTCAAAATTTCTTATGATACCTGTACACCCAACGCACCTCTGGTAACATCTTGTAACCATGAAGCATACTAGTAGTGCGTGGTGCCTCCCTTGGACCAGTCTATGGTGCATTGTAGACTGGTCCAAAGGTAAGAACAGAAATGCCTTTAAGAAATGTACCACACAGCACAGGCAATACATGGAGCAGAACACCACAAAAATTTTCATTGAAGCTTGAGATTCACATTTTCATACATTTATGAAAACTCTTTGGTGAAATGTCATACTATATATACACAGGGTTTTTTAAATAAAATAAAATAATCATAAGCAGCCTGCTGTTTATAAAGCTTCATGCCATAAAGTAATGGGCCACATTACTTTCAGTCTTTGTCAGTCATACATTTTCAAGACCATTTTCTCTGCAATATATTAGTACTGAATCTGCATTAACAGATCCACAGGAAAATGCGTACTAAGTAACACTTTTTTATCCTTCTAAATATGGGTGACTCACAGTGTATTCAAAGCATGGAACTGACATCATGTTGGTTGCTTTTTAATCCATTTGGTAAAAAGAGAAATAAAGCATTTACTTCTGTCTTCTGCCCTTAACACTCAAGAACAGCTCCTTTCTCTTCAGCTGATAGCTGTGCACTGCCTTTTAAAGCAAAAATGCTCCCCAAGCAAAGTATGATAATTTGTGAAGTTAGAAACATCACTACATTGATTCCCCTCCCTCCCCTTAACATTCAAGGACCAGGAGAAAATAGCAAGTGACCAAATGGGAGGGGGCGCCCAAAAGAGAAGGAAGGAAGCTTTTTTGCTTGACATTTCACTTCCAATACGGTCAGTTTCCATAACAGTTCTGCAAACTGTTACCACTTTCCTTGATAGCTTTATGCAGCTGCAGCACCCTCTGTCTTTTAATGTTGCGCTGTGCACCTAATTAATCCCCTAAGACCTAACACCATTTTGTTCCCTGATAAAAGGAGGCAGAACAGTGTCTACTTTCAGTGGAATATATGGGACACCATTACATCTGCAGTTGTAATAGAATTGTCTTTCAGTGTTGTTTTGTTCTAAAGTTGACAGTGATTTTACCATATAATACGTTTGAAAAACTAGTCTTCAGGTAGAAGGCTGAGATGCCTTTGTATTTAAAAAGCTGGACGATTAGTCTCTCATCTTCAAAAATTAATTTACATACCCTGGAAACTGAATTCCTTGGGTGCTTCCACTTAAAATTAACAGAAGAGTTTAATAATATATCCAAAGAATTAATTCACAGAAAGCTACTACCATGTTCAAAGGTGTTATTGCATTAATTAACACTTAATAATTAATACTTTGTGCCAGCAAGTCCGTAGGGCTCTTTGTTACACTGTTTTGTTCAAAAATACCTTTCTTCTGCCCAACATCATATTAAGTATGCTAAAGAACTGCAGTCTCCTAGGCATCCTGTCTCGGAAGCAGTTATGCAAGTTAAGTGCTCAAGATGTACACCAAAGAGATAAACAAATTACAGATGCTACTGAGCCTATTTCCCAAAGAAAAATGAGCCCTGAGCAGGAGGAAAGAAAAACCTCTATGAAAATAGTGGGGGAGGGGGTTAAAATCACAGTCATACAGAAATCTTGAGATTTCAACAGAAGGAAAAGAAAGGAAGGACAGAGAGAGAGAGAAGTCAAAGCAGTAGATCTGGCATTTCCCTTGGTTAAACCATACAATTCACAGTTTAAAAAAATGTTTTTTGGCCTAGGATTTTGTATATGTTTTGTCCTGAGTGAAGATCAGTCAGAGATCATGCACACCACATGGCTGAGGGAATCATGCTGCCCGTCAGTGGAAATTCATTATAGCTTTTCTCCCCACTCCTGCCCTCCACGTTCTTCTCGCCCACATTTAAGAAGCATCCATGAGAGCTCTGAAAGATGTGTGGCCGCAACAAAGAAAATAAAATCTAGGGCATTGCCATAAAAGACTATGCTGGCTGGATTTCTTTTGCAGCCTATAACAGTGCAAATCATTAAACATTTAAACATCTGTATGTTATCATAATAATTTATCATTATGACCAGAATCAAAATGTATAAAAAGTACAATAAAGATGTTGAAAATCACAATGTTCAAAGAAAAAGGGAAATATAAATGTAAATATAAAGGGAAAAACCAATTAAACAAAGGAACAATGATCGTAAATATCAATACAAAACTAAGGAGAAGGCACTGATAGTAGGAAAAATTCTGGAAAGCTTGTCCACGATCTTACAGGTGTCGGAATTTGGGTTGATGTTAGAAATTTTGGGGATTATCTTAAAAGGGACTAAACATCATCAAGGACTCTAGATACTGGTGGGTAGAAGAGCAGTTCGCAAACAATACAGAATACTTCCAATGTTCTTTAACCTATAAATGTCAAACAGAACATATGCCTCCAGTTTTTGCCAATCAGTCTAAACCCAGCTACCTTCATGGTCACAGTGATTTTCTGCTTCCTCCCAGAATGCACTGAGAATATGTAAATTATCCCCAGATTCATGTTTGCCAGTTTCCTCCAGTCAGCTTAAACCCAACTACATTCCTGCTTTCAGTAATTTTCCACTTCCTCCTAGAATGCACTGGGCCTGGAATTGGTATGATTCTCAGCTGTCATGTTTACTAATCCTACCATAAGATGTGCTTTTATAATTTAAACAGTTATGCTATCAATATGCACCCTAGTCTAATTTGTGTCTCTCTTTTGAAGCCATCAACCTTGGCACTCTCAGTTTTTTGTGTAACTTTTTGTTCATTGTAACAGTTCTGCAGAAGAATAATCAAGCTATCTGCTGAGTTACCTAGTAACATACAAACATTTACTTCTTATATTGCAACCGCAACACTATTGGTTAGATACGCACACAACGAATACTGCAAAAATCCCAGACCAGATGGAAAATGTCTAGAGAAACATTCCATCAGTCATTGGTTAACAGAGGAAAACAATTCAGCTAATATTTTTTTAGATCATCACAGAAAGGTTAGGTGCACTCACACCATAGCCTTTGGGCCTTTTCACACTTGGCCCAGTGTGACATGGAGCATCCAAACAGCATGGAACCTGGGTGGATAGCTGTGTCAGGCGCCCTTCACACCCAGACACGGTGCCTGGTATTGGTCGTTAGTACCAGCGGTCACCCCTGCCCCCTGGAATATCAGAAAAAGATAAAAGCATAGTTCAGCCAATAGGAAAAAGGCTTGGAACTAAGCTCTATATTGATTTGGGGAGCCGTGACTTTTTAGCATCTCCTTTGTCCGGCCATCAAGCCAGTGAGGGAGGTGTTAAAATTTACGAGCTCCTCCTCCCTCCAATAGTAACAGGCATCTTTGTTAAGCCAACATTACTCTGACTCTGTTGCAACCCAGTCAACACATTGCCATCTGATGGAGGAGGAAGGTAAGTCCCCCCACCACTGACCCTAGCCCCTGCTCCACCACCCAGCCCTAAGCCTAGCCTGCAAGAATCCCCCACCTCCCCCTCTGTCTCCCTCTCCCCCACCCGCACCTCCGGGTCCCCCCACGTCTCTCTTTCACCTGTCTCCATTAACCCTTTGCCTCCCTTCCCCACCACCACCATGTCAACATGCTAGGTGCAGACTGGGTGGTTTGTTAGACAAATTCATGGATAACAGGTGCATCAATGGCTACTTGAATGGACGCTTAGGTACATCTTTCAGGCTGGGGGGACAAGCAGGATGCCTCTGAGGCCATTTGCTGGGATTCGAGAACAGGAGAAGGTTTGCCTTTGTCTCCGTTTGAGATGCCCAGAAGCAACTGGCAGGCCACTGTGTGAGACAGGATGCTGGACTAGATGGGCTGTGGCCTGATCCAACAGGGCTCCTCTTATGTTCTTGCTGCTGTTTTGTGATACTTTCACTAGCAATTTTTCTGTTGCAAATTCTATGGCACTTAGATAAGCCAATATGTGAGTGTGGACATGAATGCAGAAAAAGCAGATTTATACTGGTATTCATTCCATGAGTTCAGTTCCATGCATAAATTATTTTCTTTACCTGGTTCTGTATCTTTCTGGCCCTGGACCCCGCCCTGTGGCCTCGGCGGCCGCACCTTTCCTGGGAATGCCCAGCCCTGAAATCCACCAGCCACCACTGTTCCCATCCTTTCCGCATGCAGGGTGTGTGGGGCAGGAGTGGGGCAGCATGGTTGCTGTGGCATCTGCCAGCATGCCCGGCTGTTGCCAGTTGCACTTACCCGGCACTTGGGGAAGTGCTGGCTAAGTTCTGGATGGATTGGGCGTCTGAAATGCGAACACACAACCCATTCTAGAACTTTACTTCCCTGGGACAAAGGTGGAAAAGGGCATTTTGTCTTGGAAGGGATGTTTTGTGGGGATGTGCACAAATATTCATAACATTCATTATTCATATGAATTTGTACGAATTCAGACATTCGTACATGAATCAAACGTCACCACATTCGGATATTAACATTCATACGAATAGTTCAGACATTCGTTAAACTGGGGGGGGACTGAGAGGGAAAACCCTTCGGAGAATCAAAGGGAGAGAGACATGAGGGGTTTGTCTTTAAGACAGGAGAGGGAGGGAATTAGTTTCAGAGAGAGAGAGAGGCGAGGTGTGTGTAAGACACAAGAGGCAGGAGCACTGGAGATACAGAGAGAGAGACAGGCGAGGGCTCTGTGTTTCAGACAGGAGGGGAAGCAAAGGCATTTTCACACCAAGGCAAAGACACCTCGGAACGTTCCCCCCCCGAACGGGTTGAGAACACTTTCCCATTTGCACAAGGGCAGGTAAGGAACGCTTTGAGAGCAGTTCCCTTACCTGCCAGTGCGAACGGGAAAGTGTTCTCAACCCATTTGGGGGGAAGACCCTCCCCTGGGCTGCTCCCATTGGCTCCTATGGAGCCAGTGTGGGCAGCCCGGGTGCCTTCTGTCCCTGGGTTCCTGCTCGCTCCTGAACCCCTCATTGGCTGGGCACCCGCACATGCTCAGATGGGCAATAGAGGCCAGGCTGGTGCACAGACAATGAGCCCCCCCCCCCCCGAGCATGCTCAGAACGGCCCAGCCTTTCTACACAGAATCAGGCCTGCAGGAGAAGGTAAGACCCCTTCACACACACGCGTGACCCCGGAGATGGGTTGGCGGCTTTTGGATGGGGTTCCTGCCCACCCCCGGAGCCCGATCTGGGGTTCGGGAGCAAGCAGGAACCCAGGGAAAGTAGGCACCCGGGCTGCCCACACTGGCTCTATAGGAGCCAATGGGAGCAGCCCGGGGGAAGACCGAGCTGTCACAGAGAGAGAGCGTGCAAATGCTTTCTCTCTGAGGCAGCTCAGAACTCGCAGAGGCGGTTTCAGTGCACTTTTTAGTGCTCTGAAACTCAAACGCATGGAGGGCATGTTGGGACGCTTGCAGGCGGCCTGGAATGGATCCCACCACCCGCAAGAGCGAATGCTGCACCCAGCGTGCTCCCCATGCATTCGAAAACCCCTTGTGCGAAAAGGCTCCAGGTTCAGAGAGAGAGAGAGAGGTGAAATGTGTGTGTGTGTAACACAGAGAGGCAGGAGGACTGGAGATACAGAGAGAGAGAAGACGGGTGGGGAAGCAGGTTTGGAGAAAGAGAGAGGAAATGTGTGGGTGTGTATAAGACAGGAGAGGGATCCGTCTCTGTGATGTTTGCATTTGTATAGGATACGTGTGCAGGGTGTGTATGCATTCGGATATTCATATGAATTCACACAAATACATTCGTATTGAATAGAATCCTCCCACATTCGAAGGGGATCTATTTGAGCAAATATTTTTCTAACATTCGATTCCTTACTAATCAAATGCCAAAAACCCATCTGTGTACATCCCTAGGCTGTTGTGCAGTCAATGGAGAATTTGCTAAAGATAATTTAAATATAACAGAGGACCTGTGGTCAGATAAAAGAGCCGCTCACTCATTTCTTCTTGGTTATTCTTAAACATGCAGGGGACAAAACTTTGCAGCTCTGATGTTCTGTGACCTGCTGGGTTAGAAAGTTAGAAATCCCTTGGCCGCATTCCAAAGGTTATTGAAACTGCTTCACCGATGGCAATTGAAAGGGACTTGGCCTTTGCAAATAACAAAATAATTTCCATTACACTTGTTCCTCATCATACCTTGAAAGTAATCTTTTACAATATGAGCTAAGGATAGACTGTACTGCAGTAAGAACTTTTAGGTACTTGGCTTGCTTCTGCATAATCTGTTTTTTTAAAAATACATTGCATAAATTATAGGCACTTCATCAATGACTCATTATTTTTCTTTGGAACACTTCAATGACAGTGATTAATTCCTGAAGATCCATAAACAAAAAACCTTCCTTGGAAATGAATTAAGGCTGAGCTGGACTGATTATGTGGAAGTAACACAGATATTCACAGATATAATACCCTACACAGAATGGTCGTATGTCCTGCACATGGGGTGGGGGAAGCAAATTATGGATCACACTGGCATGGTTATGGCTAATTCACACACTGTGACAGCCAGACACAAACATTACCCTGGAATCAATTCCCATGATTGGATATGCATGGCAATTATGTGCCAAAATGAGTCACACAGAAAATTTGTTCTCTTATGTTCTTTTGAATTATCAGTTCAATTCTGAAGGGTTGTCAAGTGAATTGCCTTTTGCTTTGTCTTTCATTAGACCGAGAATATATATGAGCAAGTAATAAGTATAAGGGGCCTAGAGGGGAAAAGATAACAAATTTGCAGTAACTGCAACCCATAACTAAGCTTTTGTTAGCTTCTGAAAGATATGACGAACCTCAGAATTCAAGGATGATTACATTTCCCAAACCCACATCGAAAAGAGAGGTTTGATTTAACTGCATATATAACGCAGCAATGGCCACCCTATAACAGTTTAAAAGGAAAATTCAACCAAATGCAGAAGAATCCTGGAAGGATTTATGGGCCTCTAGATCAGTGGTTCCCAACCTTCCCAATGCCGTGACCCCGCAATGCAGCTCCCCATGCTGCGGGGCCACGGGGCAGGCCATGGGTCAGGGGGTGGGGCCATGGGGTGGGGCCATGGGTCAGGGGGCGGGGCCACGGGGCAGGGCCACGGGGCAGGGGGTGGAGCCGCTGAGGAATCCACAGTGAAAGCACTACATACAGGAGGATTCACAAAGTTCCTGCAAATGTGACAGGACTTCTCAATTCGTTTGCACCTCATGAGATTTACAAGCAGGGGTACAGAAGAAGTGAGAAGGTAACACTGACATCTAATTTGCGAGTCTCATAAAAGTGTGCTAAGCTACATACATGTCTTGCCACCCATACAGAGGCAGAGAGAAGAGGGGAATTAACTTCTTCAAAAATACTCGGTATCCTTGCCAGCAAAACTCGGATGCTTGCAATCAAAATGGCGTTTTAGTTTGTTCGGCTTCATAGATTCTGCTGACAAAACTTCACAGCAAATAACACATTGTGGTTTCTCAATTCCTGCTGTTGTTATTGAGGTAAAACCATGTTTTAAGAAATCCTCCTCCTGCTGTCAGTCCAGCCCCCAGGTCCCTGGGCAACTTTTCCCTCCAAATTGCCAGAAGCCAATCAATGCAACAGGGCCCGGGCAATGTTTCCCACCTTTTCTGCTCCTTGCAACCCAAGCCTGCAAAATGCAGTTTGCAAGGGCTTTGTATAGGCAGAAAGCCATGCATTTTGCAAAAAGTCTTGCAAGGGAGCAAAGAACTATTACTGCCCACTGCAGCCTGACCCTGAAACCATCACACCTGGTCACAATCAATGTGACTACTGCTCGACCAGCCTGCCCTGATTCCAAACAAGAAGGCATGTAATGCGGAGACATGTCTCCATGTTCAGGACTATTGCAGGGTAGCTTTCAGGGGTGTGCCAAAGCACACAACCAAAATGCATCCCCTGGAATCCCTGGAGCTACGAACTTTTGCTCCTAGCTTTCAAAGGCTTGAAGGCCCATCCCAAAGTTTGTGTGGGCTTTGAAACACAGCATGGGCTAGAATGGACAATGCCATCTGTAGGCAGTGCTGATCTCACCCATGCCTTTCTGTGGTTGGAATGAGTAGGCTTGGCTGCTCCAGATCTGGTGAACCTGATAACAAACAGTCAAGTGTAGACTGAGTTATGTAGCTAAATTTCAACTGTACCATTCCTCTACCTCTGTAAGCCCACAGTCTCAATGGTGGGTTTCTGCTGCTATAGCCCACCATAGGGTTAGAATGACCCATTTATGCTTTCAAGTTCAAGTATGAGCTGCAGTTCACATCAAAACTTGGGTCAACCACGCAGCCACAATATGGAATCTAAAACACCATGATAGGGATGTGCATGAACATTCAAAACATTCATTATTAATACATCTGAATTCAGCCATGAATCTAATGTTAAGACATTCAAATAGTTCAGACCTTCATTAAACTGGGGAGATGGGAAAGCAGCTGCAACAGTCACATCTACAACAGATCTAAATTGCATTTGACATGGACTGAAAGCGGATTAAAAGTGGATTCAGGTCAGATTTGACGTTTTCAGAGTGGATACGTATCGGATACATATGCGGTTGTGTTGGATATGTATTTGTATTGGATACGTATTTGTTTATATCTGATATTCATATGAATGTTTACTAATACGTTTGCCCATTTTCCCAATAATCAACCAGAATCTGCCTTGAAATAATTTGAGTCCACTATTTCATTTCCGTTATTTCAGGCTAGCTGAGAATTAGTTATAGGACAAGGAATAATGGGCTTTACTAGTGGCTGTAGCTCAAGAGGTAAACTGTCTGGAATGGCAAACACAGCACAGATTTCCCATGGCCTGTGCAGTCAACCACCCATGACTCTGTGGTACCCAACAACAACCAAGACCAACATCCTCTCACATATCTGATAGCAACTGCAGGTGTCTGTAGGAACTGGTGGGGCATTGGGCAGGACAGTTAAGGGGAAGTGGTACCAGGGGTCAGAAGACCTAGAGCTCGCAAGGGAGTTGGCTCTTACCATGTCTCACCTATGCAAGCCCAAAGGAAAAGACGATGCAAAACTAAGTGGCACAGCAAAAACCTAGAGATGGGAAGCACCCCACATGATTCAATCCTAATTTGTCAGTAGGCCGGATTTCTCACCCTTCTAACCTTCCCCCTTCCTTTTTAAAAAAGTTTTGCAGGAACTCCTCATAGCTGCCATTTCTAAGTGAGTCAAGAATCCCTTTAAGCTGGAAGATCCTACCAGAAATGCTTTCACTAGCAATAAGGTGATCCCAGCTGGAACTCAGCAAGGCTTAGCACACGTGGGCGTTGGGGAAGCCCGGCTCATCGGCGTCCCCGGTGAAGTAGACGCCGCCGGAGGGCGGCAGCAAGAAGGCGCTGTCACTGCCCTGTAGGCTCAGTGCCACGCCGCCGCCAGGTGCGCCATTGCTGCAGGCTTCGTCCTCCCGGTTCTCTGGTCTCCCGGGCGAGCCCCCTTGGAGATGCTGGCGCCGGCCTCAGTGAGGTAGAGCAGGCGGATGGCGGGCGCGTTGTCATCAAGCACCTCGACGGCCACCAAGGCAGTTGCCAGTTCGGGCTCAGCATCACTGTCGCGGGCTTCCACGGCCAGGCGGTGCACGGCGCGCGCCTCGTCCAGGGGGCGGACCCTAACCGCGACCCCATGGAAATCCTAATTCGACCCCAATGGGGGTCGGGACCCACAGGTTGAGAACCGCTGCTCTAGATCCTTTTTAAAAAAGTAATATGAGTGGCTTGTAATGCCTATAGAGTTTTTAGGCACGTGTACAAAATGTGGTAACTGTCAAGCCAGAAATAAGACAATGTAGGGAAGCCCATAGTCCAGAAAGGAAGGGAATTTCCACAGTAATATGGATGGGGGTTAAGAATGTTGATGTTTTTCAATCCAGCCCCCTCCCCTCAAACAGTGAGGAACTAGGGCCCTTTCTACACTTCTCCTTCCCTGGGAAAATGTCCTGGGGAGGCAAAGTTGTGGAGTGGTTTGGGCGTCCACACTTCAGGGTGCCCAAACTGTCCAGAACTTAGGCAGTGCATAATGGGAATTGCCGCCATGACAGAGGCAATTGCAACGCCACTGTTGTACGACTGGGGGATACGGTGAGCAACTGCCTACACCAGCCAATCACATGCTCCATTTCAAGCTCTTTCAGCCAGAAAAGGCTTCCAATAGAGCAAGCCAGGTGACCCCTGTTAGGCTGGAAGAGCCCATATATGGAAAATGTAGAAGATGTGTGCAGAGAGGTAACTAGGAGTCACAGTCACCAGACTGTCACCAGTTGCTGAAGGCTGAGTGAAGTAAGGATTACAACACAGGGATTGTGCAAGAATTGAGTAAGATTGTGTAACACTTGCAACACAGGCTTGTGCAACACAGTGGTCAGGGGAAGCACAGGATTGTGTAATACAAGGGAAATGAGTCAGCAACTCTGATAGTGGAATTGTATAAAGGTGGGCACACACGGCTGTGTGTTACCCTTGCCTAGCTGATCGAGACTGGAGAGGGAGAGAGAAGCTGACATGTAACCGCTACGAATAAACAAACCTCTACGGAGAATTTATGGTTCTCTGTCTGTTTGCTGAAACTGTGGGCTGGAGAAAGGAGGGGCTAGCAGCAGCAGAAGCCTGCAAGTTTTCCTGGGACGGCGAAAAATGCTTTCAGCACCTGGACAGCTCCGAAGGAAGCTGACAGCCAGAAGTAAGAGAGAGACACAGGCTTTTATTCTTCCAGCGCAGAAGCACAACTCTGCAATGCGAATGAAGATTGATTACCAACGGGGTAACTGACAACCCATTACCCCCTAACAAGGGTTATGGCTGCCCAGAGCGTTAACCCCGCTCGTGCTGGGAAAATCAACTGACTGTGAGTGCCGAAAGGCTGAGTGGAAAGAGAATTGGACGGCTGTCTGATTGTCTGTTTTGTGTGTCTGCTTTTTGTCACGTTTGACAGAAGAAAGTGGGAGAACGTTACTGCTGGAGTATGGTAGCTGTGAGATTTCCGAAACTGGATGAGACGAACTTCTCTGCTTGGTGTGTTTACACTGAAGCGTTGCTTACCAGAGAACAAGTCTGGGACGTTGTTGAAAAGGGAGTTTTAGTGGCTGGTACGGTTGCGCAAGATCAAAAAGCCAGAGCTACGATTTTGCTTACAATCACGCCGCCGCAAATCAACCACGTCCGGGAGAAAGCAACTTCAAAAGAAGTGTGGGATGCTCTGAAGGAGATCCATCAATCCCAAACGGCTCTGTCAAGAATGATTTGGTGTAGGAGGCTGTATGCCTGCAAGATGCGAAAGGCACAAGCTCCTGAGAAACATGAGGAAATCATGGCAGATTTATTTCACCAAGTTGCAACAAGGGGAGTTGAAATCACCCCAGCGCAAAAGGCATTTATTTTACTAGGGAGTTTGACTGATGAGTTTGAAAATATCCTGTGGAGTCTACAGTGTGTTGACCAAAGACAGCTGACTGCAGAGATGGTGGCATCACGAGTCTTGGAGGAAAGCCAGCGTAGGGACTACGAGGCAAAACTCCAGAGACAGGAGGCAGGATGGAAACAAGCTCAACCAATTGAGACTTTCAAAGACTTTGAGCCGGAGAAAGCAGCTTTGTCCAGAGAGAGACAGGGCAGAATGCGCACTAGCTGATAATGTGCCTTTGCACTTAAACTGTGCCCATTATTACCATAGAGTCATGGGACATTCAAGCTTCACAAGTTTGGGGAAACTAGTGGAAGGGTGTCCGGGATTTCAGATGGCAGAGTGTTCAAACCACTTGGATTGTTCAGTTTGTAGCAAGGTAAAGCTTAAGGCTTTTCCGGTAGCCAAATTTAGCTCTTATTGTTAATTTGTTCTTATTGCTGTTTTCCAGGACAGCAGAGCTTGTCTTTTCCAACACGGCTGCGCATCTGCTGATTTAATACCAACGAGGGCTGACACCACCTCCCAACATTATCTCACTCTGAAAGTGCACTAAAGATGGATTAAAACTTAATTGTGAACGCAGCCCCAGATTCAAATAAGCAACAAATAACTTCTAAAAAGAGCTTCTTAAATATACAGCAGTGCCCCCCAACAGAAACAACCACAGAAAAGCCACAATAATACATTCTTCATTCAAGTTCTTTACAAACTTCAACTCAACAAAAATGACTTTCATGGGGGTGAGCAGAATGAAACCCAATACTCCCAGATAAGAGTCTGGCTCTTTAACCACCAGACCAAACTGGCGCAGGCAGGCAAGCAGAAGAGTTGGCTTTTCTACCTGCTTTTCTCACACATTTAAGGGGACTCAAAGCAGCTGACAAAACTTCTGTTCTTCTCTTCAAACAACATGCAGGGAGGTAGGTGGGCTCAGAGTCAGCTCAGAAGAGTGTGTGACTAGCCTATGTCGCTGGCAGGCAAGAGTGGGCTTTTCTACCCCACATTTCTCACCCATTTAAGGGGACCCAGACCTGGCTTCGGGAAGGAAGGAAGGAAGGAGTGGGCTTTTCTACCCCGCTTTTCCCAAGGATTAAAGGGGACTCAAAGCAGGAGGAAAGAGAGGCGAGAGGAAGGGAAATCCTGCTCGCCCTAGCATTTACGAGGGCGATGGCTCCCCCCCCCCAGCGGCATTCCTTCCCAGCAAGGGGCTTCTCTTCACTGGCCTGCCTGGTGAAGAGAAGCCCGTCACTGGGAAGCAATGCTGCTGAGGGTGGGGAAGCCATCGCACTGGTAAAGGCTACTATGGCGAGAAGGATTTCCCTCTCTCTCAGTCATCCAGGGAGGAAACAGAGGCTGAGAGAGGGAAATCCGGAGTAGCCTTTACGAGCACGATGGCTCCCCCCCTCAGCGGCATTTCTTCCCAGCCAGGGGCTTCTCTTCACCAGGCAGGCCAGCAAAAAGAAGCCCCTGGCTGGGAAGAAATGCTGCTGGGGTGGGGGAGCCATTGCGCTCGTAAAGGCTACTCTGGATTTCCCTCTCTCTCCGCCGCCCAGGGAGGAAAGAGAGGCCGAGAGAGAGGGAAATCCTGCTGGCTTTAGCCTTTACCAGCGTTATGCCTCCCCCCCAGCGGCATTCCTTCCCAGCCAGGGGCTTCTCTTCACTGGCCTTCCTGGTGAACAGAAGCCCCTTGTTGGGAAGAAATGCTGCCGGGGGTGGGGAAGCCATTGTGCTCGTAAAGGCTACTATGGTGAGCTAGATTTTGCTCCCTCCTGGCCGCCACATGTCTCTTTCCTCCCCACAGCGAGCGACTCTGAGGTGGGGGGCGACTTCTGTTCTCCACTTGCTCAGATGGCATCACTGATCTGCCCCCTCAGCCTGGCGTCGCTCGCAAGGGCCCATCTGTTGGGAAGGCCCTCTGAAACGGAGTGAGCCAGGATGGGAAGAGGGAAGGAAGGTAGGGAAGGAAGCCAGTGCCGGGGCCAAATGGCCTCCAAGGAAGAGACCCACCCCAGAGAGCCCGGACCCTGTTGGGTGCAGGAGGGAATGGGGCCCATGAGGACTTACCTCAGTCTCTCCTCCAGTCAGTCGTCCTCGTGGAATAAAACTGAAAGAGAAAATGGCGCAGCAAAAGTGCCTACTTATTGGGAAGGAGGGGGCATGATTTTTAGAATTTAAAACTTTCTGATTGGCTGGTTTGCCGAACCCAGAGAAGTTTAAAACACCACACTTCCTCCAATTGAGATTCAGGATATTTCTAGCCATTTTTCTGATTGGCTAAAATATTCTTCATCTGTCTATCTTTTTTAAAAAAAAAATCTTTCCCCAGAGTTAGGTGTGCACCAATCCCAACGCTCTCTAAGCCGGTCGCCACTGTGTGGTAGTGAGTTCAGCTTTTGAGGTTGCAGCATCACAGAAGAAGAGGAAGAAGACATTATACGTTTCCCTGAGTTCTTTTTATTCCTTGCTTGGCTACTACAAGACTAGAGAAAGCAGTTCATCGGTAGACAGATTACTTGAAATCTCTCCTTTTTGATTGGTGAATTCAAATTGTAAGTCTGAATTCACTGGGTGCTGTAGAACAAGAGGAGGACACCCCAGAGAGCCAAATCTGCATGAAGTTTGTTGGTAAAATGTAAATTAAAACTCAGCTCAGTCAGGAACTGGAGGAAAACATGTTTAAAGATAACAGGATTAAATAACTCTTCACCACGGTATGTGACCAAGTATGACAAGGTTAAACAGTAAAACAATAGAATAGCCTTCCTGTGTATCCACAAAACTTCTGGCCGAGAATGAAGTTGAAAAGTTGGGGTCTGAAAGAAAAATAGTTTAAAGATAGAAACCTACCTTTACCATGTTTTTTTTACAATACTTTTAAGCACCTTCCATGGCAGACCATAGTTGCACAGTCCATAAATCCATAGAGATATGTTGTTTCATGTATGTTGGCCTGCTATATACCTGACCAAAGTAATGTTCAAAACACTAAGTGGTAGCAATCCTTGGGTTATCCAGGTTAGAATTCCTGTATCTTACTTAGGGGTGTGCACAAATGCATTTTTTGCTTTTGAATTCAAGTTGAATAGAAAATTCAAAAATTTGATTCAATTTGAATTTGAATTTTAAAAACCCAGATGTTTGAAAATCCGATTCAAATCTGGATTATTCAAATCCATACATTCAAAAATACGATTCGAATCCGAAAATACGAATGTCGGCAGCATTCGTATCCATTTTTTGAATTTGTATCCCATTTTCATCCTGTATTAGAAGTGCATATGCTCATTATATTCATATGTAATATCATAACACAGCTTCCCTTAAATATTTTTAATATACCTAACAAGTTTTGTGTAATAATAAAAAGTTATTTCTAAGCTCAGTCGCAATAAATACATCTATCAATTGTGGAACTGCCCTGGGAAACAAAAGCTCACAGAGGCTGATTTAAGATTAATTTTCCTGGGGTGATGTTGGGGACAGGATGGACTTGCCTGCCTGGGAACTCCAGGGACACTGCCACGCAATGCATCCACACTCTTTGGAGCTGCTTCTATACCAGAAGTGGCTCCACACGTGCTGAAATATCCTGTGGTCTGGACAGCCGTGAATCACATTTCTGTGCTCCACAAGTATACTAGTAGCCAGGCTGGGGTTGTTAGGGGCTAATGGGGTGTCAGTTACCCCGTTGGTAATCAATCTTCATTCGCATTGCAGAGTTGCGCTTCTGTGCTGGAAGAATAAAAGCCTGTGTCTCTCTCTTACTTCTGGCTGTCAGCTTCCTTCGGAGCTGTCCAGGTGCTGAAAGCATTTTTCGCCGTCCCGGGAAAACTTGCAGGCTTCTGCTGCTGCTAGCCCCTCCTTTCTCCAGCCCACAGTTTCAGCAAACAGACAGAGAGCCGTAAATTCTCCGTAGAGGTTTGTTTATTCATAGCGGTTACATGTCAGCTTCTCTCTCCCTCTCCAGTCTCGATCAGCTAGGCAAGGGTAACATACAGCCGTGTGTGCCCACCTTTATACAATTCCACTATCAGAGTTGCTGACTCATTTCCCTTGTATTACACAATCCTGTGCTTCCCCTGACCACTGTGTTGCACAAGCCTGTGTTGCAAGTGTTACACAATCTTACTAAATTCTTGCACAATCCCTGTGTTGTAATCCTTACTTCACTCAGCCTTCAGCAACTGGTGACAGTCTGGTGACTGTGACTCCTAGTTACCTCTCTGCACACATCTTCTCCATTTTCCATATATGGGCTCTTCCAGCCTAACAATCCCCTCCAAAATGTATGGGTGTGTGTAGATGCTATTTACACTTTTCTCCTGAATCTATGAGCAATTGCCTGATCCACTCGATCTCTCCTGTAATCCCAGATAACGCTGAAAATTCAGATTCTGTGGAGCTTAGGGCTACACAGCTCTGCTTTCTGCTTTGCCACACTGTAGGGCTTTCAGCATACCTAACTAGCAAACCTGACACTGACTTTCTGTCGTGTAGCTCTCAAGTGAGTGAACTATCCACATAGCACTCCAGCTCTTGCTCACTGCCCTGTATCACTAACTTTCTTTCTTTGGTTCCTTTCAAGTACCTTAGCAGGTGTTTCACCTTGGTCCAATCCTGCACCTTTGGATCATTCACCTCTTTCTCTAGCAAGGACAGGTATCCCTGATTCATTGCATGAAACCACTTCTTCTGTTCCCCTTTAGGATAAGTCAGCAAGTCTTCAAAACTTTCAGGTTCTACTCCTGCTATCACTGTGCATGCATTTGCAGTCTGTACTACAAACCTATCTGGAGGCTTTCTTACTCTCTGAGTCCTCCTTGGTAGGATTTCATCTTCACTATCTGAACTTGTCTGTGTTTGTGTTTGTTCATCTGCAGAAGTGCTAGTCTCACTGTCTGTAGAACCTTCTTGCTTTAGTGCCCCTCCATTTCCAGCATCTGTGGCACTCTGCCCTAGCTTGAGATAAACCTCCTTGTTAGCATGGAGTCTTTCCCAGCCGGAATGGTTTTCAAAATTGGCACTCCTGGACAGTAAGATTTCTCCATGACCTGAATAAAATCTATAGCTGTTTCCAGAATATCCCACAAACATCAACCTTTTCCATTTTGGATCACCCTTTTTCCTGAAATTTGCAGGTACATATACATTTGCATACTGCCCAAACACTCTAAGGTATTTCAGGTTCGGTGGTCTCCCATACAACATATGATAAGGCGTTTTCTTTACAAAAGAATTCCAAGTACGGTTAGCAACATGATTTGCAGTCAAAATTGCCTCCCCCCACAATTGCTGTGGTGCTGCTGCATCCAGCAACATATAATCTTTTATTTGCTTCAAGACTCCTACGTGCCTCTCAACCATGTTGACCCAGTCTTTAAAGTGTTCAGCAGCTTCACTTTTCTCTGTCATAAGCATCACATACAAATAGCGTGTATGACAATCTACAATGACCATGAAGTACTGATTCCCGCCCATAGTCTTTGCTAAAGGGCCAGCCAAGTCTGCATGCACAATCTGAAACGGTCTTTCAGTAGTGCGTTTGCTAAATTTGGCCACAGGAAAAGCCTTAAGCTTTACCTTGCTGCAAACTGAACAATCCAAGTGGCTTGAACACTTAGACATTCTAAATTCTGGACACACTTCCTCCAGTTTCCCCAAACTTGTGAAGCTTGAGTGTCCCATGACTCTGTGGTAGTAATGAGCACAGTTCAAGTGCAAAGGCACATTGTTAGGTAGTGCACATTCTGCCTTGTCAATCATAAAATACACTTTGTTTCGTTTGACTGCCTTAGCACAAACTTGGTCATTCATGCTAATAGTACAATCATTCCCTTTGAAACATAAAGCATACCCACTGTTTGTTAACTCAGACACACTAATCAAACAGTTCTGCAATTTAGGAACACATAATACATTTGAAAAATCCTTTCCAAAACTTGGGATGTCCACAGTTCCCATTACTTTTACCTCTCTTGATGCACCATCAGCCAACACAACTGAATGTACATTAGAAGGCATCTTATCTTTCAGGAGCTTTTCACAATTAATCATATGAAATGATGCTCCCGAGTCTAACACCCAAATAGGGTTTACAGCCTGATAGGCTATATAGTCATTGTTCTTTACGACAGCCACAATGCCTTTCTTGCTGCTCTCAGCATTTTTGGGTTGTTTTCTGGCTCCTGCCAGCTTTTTACAGTCCTTTTGGAAATGGCCAGCCTTCCCACAGCACCAGCACTTTTTCTCTCCGGACAAAGCTGCCTTCTCAGGTTGCAATTCTTTGAAAGTCTCGGTTGCGTGAGTTTGTTTCGGTCCTGCTTGCCTTTAGAGTTTCGCCTCATACTCCCAATGTTGGGTTTCCTCCAAGACTCGTGCAGCCACCATCTCTGCAGTCAGCTGTGTTTCGTCAACACACTGTAGACTCCACATAATATTTTCAAACTCATCAGCCAAACTCCCTAACAACACATATGCTCTTTGTGCCGGGGTTAGATTCACCCCTCTTGTTTGTGCCTGGGTGAATAAGTCAGCCATGATTTCCAGATGCTTCTCAGGCGATTGTCCTTTCTGCATCTTGCAGGCGTACAGCCTCCTACAGCAAATCATCTTTGACAGAGCCTTGGTGGATCTCCTTCAAGGCATCCCAGACAGCCTTTGAAGTCGTTTTCCCCCAGACGTGGTTGATTTGCGGCAGCGTGATTGTAAGCAAAATTGTGGCTTTAGCCTTTTTGTCTTCATCAACCGTACCCGCTGTCAAACCTCTGTCAACAACGTCCCAAATTTCTTCTCTAGTAAGCAACGCTTCAGTGTAAGCACACCAAGCAGAATAGTTCGTCTCATCTAGTTTGGGAAATCTCACTGCCTCCATTCTCAAGCAGTGCAGCTCTCCCACCTTCTTTTGTCAAACGTGACAAGAAACAGACACACGAAACAGACAATCAGACAGCCGTCCAATTCTCTTACCATTCAGCCTTCCGGCACTCACAGTCAGTTGATCTTTCCAACACGCAGCGAGTTAACGCTCTGGGCCCATAACCCTTGTTGGGGGGTGGTGTCAGCCCTCGTTGGTATTAAATCAGCAGATGCGCGGCCGTGTTGGAAAAGACAAGCTCTGCTGTCCCGGAAAACTTGCTGGCATCTCCGCAGCTGTCCAGCCTTTTCAGGAACTCCCTCCTTCTTCTGCCCACAGTTTAAGAAACAGACTGAAACAGGAGTTCTCTCTCTTTGCAGAGGTTTATTCTTAAAGGTTGCTGCATGTACAAGTATACATTTCTCCATCCAAGCTCTCGTCCAGCAATCAACAACAATAACAACTAACCAGCAGTGTATAGGCACTTTTATACCTTTTTCTTATCATAGATGGTGACTCACTTCCTGAGTGTTGCACAAGCCTGTGTTGCACAGACTTACACAATTCTTGCTCAATCCAACCTTGCTCAATCCAACCTTGAGCACTTTGTTGATGGTCACGCCTGTGACTCTTTGTTACCTTTGCCAGCACATCCGTGCATTTTCCTTATACGGGCTTTCCTGCCTAACAGATAATACATCAGCAAAATCTCAAGCTGTTTTCTTTTTCCATTATCTAACTTGGAAAAGCCATCTTAGATAAAGAGGACAGAAAACGATTATTCACTTTGCTGATATATTCTCTCACTTGGAAAGTGGTCTCAAACTGGATTAAAACTCAGGCGTGAACACAACCTAACACAGTAATAAATGTTGTAGCTTTATGCAGTTCCATGCATAAAGCTGCAAAATCCAAATACTCTTTGAAAGAAAGGATTGTATCAGTTCTACTTAGGAGGAAAAACAGGACAAGGATTGGAAAGGGGGTACGTACAGAAAGAGTGGTGGTGGTAATGTTAAGGGATAGTCTTGAGTCTGCAGAATACAGAGATACTCAGACTACTTTCACAACCTAGAAGCAAAATCAGAATTTCTGGAGAATAGATGCTGTCAAGGCTATTTTTGGAGCTGTAGTAATGAGAACATGCACCTCCAAATGCATCATTTGGAGGAGTTTTTTTTCACTCAGCTGGTCTATGGAATTTGCTGCCGGAAGAGTTGGTAACAGCATCCAGACTGGGTGGCTTGTTGGTAGACAAATTCATGGATAACAGGTGTATCAATGGCAAGGATGCCTAGGTACATCTTTCGGATGGTTTCATCTTTGTCTTTGTCTATGTGAGACATGATGCTGGACTAGATGGGTTATGGTCTGATCCAGCAGGGTTCCTCTTATGTTCTTATTGCTGTTTTGTGATTCTTTCACTACCAATTTTTCTGCTGCAAATCCTATGGCACTCAGAGTGTGGACATGCAGGCAGAAAAAGCAGGTTTATATTGTTATTGATTCCATGAGTTCAATTCCATACATAAATTATTTTCTTTACCTGGTTCTGTATCTTTCTGGCCCTGGACCCATCCCATGTGACCTTGGCAGCCCCTCCCATGCGACCTTGGTCCTGCCCACATGACCTCAGCAGGCCCCACCCACATGACCTCAGTGGGCCCCGCCCATGTGACCTCATCCCCCCCATGACCCTTCCCCACCTTGCCTGTGAACACCCAGCCCTGAAGTCCACCAGCCGCCACTGCTACCATATCATAGAAGAAAGAAGAACCACAACACCATTCTAATCACTTCGTGACGCTCTGGGCGCTCTTTTCTCTTGCTCCCACAGCAAAGCTAAGTATTGGCCTGAGAACCTGGGACAGAGGAAAATCATTACCTCTTTCTACTTTCTGCCTCCTGGAATAAGAACACGCGGCCTATTCGCACCTGGGCCTCTGGATAAGCATTAGGCTTGTCCTGGGACAGAGCATTTGCTCTATGGGCCAGGTGGTTCTGTCTGGAACCGTCACGTTATGTCCCAGGGCGGCATAATTGCAGCCAGAGTGTGGAGCACGAGCAAGCTGCAAGAGCGAATGGCCTGTCCAGGGCTGGCCTACTTCTATTCCAGGGCCTAAGTGCAAATAGGCCTCTAGTCTTCTACTCCCATCCTCAGTCAATAAGAATTAACTACAGTTAATTCAGTTTGTGATATAGAAATGTGCACAAACTGAAACTTAGTGGTTCAGTTTGAATCAAACCAAATACCTTTGGTTCTTGTTTGATTTTCTTTCTTTTTTTCAAACAAGAGGGTGATTTCATTTGCATGTGAACCATGAGAACCACGGCAAATTGCATGCCAACTGAACCATCTCTAGGACTTATCTCTAGGACTGTGGTATGAGCATATTTATTTGGTTCTGGGCCCAGTTCAGAGTTCTAATGCTGACATTTAAAACCCTGAATGACTTGAGTTCCAAATACCTCCCAGGGCACCTCCTTTCATATAGTTCTGCCCATCAGTTAAGATTTTTAGAAGCAGTTCTGCTAGTAATTCCATGACAGTATGGCTTTCTCCACAGTGTTCCCTCAGGTTTTGGAATGATCACCTTCTAAAGATATGCCTGTAATGCAGGAATATCCCCACACTTGCCACCAGTTGTAAAGGGTAGTAATATCCCTACACTACTTACAGTTGTAATAATACAACTAATAAATATATGTAATATTTTTCTCTTTACTGTTACTGTTCTTTTACCCAGGTGTAATACATAACTGTCAATTAAGTCTTCTTTGTGTTACACTTTGTACTTCAGTTCAGCAAACCGTATTGTCCTTTGCTTTCCCCTCAAGCACAAGGACTCTCAAAGTTCGTATCATAAAGTCATCAATTCACATAACATGTGTTAGCTTAGCTTTATATAGCTTCTTTAACAATGAAAATCAAGTATTATTAGACTCAGGACCCTTCTTCCAGCTTCCCTAAGCTAAGAGCCCATTTCCCTCCTGATAACCACCCTCTTGGTCAGTTATCCCCAGGCAGAGAACACAAACTGTTCCCTCAGGCTGCCTTAAATACTAGCCTGATTGGTTGATGCTCTGCTAGGATTCTATTCCACTCTCTCTCCTTGAGAGCTGGAATAGCCCCTCCCTTTACCATCTTAACCATTTCTGATGACTTTGATGACACTTTTAACAGTATAGACAATGCGTTCTCATAACACTTTGTATTTTTGGGTAAAATAACTTAGTTTTAGGGTGAGGGGTCCTTGTAGGCACTACAACACCAGGCAAAAAGATTAATGAAAACATAACTATTCACCCGAATATTTTAGAGCAAATCCTGGTGATAGGGTGCCTCCTCCAAGGGTGAATTTTATAGCTCCAGGACAGTTTGCAGGCACAATGCATGAGGGGGAATTTGTCCACTAAGTCCCATGGAGAGGCAAGGGAAGCCCTTTAGGTAACATGCAGTTGCAGGCTCAGATTCTTCACTTCTGGCAAGCCTTTAAGTAAATGTATAAGAAAGTAGCTTCTTGGTGTACATAGGCATTTCCCACAAAAGCTCAGTGATTTCTTGAGGTTCAGCTCTGAAATGTAGACCAACTGCACTTGCGGTTTGTTCTGCCAGTCACTTCTCAGGTTTGGCACACCAGTTCATGCCCCTGCCCTAATATTGATGGTCATTGAGAGGGTCTCTGCATGTCTCTCAACCCAGCATTGTCTATTAGAGGAATTTCAGCAGATTTGTGAGTCCACACAGTGTCAAGACCCTGGGAGCTATTAGACTGCAGTGAGCATCTTGCAGCATTTTCTGTCATCCAGTTGGGATAGTGATGGGAGGAAAAGCTGTATCTATATGACAGAAGGTTGCAGTTACTTAATTTCTGCTCTTTCTGAAGATGCAGAAAAAGGGTGTTTTTCACTGTGTTGTAAATGGACCCAAATGTCAGCTATTTTTGACAAGATGGAAAATACTTTCAGGTAGACCAGGCACCTGTAAGTTACTTGTGCAGCTGTTGTGCATATCCATAATGGCAGTGAGCATACCTGCAGGAAGGATGCTTTGGAAGGCACTTACTAACATTCAGACTTCCTTAGGGGGGTGCTGCATGCTCCGTGGCACTGCTGGCATGCAGCCAACATGCTCCTCAGCCTCCATTGTGCACTTCCTTTCACCAATGTGGACACAGTCCAACAGAAAAGTGGGATAAGATGCAAAAACTGCATGGAAGTATCTAATCATACAAAGTGATCCTGATTTGGGGATTCATCAAAGGTTCAAAACCTCAATCTCCACTTGGATTTAAATTAATTAGAAGGTGGGAAATTTAACTGAGAGATGCATTACAGCTGTATCCAGGGAGTTCTAATGAAGCATTCATCTGAGATGATAGACTAGGGCCCTGTCCCCAAGCAATTTAAAGTCTGCTAAAACTCTTCTTTTGCCTCTGAGCGCCCCCATGCCAGTGTTTTTAACAAACTTCCAGAGCTACAAAACGAGGAAAACGCGCAACAAAAAAAGTGCCCTTTAAATAAGACTTTCAGAGCTCTTTTTGGAAGTTGCGGTTTTTCCTCGCAACATTTACCTTGGGGACGCTCTGTGGCAAAAGGGGCAGGGATTGCCGCCTGCACACACAGCAGTAACACAAGCAGCTTCCCTTTCTAAAGCTCAAAACTAAAGAGCCAGAATCATGCAGAATTGCAACATTGTTGCAATCACTATGAGGTGTGAAATGGGTGGCTTATTGCTAGGGGTGGATTTTGACAGCGATAACAGGGAAAATGGTGAGTGAATAAGCAATCGTGCACTGGACAGGCTGGATTTTGACAGCAATAACAGGGGAAATGGTGAGAGTGAATGCCTGCCAGCACGAGAAGCCATTTCAGGGGGTGGGAGATCTGGGAGATGAGCAGAGAACCGATGGCTATTTTTCTTTGGACTTGTTGGGGGTTTCTTCCTGGTTGTGGCTGCGCCGAGCGCAGTCCCTCCCCATTCCCGCTGGCACCCTATCAACAAGAGCAGGGGCGGGGAGAAAAAGATGCGCGCAAAGAAAACACAGCTCCCATGGGGATGGAAGGTGCGTTAAAAATGCACATTTTGCTGAGCCTCATGTGGGTACCTATTCCTGATTTGCATGGCACTTTTAAAGTCCACTTCAATAGAGTGGCAGAAGAGGGACAGAAGAGAGGCAAATAAGTCTTTTGGGGACACAGCATAAAGGTACTTTAATGGAAAATCTTTGAAATGTGCAGAGAGTGCCAAAATAGGCCTGGGACAACACCTGAGGCCCCAAAAGATAAGCGTGCGGGAGGCCTCCAGTGGTATCCCCAGCCCTATTCTAGCACTCTCTGGAGGCTAAAAGAGGTCTTCTGGTTCTGCATGTGCACACATGAAGAACCTGAAGGCCCAGGAAGAAGGCATGGTGGGGGGAAATGGGGGTCTGTGCGGGGACAGGAGGCTTGTGTGCGTGTGTCCAGTATCCAATGAAACTTTGACTGGAATTTGTACCTATTCATATGAATTCTGACTTCGACATATATTTGTGAACATTTGTGTGAAAACATCACTGGGGATAAAAGTACTGTATGAAAAGAGGAGCAAGCATTGCTGAAGAAAATCAGCATAGCTTCTGCAAAGGCAAATGCGCCTTACTAACTTGTTTCAAATATTTGAGTGTGTCAGTAAGCACACAGATAAAGGTGATCCAGTTGATGGTGTCTATCTGGACTTTCAGGTTTTTGACAAAGGCCGCATTCCCATTACAAGCTTAATACTGTTTCCCTAAACTGAAATAATAGAACTGGATGCAAACGCGAATTTGCCTGATCCCATTACTTTCAACTTAATCGCGTTCGATCTGGATTCTGAGGATCGTACATGGCATACGTGACTCAAGGAGGGGGGACTCAAGTGGCTACTTTCTAAAAGCTGCATTTCCGGGCTGCCCTGCCCTATTCCTCCTGGCGTGAACACACCACCCATAACCAACCCCTTCACGGAACGTAGCTGTGTGGCTGGGTGGCTGCCGCTTGCCTGGATGGAGGAAAAACTGCAGTGGGCAGCCAGCAATTCTTTCCCCTCCTCTCCCCATTGCCCAGGGTACACAGCAGCAGTGGCAACTCAAGCCCCCTTCGCCCGCTCACCGCCACAGCCTTAAAAACATTCACACATCTCCCTGAACCTGCAGCTGCTTTCCTTTCTTTTCCCTTTCTAAAGGTCAGAACTTTCAGAATTGCACAAAACTGCAACATTGTTATCAGGTGTGAAGTGGGTAGATTGCTATAGTGTAGCGGCTACTTGAAGGGGTGGATTTTTACAAATCATTATCTTTGGAAGCAAGCATTCTCATCCCAATAAAACGGTATGGTTCCCACAGTAAGAAATGTAAAACGTTTCAAATGCATGAACCGAAGCGAGACCTGTTGAAATGAGTGTTAACATTTACAACGCTTTGGGGCGATTTAACTCATGGAAAGCGTGTTAAGCCAACCTGACATGGGGACTGCAAGGATCGAAACTGTTTCGAAACCGTTTTAAGCTTGTAATGGGAATTCACCCAAAGTCTCTCATCAAATACTCCTAAAAAGGTTCATCAGTCATGGAATAACAGAACAGGCCCTGTGCCGGACTGATATCTGGCTAAAGATCAGGAAACACAGAGTAGTAAAAAATGGCCAGTTCTCACAGTGGAAAGGTACAGTATTAAGACCCATGCTTTTGAATTTATTCATAGACGATTTAGAAGTAATAGGTAGTGAGGCAGCAAAGTTTCAGATGACACAAAATTGTTTGGGGTAGTAAAAATTGAAAGTGGTTGTAAAGACCTCCAGAGGGAACTCTTGATATGGGGTGAGAGGGCAATGAAGTGGCAAATGCACTTCAGTCTCTAGCAAATGCAGAGTGATGCCCATTGGGACAAAAAATACCAATTAGCCTTATAAACTGATGGGGGCTGAACTTTCTGTAAGAGCAGGGCAGTATTAGAGCAGGGGCATGAACTGTTGTCAGCACGTGTGTGGGAGGGCTGTGAACCACTGGGGGGCACTGTCGCCACACCTAAGAAAGGATATTATGGAACTGTGGGGGTGCAATTTGCCCATCTCAGCTAAAGCAACTCTTGCTAAGCTGAAGCAACTAGGCCAAAGGATACATTCCTGTGTCACTGTAACTTTCCTAATATCTCTCTCAAGGAAGTCATAACATTGGGCATAACATCCACATATCATTTGTATAACATCCACTGTGTATGTATAAACAATGTACAGTACTCAAGGATAGTAACATCTTATCCGGTTATGCCAAATATGGGCACCCCAGGGGGAAATTTCCATTGAGAAATGTATTCTGTAACTGGGCATAAAAAGCCCCTAAATCTTCAGTAAAGAACCCCCTTTTCACTTGGCAACCATCCTGCGTGTGAGTCCCAATTCGTTACTACATGGAACTGGAAAAAAATGAAGAAAAGATGAAGAAAACATGGCAAGAACTGGGCCTTTTCAGCCTTAAGTGATGATGTTTAAGAGGTGACTTGATGCAGAGGGTGGAAAAAGTAGATCAGATTTTTTTTTTCATTGTAACACAACACAAGAGCTGGGGGACACTGTGTGAAGGAGATGGGAGTTAAGGGGGCCTGTTTGCATTTAGCTATATTCTGATCGTTCATCTCAAGATAGGAGTCTGTTGCCCACATGCTATTGCAGACTCTGGCAAACCTCACCTGGGGCCTGCTGTCAGACTACAGCAGGACCCTATTCCAGGATATATTCCAGAATAAAGGCAAGTGTGAACAGGCCCTAAGTATTCTTCACTCAGAGGATCATCAGTCTATCAAATTTACTACCAGAAGAGGTGGGGAAGGCAACCAATCTGAATAGCTTTAAGGAAACATTAGATAAATTCATGGAGGACAGCTGTATCAATGGCTACTAGAATGGATGCCTATTAGTGCCTCCGGGTTGGAGAGTCCGCCATGATGACTCTCAGGGCCATCTCAAGGGAACAGAGAGCAAGTGAAAGGGCCTTTCCGCACTGGCTCTAAAAACGGATTTAGAGCCAGATGTGGAAGGCATTTAGACGTGGCTTCCACATGGGGGCCGGAATTAGGACCCCTTTGAGTAAGCCCCATCCGCATATCGGCAGGCAAAAATGGTTGTTTAAACCATTTTTGCCGCCGAAATCCTACCAAGATGTAAGACCTGAAAAAATCAGGTCTTACATCTGGCTTTCCCCCTGAAAACGGTTTGGAAACAAACATTTCCGCACCGGAGGGGCAAAAGTCGGATTGCTGGTGCATGCCGAGTTGTTAAACAGGGAAGGCGCCAGCTACCCTCGCAAGGCTTCCTGGGAAATGTAGGCATCGGCGCGCCTAGACTCAATGGATGCCGGCCTGCTGCTCTCACAGTCGCCCCACCAGCGAGAGGTAAGCACCCCAAAAGTGGCCATGGGTGGGGTGCGGGGTGGCAGCTGCAGCTTCCCCTGGAAAGAGAAGGGGCCATGGCCCTTTCTCTTCTGAGAGGAAAGATGTGATCGGCTGTGAAACCTTGGAGGGAGGGGCGTTCTACTTTGGCTTCCCTGGCAAAGATAAGGGGTCATGCCCGCTTTTCTTGCCAGGGCAAAGCCAGGGAGGGCAGCACCCGGCCGCGCCATGGGAGCTCCTGAAGGAGCCAATGGCGCAGGCTGCCGGATCACCCACCTGTCAGAGTGGCAGAGCATGCGCTCTGCCTCTCTGACAGCTAGGCAGGCGCCAGCATGGCCGGTTTGGGATGGGTGCTGGTGCACTCGCACAGCACCCACCCCAAACCATTTCCAAATCCGGCCCTGCCGCCGCTGCCCCGCGCATGTGCGTACACGCGGGGTCTCCGAGAAACTGTTCCTGTATGGAACGGTTTCCCCTTTAAAAACGTTTCGCCAGAAAACGGATCTGTTAGATCCGTTTTTGGCAGCATGTGCAAAAAGGCCCAAAGACTCACCTTTGTCTTCTGCTTGAGACACCCAGAAGCAATTGATAGTCAACTGTGTGAGACAGATGCCTCTTTATACATCTATGGTAACGCCACACTAGGAATATTGTGTACAATTCTGGTTAGCATACCTCAAACAGAATATTGTGGAACTGCCAAAGGTACATGAAAGGGCAACCAGAGGCCTATTTGCACTAGGGCCTCTGGAACACAAGTAGGACACCCTGGGATAGAGCGGCCCACTCGCTCACAGGGCAGCCTACTCGCGTTCCGAGTGTAGAGCATGAAATCGCGCTCCACACACAGCCCGGGGCATCCTGGGCCGTCCTGGGCCATCCCAGAGTTGCACAGGAAGGAGAGCATTCACACTCTCCCTCCTGGTCAGCAGTGGACCTTGCTCCCCGCTGCTGCTATTGGGCCGAAAGTGGCCCAAGAGTTGGCAGACCCGTGCAGTCACCTTACCTTGCTGGGCCCAGGGTGCTCCTCGTGCAGCCCGGAGAGCAATCTGCCACCATCTGCGAAGGTACGTGCACTCCGGTAGACCAAACCCATGCTGGCCCTGAGTGCAGGGCTGAGCTACCAGAGCTCAGGGGTCTGTGCAGATCTCAGCAGATCGATCTCGAGGCCGCACAAGCTCTGGACCTCGAGCTCGGCAAGGTAAGGGGGCCTCATGCATGTTGGGGTGGGGCACGAAGCACTGGGTGCTGCTGGGTACCCAGGGGTTCACTATCAGCTGCTGCAGTGCCTTCGGGACTGGCACTGTCCAGCAGGACTCCTCTTATGTTGTTATGTTATGTTACAGTCATTGCAAGTATTCAGTCAATTTATGCTTGTCCCATAATAATCCTACCCCATAATACTGCAATTTGAAAATATTTTTCCTTTTCAATTCCTTCCTTGAAATAGTTACACTTAGTCATCATCAACCTGTTACAACCATCTTTTAAAAATATGTCTTAAAAATGAATGAATTATAACATGAATTAATTGGGTATTTTGTACTAGATCAGCAATTATTTAGAAACTATTTCACAGAAATGTATTTACAGAAGGTCATACTGGAGACAAATTGGCAGTGGAGTGCACATTATTGGCAGTACAAGTTAAGCAGAAAATGTGGCTCTGCTGCTGTTGGCTTACACAGCTCAGATAAATGGAAGCCATTATGACTAATGGTGTGAAGCACTGAACAGGAAGTCTGTTTTTGTCCAACAGCAAGGAATAATCAAACATGAGCCCGAGAACTGAATTCAGTCCACGAGGCAATTTTACTTGGCCGAAGAAACCTACACAATGTTAATAAATGTGGCGCCGCCCATCCCCCAGTGCGAGCCAGCTTACACTCTTCACCCCTGTCTTTAAACAAGTAAAGGGGCTTTTATAATTTTAGAATCTTGGTAGCGTGTTTTATATATGTTTCTGGTAGCGTGTCAATATACTGGTTTAGCCTCGCACCCCACAAGCGGCCACCAACAATGCAGAGACTTTTCAAAGGAAAAACAGTTTTTTTATTCTTACAACAGGAAATAAAATCAGAAGTTCTAACGAAGGACACGCGTATGTTAGTTCAACACCTCACAGCTTAGTTCCTAGATTCCTCAGCTAAATCCCTAACTGTTCAATTCCTTCCCTTTCTACCCCTTCTGGCCTATCCCCAGCTCAGAAGTTCGGGACCAATGCTTGGTTCTTTCCCTGAGGTACAGAGACAGTCTAACCCGCCTTCCTCCCCCAAAACAAATCTTTTTCTTCTAGCAGGCGGGTTTTATACCCCTCACTAGCCTAAACTCGAAGCCTGATTGGTGGAGTGCGCTCCTCCCCCTCCCATTATGCTAATTAGGGAGGCTTCGCCCCCTCCTTACCTGTTTAAGCTGTCAGTTTAAACTCTCTTCCTCAAAGCACATTGAATACACTTTCATTACACTTCTAAAATTTCTTTTCCCAGCACTAAAATTTAGTGTGGGCACCACAATAAAGTTACGGCCAAAAACAAAAACAAAAACCTCCCTTGCCTTAGGAAGGGAAAAAGTAATTCCACATCTAGAAGCAATGGAGGAATCCGTATACATTACAGACTCTACAGAGAGGGTGTGATCCTGTGAACAGGGGAGGCACATATTCTCCTAATGCAAAGTTCAGATGAAAGACACAGGGGGAATTTTAAAGAATAAAAACATAGCTGATCATGCCAACTACATAAAAATAATACAAAATAAACTATAGAATAAAGTACAAATGAACAATAATATCAACATAAGTGCATATATACTGCTCAAAAAATTAAGGGAATAGCTAAGCATCACGGTATAACCCCAAATCATTTAAACTTCAGGGACATCTATCTGTTCAGTTAGGTAGTATTTATTTATTTATTTATTTATTTATTTATTTATTTATTTATTTATTTATTTATTTATTTACCCACCCCACCCTATACCCAGAGGTCTCTGGGCGGGTAACAACATCTAAAATCAGACATCATTAAAACAGTAACAGTATGTATTAAAACAATAAGAGCATCTGCAAGTGGAAAGGGAAAGTGTATCCCCATTTAACCGAAGGCCAGAGCAAAGAAGTGTGTCTTCACTGCCTGCCTAAACGCGTAAAATGAATGTGATAGATGCACCTTAAGGCAGTGACTGTTCCATAACTTAGGGGCCATCACTGAGAAGGCCCTCTCCTGGGTGCCCACCCCTTTTGCTGCTGAAGGTGGTGGGACAACCAGGAGGGCCTCCCCTCTAGATCTTAAGGCATTGGTGCAGACTGGGATGAGGGTAGGCAGAGGGGCAGAAAAGTCACTCTTTTTCTCTGATTCAAAGGACATCTATCCCTTTCATCTATTACCTACAGATACGCTTTAAAAAGTTGGTATTTTAAAACATAGTCTCCGGAAAACCTCCTGACATATGTGAAGAAACTAAAAATTTGCTATTTAATATGGAAATCACTTACATTTGTACTTCCTTGTTATTTTTTTTTGGGGGGGGGAATAGCATAATATACTACATAAATAAGATACTGTAGAATATATAAAATTAATCACATTCATAAACCCAGAGGGCATATCGTCTGTTTGTTAACAGATTTTGCTGCACTTGTAGGATACATATTTCTTTTAACCTAGAATGGGTAGCAGATACATCTAGACAATTCCATCTGGGAAACACTATTGGGCTTTGATCTTTTTTATTGAGTTCAGAAGAAGAAACGCCAGGGGATGGAGAGGAAGAGGATGTTTGGAAGCTGCAGCTGGTGCAGAATGGGGCTGCTCGGTTGTTGACAGGGACAGCTGGCTGGATGCACATCATGACGGTCTTAAAAGAATTGCATTGGCTGGAGATTTGCTACCAAGCCCAATTCAAGGTGTTAACTTTGACTTATAAGGCCCTGAATGACTTGGGTCCCAAATATCTGAAGGAACGCCTGCCCCCATATCAACCTGCTTATGCCTTAAGTTCTGGGGTGGGGGGGAGAGGCCCTCCTGGTTGTCCCACCATCTTCAGCAATAAAATGGGTGGGCACCCGGAAGAGGGCCATCCCAGTGGTGGCTCCCAGGCTATGGAATAATCTCTCCCTTGAGGTGTGTCAGGCTCCCTCACTGTATACGTTCAGGAAGGCAGTGAAGACGCACCTCTTTGCCCTGGCCATCAGCTAAATGGAGACACCTTTTCCCTTTCTACTTGCAGTCATTAGTAGTTATTTATAGAAACCATTGTTTTAATATAGATTGCTTATTGTTTTACCGTATAGGATTTTAGAAGTTTAACCTGCCCTGAGACCTCCAGGTATAGGGTGGGATAGAAATATGAATAATAAATAAATAAGAGCAAATTTGAGTTTAGTCTGGATTTTGAGGAATACCTTGGCAGTATCTGCATAGCCTTGGATGAGCAATCTGAGCCCAGCATCTGCGCAATGCTGCCCCTTCACTGTGTGTTCAGTGTGAAGGAAGGAAGAGCACGACGTCTCCTCAGGTGCCACATGCTTCCTCATTATGGTGTTTTGGTAGCAGAGCTGCATGAAGATCTCTTAGGCTGTTTCTGCACTGCCACTGAAGACCCCATTTAGAGCCCATTAGGAACCCAATCAGTACCAATCAGGCAGTACCCATTTAAGACCCCATTTAGAAGGCCCTGTCCCCACAAGGACTGGAGAAATCCCGATTTAATGGGTCCTTTAGAGACCGGATTAGTGGACGTGCATGTGGCATGACATACATGGCAGATGGGGTCCAGGGGCAGAGGTGCGTGCGTGGGTGGCACCAGCAGATCGCAGACAGCTCAGTGGTCACCTGCATTGGCTTGCAGACACGATCGTCACCTCATCAATGTGCCTGCTGCCGCCACAATCTGCCCCTGATGCCCCATTGCTGAAGCAGCCTCATCAGGGGGGCAGCGGTGCCTCCACCACACTCCTGATGTGGCTGTGGGGTGATGGAGGTGCACGTGGTAGCAGTAGTGCCTGCAATCGCAACTGCTGCCTGCCCAATGTGGTTGCATCAGGAGCATAGTGGATGTGCCACTGTTCCTACCTGATGAGACTCCTTTGGCAGTAGGTCAGTGGTGGCAGACAGTGGAGGTGGTGAGCACATCAATGAGGTGATGATTGTGCCTGCCACTCACAGCTATGGAAGCCTGCACAGCCTCCATATCTGTTTATGGAGTCCAGCCTAGGCCTCTTAGTTGCCACATAAGCAGCTATGAAGACATGCATCTCCACCCTGCCCTCTGTCGGCAGGAGGACGACTTGAGTGCCATTGGCATTGGCCAATCATGGCACGCCACCAGGGGCCCTTACAGCTCTGGATAAATCATGGAATCAACTATTTGAAATGGACCTCTAGGGGCATCCAGTCCAACCCCTTGCCCAATGCAGGAGTTCGTAAACCATCCCAGAGAGATATAGGTCCAACCTCTGCTTGAAGACCTCCAGTGAAGGAGAGCTCGCTACCTCCAGTGACATCCTATTCCACTGACTGATCACCCTAATATCTAATCTGTATTGACTCCCTTGAAGTTTTATACAGTTATTTCTATGCCTCCAATCTTGTGCAAGTCAGAATAAGGGTAATCCCTCTGAACTGTGACAGCCCTTCAGATACTTGAAGAAAGTGATCGTGTCTCCTTTCAGCGTTCTCTTCTGTAGGCTAAATATTCCTAGATCCTTCAACCTTTCCTCATAGGACATGGTTTCCAGGCCACTCACCATTTTGGTATCCCTCCTTTGGACTTGCTCTAATTAGTCAATTTAAAACTTTTTTAAATTGGGGTGCCCAGAACTGGACACAGGGCTCTAGATGAGGTCTGACCAAGGTAAAGAAGAATAATTACTTCTTGTGATCAGAGGCCTTTTCGCATTACAGCCAAACAGCTGTAATGCAGTTTGGCTAAGACAGTCTGGGACGGTTTCCCCATCTACACGTAGGCAGGTAGGAACACGTTTACAGGTCTATAGCCTGACAAAAGAGTGCAAAAGTTGTCCTTCTGTTTCAACTAATCATGTGCATGGAATGATCAGAAAAAAACAGGTTTATAACAGCAATCACTGCTCTCGCATGCTCCTGTGTGCACACAATTTCCTTCTAATGCTCTGAGGAATATTCCCTATAACAGCTTGAAATTTTGAGGGGCTGTGCTATACTTTGACCTTTTTTAAAAAGTGGACTGTTTTCTTGAGTATACAGTGGTTACATATGCTCTTCCATCAGTTTTGTTTTAAGCTGTAGAGACTTTGATGCATGAATGCTCTTATAAATAAATTATTATAAAGTAAATAAATGATACGGCTGCCTGTCCCGTTGACCCAATGACTGCTTACCTCTTGGTGACCTACTTTTTTCAGTCCTCTATTCATTTAATGTCTCTTCTAGCTAATATTGTTCGTTTTATCCAAAGTGGCAAAGGAAAACAAAACAAAAAACAGTGGACTATCTGCCACTCTTATTAAAAATTGTAGAAAGCTCTACCATTTTGTTACCTGCTATATTCATTCCAGGTCTAATCACAGCATCAGAGAGCTGAAAGAGGCAGTTAGGGCACTGGATCCGATCCTCTGCTCCATGTAATCCAAATCACAACACGCCTCAACAGCTTTGCACCTGTCAGAAAAATCTTATAATTTTTTTATATATATATATTTTAATTTCTCCCAATCTCCCCGAAAAGAAGTTATATTAAACTAGAATATGCTATCTAGTAACCCAAGCCTATTATTTCATGTCCTATGCTCTGGGTTAAAATAGCAAATTATTCACCACCTGCATTTTAGTCATCTGACCTGTTTCATTGCTCAACAGAAAACCAAGGATTCGAGGTGCATACAGCAATCCAGAAGGATGAGCAAGACAGACAGATTGCTGTTTTATATAACATTTGTTTTAAATACTTCTTTTGATGTGGTCATCTTGGTTAACCAATAAGATGATGATGATGATGATGATGATGATGATGATTAAAACCAAGGAGCAGCTCGGGCTCCACAACTTCAAAGAGGGCTCCGCAGTGAGAGAGGCTATGCAGGAGCAATCGTGCCATAGTGTTTCAGTATTCCATAAATCTGCAAAGTCCTCAACTGGCTCCGGACTCAAGAAATCCCCCAAAGAGTTCAGAAATCATCACATTTGTTCTGAAGAAGGACCATCCTAGTGAATATCCCATCCTCGCAGCAGGTGAGTATTGACTTTAAACCAAATTTCATTAGTTGGTGGTCTGACCATGACAGTAAGATAATATTATCCCCCCAATATCCAGGCAACCCCCTCACAATTAGATCAAGAATATATTGCACCTTATGTGTTTGGCTAACAATAAATTGAAAAAAATTATATGGCTGTCATTGAGGACAGGAAACCTCAAGTAGGTCCCAATGAAGCCATTTCAAATATACTGAAGTTCCCAAGACCACTGTCCTGGGGTTCTCCAAATCAGAGACTACCATCACCAACTCAGTTACAGAGGAAGTACACCAACAGCATTTCCAATCATCTGTATTCCCTAAGTGGGACTATCTGCTATGCAGATTATCCCAGCACCAAGTCTGTTTCCCCTGCAAGAAATGGACCCAGGCACAGGCCTGCAGAGAGAGGAGGCTGACCCATGTTGGGGCATGGAAGACCCCACCTTTGCCACAAAGGTTCATCATGGTAGTTGTGACCAAGCCTTTCCCTGTCTGCCTTTGAGCTGAACTATCTTTGAAGTGTGTGATTGCGACCCTGGAGTGATTTGAGGATTCATACCTTCCATTTTCTTCACGGTTATTAACTAATATTTTAATTGAACAGAGGAATTTTATGTGTTTTTTCAAACAAAACATATGGTAACTTCTTCCTGTACTTATATTACATGAAAAACAATAACAGAGCACTAGCCTTAAAATTGACACAGGGACTGCACAGTGAAATAATGCAATATATTACATAAAGTTCAATGCAAAATAGCTTCGAAAGCCCTCATAAATCTGTGCTAGGCAAGCGTGTCTGAATTATCATATACACTGTAAAGAACTTCATTTATCTGCCAATGCATGTAAAATTGGTTTTCTGGGGAAATGAAGGTGGTTACTGTAGTATCACAGTGCTTGTAATAAAATACATGTATAATGACTATATGAGAGAGACAGAGATAGAGACAGAGACTATATGAGTAGAGGTAGCCTGGGGAAGTCAATTTGAAAGGAATGGCCCCAACCCAAATTTGATTCTGCTCAGGGTTTTTTTCAGATTAGCAGCAGCCCAGCCTAGACTGTTAGAATGACAGTTCGTGTTAACAGAATCATAGGATACAAGAGTGGAAGGGACCTCAAGGGCCATCAGTCCAACCCCCTGCTCAATGTAGGATTTCCTAAACAATCCCAGACAGATGTAGGTCCAGCCTCTGCTTGAAGACCTGCATTGAAGGACACCTCCCATGGCAACCTATTCCACTGACTGATGACCCTCACTGTAAGGAAGTTTTTCCTAATATCTAATCTGAATTGACTCCCTTGAAGTTTCATACCATTGTTTATAGTGCTCCCATCTTGTGCAAGTATCACCACAAGTGACGTGGTTCTTGGATTCTGTAAGAGTGTCCCAGTCCCATGCGGGCAAGAAAGGAATTGTACCAACGTTGGTTTTAGTTAATCACAATTTATGTAACTTTTATTATTATAAACAGAATATTACATAAAATAAATGACAAATGCAGTCAATTCACATTCATTCCATTCATACTCACAATCGCCCTTTCTCAACCATTTACCGTCCATCCTTATGTCCCCAGATAGATCACTTCTGGGACGTTTTTATACATGGTCTATGGGCCATGGATGAAGAAGTCTGCATTCCTTCCATCATGAAAAGCCATTGCTTAAGACAGCCCTTCTATAGTCCATCGCTGCAAAAGGCAGGACTCGTAATTTTGCTGACACCGGGCTTATGCTGACCTCTTGTTGACATTAGGATTCTCTCTGCCAGTGTTTACGTAAGAACTCTCCTGACAATGTTGGCACAGCAAGTATTAGGTCTTCTCTTCCATCCATCCATGTCTTTTGACCAGTACACTCGCATTTGACTCACAAGTCTCATGACATGTGTTCCTTTTTTTGCCATCAAGGACGGTCAGAACGAACTCTAAAAAGTCCCCAGATCCACAGTGCATGACAAACATGACAACATGGCACATATTTCAAAGTCCAGCTTAGCAGGCAAGCTTCAGAGTTCCTCTTTAGTCCTTTTAGAAGGGAGATCTCTTCAACCAATACTGACCCATGCACACTCTCATTCACTTTCATATGATTCCATAGGGGATTTGGATTACACAAGTGAGGATAACATAAGAACGTAAGAGAGGCCCTGCTGGATCAGGCCACAGCCCATCTAGTCCAGCATCCCGTCGCACACAGTGGCCCACCAAATGCTCATGGGCATCGCAAAGAGAGACAAGGACAAACCTTTTCCTGCTCTTGAATCCCAGCAAATGGTCCTAGAAGCGCCCCGTTTCCCCCCCCCCCCAGCCTGAAAGATGCACCTAGGCATTCATTCTAGTAGCCATTGATACATCTGTCATCCATAAATTTGTCTAACCTTACCTTAAAGCCATCCAGACTGGTAGCTGTTACTACCTCTTCCGGCAGCACATTCCATAAACCGATGACCCTCTGGGTGAAGAAATATTTCCCTTTCTCAGATCCAACTCTCCTGCCCATCAGCTTCATAGGTGCCCGCTGGTTCTAGTATTGTGCAATAGAGAAAAGAAATTTTCCCTGTCCACCTTTTCTATACCACGCATAATTTTATATACTTCAGTCAGGTCCCCTTCAGATGGAAGAAGCCTAAGGCCTTTTCGCACTACATCTGGAAGGGGTGTAGTGCACGTGGGCTAAGTAACTTTAGGATGCTACACCCATTCACACACAGGCACACATTCGTGTGTGCCTGTGTGCGAATGGTGGCAGCGTCCCAAAGTTACTTAGCCAGGAAAGGCCGGCCAGGGGAGGGGACGCGTCTTGCAAGGCTGCCTGCCATTGGGTACGAGCACCCAGGGGCGGGCAGCCCTGTCAGGCCCCTTCCCCTGCTTCCTGCAGGCTGTACAGGGCTCGATCGAGCCCTGTACAGCTGGCACAAAGCCACCCGGGCACCCACCCACCCCAGGGCCCGGGGCCAGCTGCCTATGGGGCAGCAGCTGAGGGACCCCTTGGCCGACCGGAGCACGTCGTTCCAGTCAGCCAAGGCACCACCCACCCACCCGATCGCAACCCTCTGCAGGGTGTAGGCGCCTGGATCAAGGCACCTAGACCCCGCAGATGACCCCCCCTCAAGAACCCCCCCCCCAGGGTCTGGGGATGCGTGACGCGCATGCAGACTTACCTCATCGGTGTTTGGGCTCGGAATGAGCCAAGGTCGCCGGGAGCGCACACCACGTGGGCCTGCCGTTGCTCCTGATTGGACAAGCAGTTCACATGAACTGCTTGTCCAATCAGGAGTGTGCTGCTCGCTCCCGGTGCCCCCCTCATTCCGAGCACAGAAAAGGAGGAGGGAAGTGTAGCACGCACGTGAGCACATCCCCAGGCCCCAGGGGGGGGGATGCGGGTGCCGGGGAGGGGGCTGTGTGGAGCTTAGCCACGTTATCGAGGGGCCTAAGCCCTGCACAGCCCCCCTTCCCCTCCCCCCCCCACAATCTGGGCAGGAGAAGCTTTTACTCCACTTCCAAAGCAGAAGCAGGAGTAAGGGGACGTTTTCTCCTGCCCAGATCTGCCAGCCAAAGGACAGGGGGGGCGCCCTCCCCCTGCTCCAGGTGGGCACTCCCAGTGCCTCCCCTGGGAGGCATGAGGCAGCCCCTCCCCTCCCCCCCAATCTTGGCAGGAGAAGGCGTCTCCTGTTAGTCTGGGGAAGAGTAAGGAAAAAAAAACCGTTCGGATGTGCATTTGAAAACAACCAAAAGATAGTGTGTCCTGTCTCCTGGGAAAGACAGAAAGTAGATATGCTACAAGGTCAGAGAAGTGCTTCTAAGCACGTAACCTCAAATGGGAGGGGGAGACAGCTCACACACAACTACAGGAAGTTGTCAGCAGCAACGTCCGGTTACTGATTCTGTATAAGATTCTCGTGGTCCCTGTTGTGTTGTTGTTGATAATCTCTCCAAGGATGTAGCCTGGAAAGGAGAGAGCCATGTTCCTACACATGGATCGGAGCGTAACCTTGCCAGGTTAAAAGACTGTAAACTGTTTTGTACATAGCATGTAACCAAGCAATAAATCGTAGCCTCGAGTAGATAACTCAGAGAGACTGTGTCTGTTTAATGAGCTACGAAAGCTGGAATGTTGATACAGAAGCTGGGAAGCTGTTGCCGTCTGCTCGGACAGAAGCAAACGCCGGAATTCAGGTAACGAGATAAACATCTCTGCAACAAGATTAAATCTAATCAAAGTTTGACATCTCCTTACTCCTGTTTCCCCTCTGGAAGCGGAGTAAAAGCTTCTCCTGCCCAGATCAATCCATGCACCTACACCCTGCAGACAGGTGCGATTGGGCGGGGGGGAGCCTTGGCTGACCGAAACAATGCAGTTCGGGTGACCAAGGGGTCCCTCAGCCCCTCACCCATAGCCAGCTGGAGATCGGCCTCCTCCCACCCCGGAAAGGGGCGAGAGGAAGCCGATCTTGGTGCCTTCCCGACTCTGACAGCCACAGTGGGGCTGCCGGGGCCGGGAAAGACCCACCTCCCCCCCCCCCACGAGGCCATCACCTACCTTGCCGGGCTGCGGTGGCGATCGGTAGGCACACCGACCTTGGTAGATGGCAGGGGGGACCCACTGACTCGCAGATCCCCTCTTCTGTCTACCAGGTTCGGCGTGCCTGCGCGATCACCACCCCAGCCCAGCAAGGTAGGTAATTAGTGCAGCCCCAGTCAGCTGCTTGGCCGATTTTCAGCCAATGTTGGCGGGGGAGGGCGTGCCCACGGTTGTCAGGGAGGGAAGCGTGTGCGAATGCTTCCCTCCCCGAATGGCCAGGGATGCTTCATATGCACAGGAATGGATGTAGAGCACTTTTAAGTGCTCTACATCTCAAACACATGGAAAACACTCTGCGTTCTGGAGTGTTTTCAAAGCATTCCAAAATCACGTGTGCAAAAAGGCCTCTAGATGTTGCAGCCTGGTTTTGTAAGGGAGGTGTTCCAGACTCTTAATCATTCTGGTTGCCCTTTTTTGCACCTACTCTAGTTCCACAATATTCTTTTTGAGGTGCAGTGACAGATTGCTGTTTTTATATATTTGTTTTAAATACTGCTTTTGATGTGGTCATATTGGTTAACTAATAAGAAGGTATGAATGCTCAAATCACTCCAGGGTCGCAATCACACACTTCAAAGATATTCAGGAAAGATATACTTTATCTTTAAAGATGAGTTGTGCTTTGTTTTCCTTTTGACTTTTTTCTGCTGAAGTTCAAGGGTAACTTAATCTGAAAAATCTTTGGCAAATATTATACTGAAGGGTTTGCCATTGAGGAAAGTTTGTTGTCTGCTATTGGGCTCTATATATTTTGCTGATTTTTAAAAGTGTTTCCCTATTTCCCCCTTTTGTTCCTATCTAATAAAGATCATCAAGTCTGTGTTATTCTTGCATCAGAACCCTTTCCTTTCCCCCACCCACATCCCCATGAGTCACATCAGCCAACTCTACCTCTTACCTTAAAGATCCCTGGGGGGGCAGGGAAGAACAATTCCCCAAACCAACAAATCCCAGTTCATTCCCGAGCAAGGTACGCCTATACTGCACATTTCTGGTGAACTATCCTGGGAGTGTAATGAGTATGTGTGGCATTCCCAATATAGTATCTGAAAATCACAGCTTTTAGACTGCATATGGGGATACCTTACAATGCTTTTTTTAAAAGCTAAATTATCCATTTCTGACATTAATGAAGTTCCAAGTTTTTCCAAAGTTTCTAACACCTGGGGATGTTTCATGTGAGCAGCATGGACGGGGAGAGGGTGGATGGCAGGCAACATGACTGTTGGGGGAGCATCTTACATTGCACTGGAACACTTTTTATGTCATAGTGGATCAAAGTCCAATTTAATATCATCAGATGCCCATAGACCTCTCGTAATACCATTGTGCCATACCCACACAAGCGCAATTTCATCAGCTTTCCCAATCCAACTGCCTGCTTTGGGGGCAGCCTGTAAACCTCTATGCGCACCTCCAGAAGAGGGCTCGATAGTAGCAAAGGCCACAGTGGCGAAAAGTGAGTGGGGGCAAGGTGGGACGGATGTTTGTGCATGAAGCCGAAGCCCCCCCCCCAAGCCAAATATTTCTGCCTTCAACTAGTATCGAATCGAAGGGGGGGAAAGGCCTTTGTGCACATATGTAGGGGGCATAATGGAAGGTAGTTGTTCGAGGCAGAAATTGCCTAGGCAGGTTAGCGTGAAGTGTGGTATGCACTCCAGTGGTGCATTGTGGCATCACCCATTGTTCCCCCCTCAGATACTAGTCTTTGGATTAAAACTTAGTGATTGATTGATTCTATACAAAAATGTTGCCTGAACCATTTGTGGAAATAGTAGATCAGGTGCCTCACTCATCCAGACCATGGTAATATAAAAATACCAATAGTCATTTTGAAAATTAAGGCATGAAAGAGACTGTTTATTCAGCAGCAATAGCAATGGATAAAACATGTCACTGAATTGCGTGAGATACATAATAGAAGCAGAAAGGTTTTGTCTCACGGACTTCTGATAAGAAGATACACATGGTTCCCAGATCACGCAGACTGACCAACCTTACCATATATTGTGCAATTCTGCCTCTCCCCAAGGAGCGAAATGGTTTTGCAGTTCCATACATGACTAAGACAAGATCCAAATGGCAGTGGTTCTGCCTATCACAAGCACTGAAAGAGTGCTATACAGTAGTCAGTGATATTTTTCACAAGGTGGCAGTCTCCATTTTCTATGTTCCACACAATAGGGAGCAATTCGATGTAATTCACACAGAGAAGGGAAGAGAGGAGTTCTTCCTATTCTTCAATGAGAACTGACAGGAGGCATCTGGGATGAGGAATCCTGTGGCCTTTAAACACTCTAATGGAGGGAAATGGATGCAGGGATGCCATGTGCTTGCATTCTTAGGCCCTGTCTGCACTAAGGTCCTGATCCAGATAGAAGGGCCTCTGATCCAGATCTTGGGCCACCTGATCTGCACGTTAATCCGGATCAAGGAGGCCTCACAAGGCTAGCTACCAGAGACTCTTTTAGGAGTTTCCCAGTCAGGAATGCTATACACAGCATTGTTATTTTGTGCATATTTATGAGTTTCTAAGCTGATAACTGAATCCAGGCTGTGAAAGCCAAATATAACTTAGCACCAGCTGGTTATAAAAGCTGTTTCTCTCTCCAAGGGAGTTCTGGTTAAAATATTTGTGACTTGAATTAAAGCCCTACAAACTGTTAATTTTATAATTAAGGAGAAGAGATAATTTTAGGTTTGAAAGGGAGGGAGAAGAATAACCCTTAAACATATTTTTCCCAGAATGTATTAATTTGAACAATAGCACTGTGTTTTGAAACTTTTATTCTCTTTCTTTTAAAAAAGGAAATTATTTCTTGTTCTGTATTTATATCCTTTCCTTCATCAGGTCATAACAACATAAACATAAAAAAAATGCAGATTAAAAATCTGTAAAACTCACAGAATACCTTTTTAAATATCAGGCATGGTGTTATACATATTGTACACAGACTTGTAGATACAACTCATCATTCCGCCTGACATCTGACAGTTTCTATACCAGCCTACTTTATAAGCAGTTTGAGAAATTATGTCCCTTGTCAGCAAACATCTTTGAGCACCAGCAACAGGGTGCTTGGAAAAGCCCTGATGGTGTTAGGCAGCTTTTCCATTCTGCTGAGCAAAAGGTTGGCCTTGTTCTGGAACTATTATAGAATCAAAACTTTCCAAGCATTGTTAGCTGTTGAATCCTTAACTCTGGTAACACAGGCTCTTATGATTAAGCAATGCAACAAGTTGAATTCTAGTAATCTAATCCTACATTCTTAGAATAATTATTGCAATCATCCTTTTCTTACCTTAGCAACTGGGAGTGAAGCTGCACTTTCGTTTCGCTTCCCAGAGGGTGAGTTCCCATTTAAGGAATAAAACGGAATATACATCAAGATTTACATAGGGATTTGCATCGATATGTAAAGTGCGTTAAAAGGATGCAAACAGCATCTGGCAATCAGATTCAACCCCGATTTTCTGTCCCCACTGTCCTACCATTTAAAATGCTCCCAAAAACAGGTTGGGGAAAGTGATTCTTTCCCCTCCTGAGCCTTTCCCCACCCCTCTCTCCCCACTGGCTTTGATCCAATGATGTGGGGAATCCCAGCCCCCTCCCTCCTGCTTTTGCTGTCCCTTTGAAAGGGGAAAGCTTGTTTGTCAAGGCAAGGCAATGCAGCCTATTGCAGGAAGAAGTATTTTTAAAAACAATCAACTCGGACCCCTTGCCTTCCTTTCCTTTTTAAAAAAAACTATAGCAATGTAAGATCCTTCAAGCACACACACACACACACACAGAGAGCAGCCCTTTGTCCGAGGCAAAAGAGAAACTTGAAAGGCAGAATCTTCCGATCTCCTTCCCTCCCTCTCTCTCTCACACACACACACTGCTGCTGCCCTGTCGGCTCCTTCCTCCTGCCTTTCAGGGAAGCCAAAAACTGCCTGCAATGTGGCAACATTGTTATTCATGTCTGTGGGTATGAAGGAGTATTGCCTGAACTGTTACTTTGTGATCAGGGAGAGGCTGCCTGAGAAGGAAACTGCTGAAGAAGCCCTGGACTTTAAAAATCTGGCCTTGGCCTGTCTTGTCCTGCTGGGAGAAATCCCACCCATTTCATGACGGCTTTGCCTCGATAATGCTCTAGTGTTCCCACAGCAATAAGGAACAAGTGTTTTAAAAGCAAAACTGTGAAAAAATATCTGATAAATCAGGAGTTAATTTAATTCCATTTTAAAGCCAAATAATCCTCAAAATACCCCTGAAACTGATTGTGAATGGGAATGATGAGGATCCAAAGCGTTTTTAAACCATTTTACTTGATTGGGGGTGGGAACGACAAGGATCCAAACAGTTTTAAAACTGTTTTTAAACAGTTTTAAGTGGTAATGGGAACACAGCCAGAGAGAACCTCCCCAAGAACAAGTGAAAACAGATGCAGCTCTCTTCCCTGACCTCACAAGCCCTTCTCTCAGAGCTCTAAAGTGCAACTGCTGCTATTACGGCAGCAATCAGAGCACCAGGGCAACAGCACCAACATGCTTGTGTGGCACGCTTGCCATGGGAACAGGGCAACGCAGTCCAAGCCGCGACTGTGCCACCCCTCTCCTGCCCTGCTTTGAAGCTCTCCCAGAGGGAGAAATGCAAAGGGAGTCCTGCCCAGTGGCAGGAGCATAGTTGAAGGGCACCTAAAGATGCAGCTCTGTGAAATGCAGCTGGTGCTTGGAGCACCTTCACCAGAGTTCCCTTAGAGCCTTAATGCAAAAAGGCTCTGAGATTCTTAAAAACTCACTTTGGTTGCCCTAAAAATGCAGTATAATTAGATTTTAAAAAGAATAAAGTTCTAATATCAATTATGCAGTATGCTGAAAGGTTTATAAGCATCTTATTAATCACAAGGAATGCTATGAAACTTTATTCACTAAAAAAATGAAATAAAGATGGCTAACCTTTAATAACTTAAAGATGAACAAGCTCTGTTCGCCAATAACGCTTTCCTTGCGACATGTACACATTTGTATTCTGAATGTTGCTTCCGAGGCTGGTGCTGCTTTGAAGTAACTCTGTTTTATGGGTATATTAAATGTTGCAGCCCAGGCTAATGTCGCCGATTGAGATGCCACTTGAAATCCCTGGTGATCTGCGTGAGGTCAAGTATTGTTCAGACTTCTTGCTTGCAACAAATCTTAACGCCATAACCTAGATGGAACTATCAACCAAAGGAAACCACACAAAGAAAGGAGTAAAGGATATATTCATTTAAAAAAAGGAGGGGCTTTGGTGTACACAAATAGTCAAGCTGCTAACATCAGTAGATAATATTAGTGCCTTGTTCTGTGAAAAGCAGAGATAAAACATAATCTGGTGGTTCTTCGGTGGCACAAGTTTGTGTTGTTCCGTTAGAAATTCCTGTTTAGAAAGAAATGAGAAAGAACATCAGTCTCACTCTCCATCTCTCTAGGGGCATTTCCTGAATTATTTGAGTTATTTCACTCATTTAATGCAGGATCCTCTCCCCCACCCCTTGTTTTTGGACAAAGCTTTCACAAACAAAGACAAAACCCAAATGAAGTGGCCTCCAGAAATGTTTGAAAATCCCATGTACAACTGAACAGGAGCCTGGCCAGTAGAATGGCCTCCTGCTGTACGATGTGCCAGTCAATCCCTCCATTGTGCCAGATTAAAGAAACTGTGAGATATCCTGTACTTTCCAGGAAAAACTATCATTCTCCCCATTGCAAGCTGTGGTTTGGTGAAGCCCATGCTAGCAGAGCACCAGCTAGAGGGCCATAATTTCATCCAGTGGTACATGTGTACCAAAGGCTGCAAAGGAAAAATGCTGACGTTTCTGAGAGAAATCAGCATTTATCCTAATCACCTGAGGCCTTTTTGCACTACAGCTGAATGGCTGTAGTGCAGGAAGGCTAGGCCATGTGGGGACAGATTCCTCATTCACACCTAGGCTAGGTATGAATGGGGAATCCATCCCCGTGTGCTGTAGCCCAAAAAGGCAGACATGCGGGCTGTAGTCCCCACCCTCGGCTGCTGCCATTGGGTAGAAATTGACCTAGGCGTGGGCAGCTGGGATCTGGCCAGCGTTCGGCCAGACCTTGATTGAGGTGACTGCGACCATTGGATGCCCCCTGGGACCACCCTCACTGAGGGCTGCGTGCCTCCCGGGAACACGCGCCTCTGGTCTGATGTGGTGGTTGTGTGCCCGGCCAAGGCGATGTGCTGCTCTGGACACACTATCAGTGCACCAGAATAGAGGCATGAGCAATGGTAGACCGGTGCGCACGCCTCCAGCCCAATGCGCTAACCGCGTGGGGCCCATCTACTGGTGTGCGCGCCTGCACATGGAGCAGCACATTGCCCCGGCCAAAGACATTGCCAGCCTGGATTTGCCCCAATCTCAAAAAGGGCAGGGGGAGACCAAACCAGTCACAATTGGTCTGCAGCAGCTGGCAGTGAAACCCTGGTGAGTGATGTGCCGATCTCTGTGCAGGTACAGGTACTCCAGTAGCTCAGCCCGACACTGACTTGATGGGTCAGAGTGGGGTTGATCTACCGGAGTGTGTGCCTCCAGGCTGTGCGAGGAGGGCCCCAGGCCTGGCAAGGTAGGTTGATTGTGTGGGCCTGGCATGTGCTGGGCCAAAATTGGCCCAATGGCGGCAGCTGGGACGCAGGATCCACAGCTGTCCAGGAGGAAGAGTGCAAATGCTCTCCCTTCCGATTTCGTGCTCTACATCCGAAACGCAATTAGGCCACCCTGGGATGGTTCCGAACAGAACCGCCAGCCCAGCAGAGCAAATGTTCTGTCCTAGGGTAGTGCTCATTGGTTCGAGAGGCCTAGTGTGAATAGGCCTCTGGAGAGTCCCAAAAAGATTTCAGCTAAATACAGACATAGAAAATGGGTGTGAGTACAAAAGGAGCATTCATAATAAATACTGAAAAATTTAGTTTGTTAAATTTATGTACTGCCATCTTCCAGGGTGTTCAGGGCAGGCACATGAGATTTATTTTGTTTTTGTCTTCAGAACAAACCTGTATGGTAGGATAGGTTGAATGATGATATCTTGTCCAAAGAGAAAGATTGAACTGTATATTGAAGAGTGATCTGACTTTTTAAACACAAACTCCCTGGCTGTGGAGAGGCAGGGAAGATTCCTTCTCCTTGAGAAGGTCCAGGATGTTGGCCCTGATGGGCTGTGGCCTGATCCAGCTGAACTCCTCTTAGTTCTTATATCCTTATAAGAATATATGTTCCTAATCCAGATGTTGGATCCTTATGTTCCTAATCCAGATGCTGGAATTAGACACAGACATTGGCAAGGGGTCTAGGCAGGCAAATGGTTGAAAGTCAAATGGACCAGCCTTCTGTTTCTTTGGCCAAAAATGGTTCCCTTCTCACTTCCATGTTGATTCTTTGCTTTGCATTTCAGTAGTCCGCTGCTGTGAGCTCCAGAGTTCTGTTCATACAGAGGGTCAGGGCAATGAACACCAATGCTATAAGGACCTCTTGCATTAGCCTGCCATCATCCCATCCCCACAATGACTTGAAGCTAAGGAGTCCATAGTCCCTCTGCACTTACACATGTATCGGGAAGCGTGGTCGAGCTGTTCATCAGAGATATTATCTCAGGCTCACCTTACAGGGCTCAACTCCAAAAGACCAAAGAAAAACAACATAGGGTTACTGGGTTTTTTTAAAAAAAGAAAAACTGAGCAAAAGTACATAAAACAAGATGCAGGCAAATAAAAGGAATTCTTCATGCAAAGTACATAAGTACAAGCCTTCAGTTTCAATAGCATCAAAAAAAGAGTTCAGGAACAGGCAAAATACAAAGGTGAACGATCGGCAATAAAGGCATAAGGAATAAGTTTAGGAATAGTTTCTAATGGTTAATACACAGTTGCTAACTCTGGACAATCACATGATATAACACTGACCAATAAGGTGCAAATAAACTGAGGTCAATTGTGAAATGTTCTGAAGGTCAAGCTCCCTTATGGCCTCCTGGTGGTACCAGTTTCCAATTAGCCCTAACTTTTATTTTATGAGTTCCCTGGCCGGTGTGTTATCTTCAAGGCTGGAGAGTTTTATTACTTACTAATTGGGCTTTCATTTGGGAAAATATTCTCACTTCCGGGTTGTAAAGGCCGCCTCTCCGTCGGGTAGCGATTTTATATATATATTTGGTAGTATGGTAGCGTTGGTTTTACTTTTTAGATTAAAACTCTGTTGTTCCCTTCCAAGAGACACACCTTTCATTTCCCTTTCCCTGCTATTAAGGTTGATAATAATGTTGCCTCCTTCCTGGTGCTGCAGAAGACAGCCCCTTAACCCACTCTGCCTCGTTAGCAGTGGGTTACAGTATCTGTTTAGAACTCCGGCCTAACTTGGCTCACTTTGAAAACAGAGAACTCAGTTGAAGCTTCTTTAAAATAATAAGAAAACAAGTTTATTGGTTACAGCTTTCTTAATAATAAACAGGTAAGTTCACTATGTCAATCACAGGTCAATTCACTCTTCTGACTAAACTGTCCCCAGCTTCCTCACTCAGCCCAAGGACTCCAAACCTATTCAGATTAATGCCAGCAGCATAAGTAACGAATAACCATTTAAATTCTTTTACTTTCTAAACACCGTATATTCACTAATGACTCAGGACTCTATTCCCCAGCTTCCCTCAGGACAGCTTAGAGCCCGTTTCCCTCCTGTTAACCACCCTCTGGTCAGTTAACTCCCAGGCAGAGAACACTAACAATTCCCTCAGCCTCCCTTAAATACTAGCCTAGGCGGTCAGCTTTAACCTGATTGGTTGATGCTCCTCCAGGATTCTATTCCACCCTCTCTCCTGGAGAGCTGGAATAGCCCCTCCCTTTACCAACTTACCATTTCTAAATAATCCATTTTGATGACACTTTTAACAGTTTAGACAAATAGTTTTTGCCACACTTTGTAATTTAACCAAAATAACTTAATTTTGGGGTTGAGGGGTCCTAGCAGGCATCACATGGGTGTTTAACCATCTCTAGGCCAAAATGGAAGGAGCTTGGTTCTTTATAATGAAGTGAAATAGGCCATTCCACTACAACGCAGAATAAATTTCATTATTCATTATTCAAAATATTTTTGTCCTTGTAGGAGTTGTACAGTCAAATAAATTAGTCATGTTCTTTTTATTGCTTTCTATCATGATTTACATCCAAGATTTTATTAGGTCTATTGCAAACAACTTCATGGTAATTTCCTGATTTTTACCTATGTTTTTGCTGGCTGTTCAGAATGATTATGCAGCCCTTCAAGTTACTACATTTTGTTCAGTACCAAATAAGACTCATTCACAATGCAATATCAAGAACAACTATTAGTTATGTTTTTTATTTTTATTGAGCATACTAAAGTTACTGACAAATTAATGGAACCAAAATGTTATCCCACAAAGCCTTCAATGAAGATAGCTATGTTCTGATTACAGATGTGACTCTATGGCCATGATGAGAGAAACCTGAAAGAGGGTCCCTCCACAAAATGTCTACCCTGCTTTCTTGAAAGATCTACAATAAAACTTCAGATTGCAAAAAAAAAATATCGTTTATTGTCTATAAATTTATTTTCTGAATTCAGTGGGGTGGAAACTTCCTTTGCCCACGTGGCACTGGGTGACTTTCCCTCATGTGTTCAGCCACATAGGGCCTACACTAAAGATGAAGGCAGTAAAGCACTGAAAGAGATGAAAATGTACAGCAATAATGACTTTCCAGTCAAAATTCTACAATTTTCCATTAAACAAAAACAAAAGTGTTTATGTTTATATATGTTCATTTTTACGTTCCTTTTTGCTATTTAATTTGATGATTAAAAATATGCTCTGCTAAGTGTGCCCATATGCATACAGCACAACCCCATGTTTGCTCCCTTTGGTAAACGATTTCCCCTCCCTACACACACCCGCAGGACTGTAGCCGTTGAGCAAATAAAGTCAAAAGAATCTATTGATGCCAAACTTCCTCATCATGATGGACATGTCTCAGTGACAGCACCGATGCATGTGCAGCTGTGCCAGCCTCCAAGATGAAGATGGCGGTGCCCAGACCCACATCCACACCTCAGGTAGATCTGCAAATATGTGGGGGAAGGGATGGTGTTTGCAAATGCAAATAGTGACGTGGGCAGTGGGAGTGCACTATTCCTGTCCCCCGGATGAGACAGGGAAGTGCAGAAAGGCCCCTGGTCGTGACACCAGGATCAAAGGATTTTGATCACTCAAAGTGCAAGCATAAATTCCGGCATGCAGGCTTGAGTGGATCTTTTGACCCAATATCACACTTTAGGTCATAGCATCCTTGACCACTAAACTACCTAAAAGATTGACTCTCCTAATTCTGCTGCTGTAAGGGGAATGGGTATTTTTAAACATGTCTGAAGGCACCCCTTCTGTTATTAAAATGATGGACATTGTCTATACAACCCTTGTATGACTGAATTCCTAGTTCCAAAGGTGTTTTAAGTATGCTTTCTCCCTTGGCCTGCTTCTGTACAATGCTTTACTGTTTGAAAGATTATTTTTGCCAATCTTTTTTTCAATATACATTTGATGGAAGCACCTGTGGCAGTACTGCTTCTGAGCTACATTCATCTCATGGTGCTTTTCTTTTTGTACATGAAATGTCTGCCCCCCTTAACCTCCAGAAAAATATCTGGTCAAGGGAGACTTGGCTAAAAGCTTTGAAAAACATTATGGTAAAATTGCATATGTCAACCTACTGCTATATAATTTTAAAAACTCAACAACAAATATTGTTACCTTTCTTTTAGTACTGTTGATAGAATGGACAAACAAACAGACAAAGGAATCTCTTAAGGCTGCAAAGAAAGAGCAGCACTATGGACATTTTTGTGCAAGCCCTCAGACATAAAAATCTCCATACATAAACTTCACTTTGAGAATGGAAAACTCAAAACTATTCTTTTTTTGTTCTCACACACACATTTGGATTAATGTGTTCTTTGGCTTCCAGTTTTGCTATAGAATCAGGTTTTATTTTTATACATAGTCACAACTGCACAAAGGACTGAATAACACAACAGATCCCTATACTAGCTGGGGACTTATTTTACAGATGTTAAGGCACTTTTTATATGCAGTGCTGGCTTTCTAAAGCCTTCAGCCAGAAATAAAACTCCAAGCTTCTGAGTGGATATCTGTAAGACTGAAGCACAAAATAAATTAAAGGAAATTGCAAGAGAAGATACCAGGCCATACCCAGGACTGCCTCTTTCCAAAGTCCACATATGTAGTAGAGACAAAATGGCTCCCCTTGAACTAATCAACTTAGAACTTTCCTCATGAAAGGGACAGAAAACTTCCCCATCTGATGGTCTTCATAATACAGTATATATTTTAGCCCTAATCCTCACAACACTCTGATTCAGGAAGAGTGCCACAGGAACTAGCATGGAAGCAAGGGAGGCTCTGACAAATCTCTACATTTGTGGTGCCCAAGATGCTGCTGTGGCTAGAACAATGCCGGCATCAGTGAAAAAAATGCATCTTAAATAGTTGCGGCAGACCAGAACTACAACCTGAAGTCCATCACAGTTCAGATCTATGGCAGCCATTTTGGCTACTGATTCAGCTCTCACCCCCTTTCCATGTCCTGATGAAGGGGCAAAGATGACTCCCATGGTAAGATGAGGATGAACACTCTCAGCTTACTGTTGGTCCACCTCTTTGACCACTAGAGGGTACCAGTGCGGGGAGCCTGTTTAAAGGATTAGTGAAGATGAGAATCTTGCTGCCTTGCTGTAAATGGCTACTTTCCTTAGAGATTTAAAAACCATAAAGGATCAAGGAAGCGGTTTTCTGCTTTACGGAAGAGAAGGCATACAAAACCTTCCATTTGCCAATTAGTGAGAAATATTAGTATGAAAGTGAATTCCAGCTTTTTTCAACAAACTTCAGCAACATATTAGTACCTATTCTGTTTTCACATTCTTCCTAAAGGACAAGCCTCATAAAGTGCTTGGTATGACTGTCAAATAGTTTGAATTGTTAGTCAGGAACTGAAGAGTAACAATGAGTCAGCAACACATGACACAGAGTCTTGTGATTCAGAGTCTTCTGATTCAGTCTCATGCTGTTGCAGTAATTAGATGACATCATTCTGAAACCTTTTGATGACTATGTGGGCTATAAAAATAGCTCTGTGTTGAACAAGGTTTTTGTCTATAGATTCTGGTTTAAAAAGAAGTTTTTATCAGAAAGGGTTCTGAAATAAAGCTACTGAACCTTCCACTGAGGAAAAAAATACTTTGGATTTATTTGTCTGAATGACTGTCCAGCTCTTCTCTGAGATTGACAAGTGATCTGACTCCTGCCCAAATCCGCTACATTACCTGACAAGTTATGGGCCCAGTGATGTGGTGGCTGCGAGGCTGAGCTTTGTGATATCTCAGAAGCTGTTAGCTGCAAGGAATCCAGTTTCAGAAGGGAGAAAGAGCCCAACTATTTGTTGCCATGGCTACCCAATCTCTAGTGTTTCAGCAGAAACTTGAGAAGCTAAGTGATCATAATTACCTTACTTGGTCAGAGAAGTTTAAAGCTGTCTTAATTAAAGAAGAGCTTTATTTATTTATTTATTTATTTATTTATTTATTTATTTATTTATTTATTTATTTATTTATTTATTTATTTATTTATTTATTTATTTATTTATTTATTTATTTATTTATTTATTTATTTATATTTCTATCCTGCTCCATACCCGGAGGTCTCAGGGTGACTGGAAATCTGCAAAACAATATTAAGATATTTAAAGATGACACAAGATATTGAGCTCAATTTCATTATAAATGAAAGCCAAATTCTAGCATATGCTGATAGTTCTTTTGCAGGTTTGTAAGGAAACAAATCATGTACAGGATACATTGTGAAATTTGCTGGTATTCCAGTGCTCTGGAAATCTAAAAAACAAGATCTGGTAGCTCAGTCTACAACTGAAGCAGAATTTTGTGCAGTGTCTCAGTGTTGTTCTAAGATAGAATGGCTTTTCCAATTAATCAAAGAACTAGGACTTCAATGTGCTAAGCCAATACCAATTTATTGTGACTCCCAAAGTTGTATAAAACTAGCAGAGAAAGGAAATCTTCAAACAAGATCTAAATATATAAAAGTAAGGTATGAAAATGTTAAAAACCTGATGGAACAAAACTTCATCAAGCTGCTATACATTTCTTTGCAGATATATTTACAAAACCTTTGTCAAATGTAAAATCTGAACAGTTTGTACAAATGCTTGGTTTATTAACAGTGTAATATATTGTGATCTTCAGGTTCCTGAAGAAGGGATGTCAAACAGTTTGAATTGTTAGTCAGGAACTGGAGAGTCATAATGAGTCAGCAACTCATGACTCAAGAGTCTTATGATCCAGAGTCTTGTGACTCAGAGTCTTGTGATTCAGTCTCATGCTGTTGCAGTAATTAGATGACATCATTCTGAAACCTCATGACTTGCAGTTTGTTGAACAAGGTTTTGTCTTTAGTTTCTGGATTAAAGAGAAGTTTGTATCAGAAAGGATTCTGAAATAAAGCTGCTGAACCTTCCACTGAGGAAAGGAATACATTGTCTCTGGATTTATCTGAATGACTGTCCAGCTCTTCTCTGAGATTGACAAGTGATCTGACTTCAGTCCAAATCCGCTACACTACCTAACAATAACAAGATCAAAAAATCTGTTTCCCCTTGTGGTGCCTGCTAGGACCCCTCAACCCCAAAATTAAGTTATTTTGGTTAAATTACAAAGTGTGGCAAAAACTATTTGTCTAAACTGTTAAAAGTGTCATCAAAATGGATTATTTAGAAATGGTAAGTTAGTAAAGGGAGGGGCTATTCCAGTTCTCCAGGAGAGAGGGTGGAATAGAATCCTGGAGGAGAATGTGTGATGGCATGATAGTGAGCATGAGTGAGAGCCGAAACCAAGGATTCGCAATGCATGATAAAATGGCGATTTGGCATTTGAAAGCGAGGACTGTGGAATTACAACATGACTTTGACCTAACTTTGACACTGAAAGTAAGGAGTGCCGAAACTGCGAGGTGGCAAGGCCGAAGGAGTCATTAACAGCGATAAGAGATGGAGAAACGTACGTGACCCCTGGAATGAGGACTGATAAGGTCGGAAAGACCCCCAGTGATTGGGTAAATGAATAACAGGACAAGACCAAGCTCAGCAGAATGAGGAAACCAGCATATCTGAGCATGCGTCGGACACACCCTGTTAAAAGAATATATAAACAAGGCTTTTTGGGAAAAGGCTTTGCTTTCCGTGACAGCTGCACCGGTCTGCCCATCGCCTCTACGACTGGACTGATCATCTAATCGGGAGTAGGCTGCGTGTGAGTATGGAATGAGTGAATGATTGAATGGGATCCCTCTGTTTGATTGTATGTTAAGATGATTTAATAAATGTCACATGCATGGTGTTTGAACTGAAAATCCAGATCTGGTTCTCTTGTTTTTCTCAGTGTGCTTGTTTGGTTAAGTCCCGACTATACACTCCTCGCTGATTACGAACTGCAATAGCCTTTTATGACACATCAACCAATCAGGTTGCAGCTCACCAGCCAGGCTAGTATTTAAGGGAGCCTGAGGGAATGGTTAGTGTTCTCTGCCTGGGAGTTAACTGACCAGAGGTTAGTTAACTAGGAGGGAAACGGGCTCTTAGCTTAGGGAACCTGGGGAATAGAGTCCTGAGTCTAATAATATATGATTTTCATTGTTGAGGAAGTTATAGGAAGTAACGTCAACACACGCTGTACGAAGTGATTGCCTTATTTTATGAACTTTGAGAGTCCTTGTGCCTGGTGGGAAAGCTAAGGACGGAATAGTTTGCTAAATAGCAGTAACAGAGTGTAACTCAAAGAAGAAACTGTTTGAAACTTGAATTGTAAACAATAAACTTGTTTTCTTGTTATTTTAAAGAGGCTTCATCTGTTTTACTCTGCTTACAAAGTGAGTCAAGTAAGCTTGAGTCCTAAAGGAAGGGATACTGTATCTTTAACCCACTGCTGGTAGCGAGGCAGAGTGGGGGGAGGGTCTGTCTGCTGCAGCACCAGGAAGGAGGCAACATTATTATCAAACTTAATAGCAGGGAAAGGGAAATGAAAGGTGTGTCTCTTGGAAGAGAATAGCAGAGTTTTAATATAAAAAGTAAAACCAATGCTACCACGCTACCCAACTGAGAGGCGGCCTTTACACCCCTTATTTCTGATAAATCATGTATGTTCAAGAGATGAAACAGTGAAATATAACTGAGCAGATTTCCTTTTTAACTAATCTATCAGGCTACCTGAGTTCACAAACACTGTAACACCTTAAGATAATGAAGGCAGGACACTCACAGATGTCATCTTTTGTAATCTCAGCCTAGTCCAGTCCAGTGATATATAGAGCTAATAACCTGAGGACTGAAAATAATATTTAAGATGTAGAAGAGTGAAGAAAACATTCACAAAGCTCTTAGATTGTCAAAACCAGGATTTTTTAAATCTTCTATTTGCAAGACATCTTACAATAACTTAATGTTTTACACTATTTCACATATTCCCATCAAAATTGCTATGTAATAAATGCAGAATGAATAATCAACATATCAATAAAAATAAACCTATTGTGGTAACCTATAATGGCCTTTCCATATTTTGGCAGTGGAGCGATCCAGACCACTCGCAAAATTCTTCCATCTGCACCTGGGACCAATGGCAGCTCACCTGAAGCTCCCATAGTCCTTCCAAGAATAAAAGCAATGCACAAACTGCTAAAAGCAGTCCATGTGGTGACCAGAAGTGGCTGGATTATTTGCAGACAGCATCCTTTGTGCCCTCCTCTGGGCGCAGGGCACTAAGTGGGTACAGCTGCATGTCTATGGCTGTGCAGTCACAGACACCTCACTGGATACCTACTGGCCTGGAATGGTATTATTACAGCAAATTAGGATTATGCACAAATATTTGAAGGTATTTGAAATTCATTCAAATCTGGCTGAATTTCAACTTTCAAATTCAAATTGAATGCCCATAAATTCGAATTTAAAGATTCGAACAAATTTTGAATTTTGGATCTATTCTTTTGAATTATCCAGACATTCTCACATGTATGTTTTCATACACCATGCGTACTTGCAGATTCGCATCTTTCCCACATCCATATGCATTTGTACGGATCCGTATGGGACAAAAGGGGTTGCATATGGAATAACTACAGGATGCTTACGGACATGTACGGATGCGTACGGATGTGGAAAAGAAGGCTATGGGCAACTACATGTGTTGTCGACATTCATAAGCGCAAATTCGAATAAAAAATTCAAACAAATAGATTCAAATTCGCTTAATTTGAATTAAATTTGGTTTAATTCAAATTTTAAATATTCAAATTGAATTGAATTTTTGGGTATTCGATTCAAATTGAATTGAATCTGAAAAATTGCATTTGTGCACACCCCTACATCAAATACCCTTTTCACCCATGCTGAGGAAGAATTCCATGGCCCAAACAATCTGACAACATAGTGCTTATGTATTTCTGAGGGACAAAATATGCATATACATATACAACATACGTGTTTCTGACTTTGCATTAAAGCAAAATATTTAGAAAGGCATATGTAGAACTTAGCTTTACATCTTGAACCTAACATTGATTTAGGAATATTTATTTAAGAAATTCACATCTCAATGGCATGTCAAGAGAGCAAGTATAATTTACTTGATTGTCATTTTTGCTGAAATTATGTGACTAAATGTTTCAATTTTAAGATTTATATTGTTATTTTTTTCTGCCATAGCAAATTCCCAAAGTGAGAATTCTGGGAGCAGATTAAAACAGAGATCAGACTAATATTAAAAGAGCAAACTGTCTTTTTACCATAATTAAACTTGCTTAATTTATACAAAAATAATAAAAGCTATATAAAATACCAAAAGCTTCTGCCTTTTACACTCTTTGTTAAAAGGCAAAGAGATAAAAAGGCTAAAAATTTAAAGAAATCTCACTGATACTCTCTGTATATTTAAATGGCAGCTAGACAGCCACAGCCAAGGATCTTTCATCAGATAGTCTGCATTGGACGAGGGAAGCAGAAGTCACTGAAGGGAGCCTGGGACCTGCTTGATCTGTAGTAGCGATATGCTGGTTTCACTACTTTGCAGTTTATGAGCTGTTTAATAGGCTGTTCACAGAGTCTGTGGACCTTTTCAAACTTATTTATTTATTTGTACTTCTTTATTGCTCTATACCCAGAGGTCTCAGGGCAGGTAACAACATTTAAAATCAAACATATTAAAACAGTAACAGTATATACTAAAACAACAATGCCTGCAAGTGGGAAGGGAAATTGAATCCCCCTTTAACCAAAGGCCAGAGCGAAAAGATGTGTCTTCACTGCCTTCCAAAACGTCTACAGTGAAAGTGATTGACACACCTCAATGGGAAGACTATTCCATAGCCAAGGGGCCATCACTGAGAAGGCCCTCTCTCAGATGCCCACTCATTTTGCTGCTGAGAGTGGTCGTACAACCAGAAGGGCCTCCCCTCCAGATCTTAAGGCATAGGCAGGTCAATATGGGAGTAGACTTTTCTTCGGATATTTGGGGCCCAAGTCATTTAGGGCCTTATAAGTTAAAGTTAAAACCTTGAATTGGGCTGAATAGCAAATTGGTCACAACTCTTTTAAGACCAGCATGATGTGCATCTGGAACCTAGGAGCTACATTCTGCACTAGCTGCAGCTTCTGAACCACCTTTAAGGGCAGCCCCATGTAGAGTGCATTATAATAGTCTAATCTAGAGGATACCAGAGCATGGATATCTGTGGCCAAGTCATCTCTGTCCAAAAAAGGCTTCAACTGGCCATGGCCTCCACCTGAGTTTCAAGCATCAGCACAGAGACCAAACGCACCCCCACTGAGGTGTCCAGGAGAACCAACAGGGTTCCACTCCCTCTTTCTCTTCTGGAGAAGGTCATAAACCATGGCGACCTAGGCAGTTTCCATGCCATCACCGGGCCTGAAGGCAAGTTGAAATTGGTCTAGATAATCAGCCTTTTCCAAGCATTCCTGCAGTTGAACAGCCACAGTTCTCTCTAGTACCTTGCCCAAAAAAGGTATGTTAGCCACAGGGCGATATTTGTTTAAATCTCCTGGATCCAGGGAAGTCCTCTTCAGGTGAGGGTGTACCACTGCCTGTTTAAGGGCTGCTGGGACCACCCCATCCCTCAGAGAAGCATTCACTACTACCTGAATCCACCCAGACATACCTTGCTGGCTGGCTTTTATCAGGCCAAGAGCACGTTTTTGGCCAAACCCCCACAAGGAACTTGTCCATATCATCAGGCCTCAACAATTGAAACTGATCCAAGAGAACTGGATCAGACGGTTCTCTGGATGCCTCCTTTGGATTATTTCCAGTTGTGACATCTAATCCCCCATGAATCTGAGCGACTTTGCCCTCAAAGTGCTTTGCAAATTTGTTACAGCAGATATTATATGGCCATTGTCCATGCTTCATTGAGCTAGATTTCATAAGGCCACTCACCACTCTGAACAGCTCTGCTGGACGGCTACTCAAGAATGCAATGGTGGCAGAGAAAAAAAACTCCTTTTAGGAGCCACCACTGCCACATGGTAAACACAATAGTGTGCTGTAACTCATGTTTGGTCAGACTCACAGCCGGATTTACGACACCTGCACTGTAGCCATCGACTTTCCCTTTTCATAGCTCCATTGAATACCAAAGCGCTTTTGGGGCTTTACAAGCATGCTGAGGGCACTTGAGAGTGGTCGTGTCGATAGCCCTGCTCATCTCCTGATTCCAGAGATAGACCAGAGCTTTGACAGGAGCACCAGCCATGCCAACCAGAATATCCCCCAGGGCATTCAGAAATTGATTCGATTCCACAAGTCTCTGGGAATCTCAGTGGGTCCCCATTCCCAGAGGAGAGCTGCCACTGTAAGTCCAAATCTCACCAGTAGGCTGACAACCAGCTCTCCTATCAACGGATCCTCACCAACCCACTCTGTGGCAAAAATCAGATCAAGGTATATGCTATATGAGTTAGGCCTGTTACATACTGAGACAGCCCCATGGTTGTCATGGAGGCCATGAGAAGCTGAGCTGGTCCACTGAGCATGTTCTGAAGTGAAGTCAAGTTACATGCAGGAAAAACCCCGTACATACAGGGAGGTGAGAAACAGCTATTGGAAGCAAGTGATTTTCCCTGCAGCATTTGGTCACTGTATAGAAAAGCACTCACTTCCAATTGCCATGTATCACCTACAAGTAAAAGCCAGAACTCAGGTCTGCATGAGAAAAGACAGGTAATGTTTAAAAGGCAGTGCTCTCTCACCTAGATTATATAGATGAAATCAGAATATATAATTTCATCTGTGTGCAAAATTGTGTTGTATCTCAATATGATTTATTGATCAGTGGATTCTTCCTTCTTTTGTAAGAATCAGTTTATTTTTTAATTGCCTATTGTTTACTTACAGTGATGTGCTGGTCTATGGGCATAATAAACTCAAATTCATCATGTTTAGTCGCCGTTCTTAAGATTTCCATGCATCATGAAAAATGATGGCCATTAATGGCATTCTGCTTACAGTGCATATTTGACTGAGGTGTGGCTTCATTTTAATAATAAGAAAACATTCATATTCTACTCAGTTAATTTATATTCATTTTTCAAATAAACGTGCAATCAAACAACTCAATTTTGATTTTTAAAATATCCATTGTTTATTCATTTAAACAATTATTTAGATTTTCATCAACTTTGACTGGCATGAAAAAATTCTAAAACCCTGGAATAATCTGTATAGGTATCAGAAAGATTATTGGATGTGTGGAGAGAAAATTATCAAATTGGCAGATAAAAATGAGGCCAATAGAAGAATATACTTCCTTCTAGGGAGTTAAAAATAGGTAGGTTGGTTGCCTTGACAATGTTACAGCGTTTGAATGGAAAACAGAAGTTTACAAGCAACATTACTGGAAAACATTGAAATTAGATAAAGGCAACAGAAACATATATGAGCCACCTATGGAGAAAGGACAAACAAATGAAGAGTTGGGAACAAGCTATTGATATAATTCTGAATTAGGAACACTATTAATATAACTAAATCGAGCAGATAAATGATGAAATCACTGCTCACATCTAGTAGATAAATGTTAGAAGGAACAACAAACATTTGTGCTGGACGTGACTATCTCACGTATCCATTAGCACTTCTTTAAGTATTTGTACTACTTGCACTTGCAAATATGCCAACAGCAAACTAGTTCAACCTTCATCTAAAAAGAAATTTTCTCAAAAAAAGAGCACTAAAACCCACATTGCGTCGCATAAGAAATCGATGCTATGTGCAAATTAACTGAACCAATTCTATGTCATCAATGTTATTTTGCATAAATATACTTGTAATTCATAGGGTTTATTCCATATCGATTATTAGTTCCAGGAAAGCAGTGAAGGTGTGAAGGTAACAAATTCCATTAGTTTCTGAGAGAGAAGCATCATAAGACCGTCTCTAAACAGTTGCACAGCAGTCATTTTTTGTGGGCGCAGAGGTGTGAAGGTAGGAGGTTCCTGGGTGCCGTGGGAGATATAACAGAGAATTTTAACATGTAACAGCACAAATCCCAGGGGTGATTGTCCTGCTAGACAGGGAGCATAATAGGATATCAAGGTTCTGAGCTAGGAGGAGTTTGGCAACCAAGAGGTCAGAATATTCCATAGACTGAGTATCCATCAGAGACTAAGATGGAGTCTCTAGTGAGGTAAGGTCCGTTCCATGGCCACAGTTAGGAGAGAGGGAGAGGAGAGAGAGGGAGAGGACTTTGAGAACAGGTGTTCCTTCTGAGGCCGGATAAGGCCCATCTTGGTAAGATAGCAAACAGAGCCTGCAGGGAGGCTAATAGGTGTAAGGTCATAGGTTTTCTTACCGCCCAAATTGGAATAGTTAGGTGCTATAGAAGAATAGGAGGCAGAAGAATCAATTTGGAAGTATGGTTGACAGTAAAGGTTAGAGTTGATAATTGCTTTGTAGGTAGATTCCGGGAAGTAATCAAAGAAAGTAGAAGTAGAAGATGGTGGTGGGGACAGTAAGCCTGTACAGCTGTTGTCAGCAATAATGTGCCAGTGGTAGACAGAAGCAGAGAGGCTTGAGTCCAGTTAGATACAGAGCATCTTTTAGGGATATCTGTGAAGAGTTCGCAGGCGGGTCCTAGGTACCAGAAAGTTCCTGATTGATTTTTTGGGCATGTACCTCTCGAAGCAAGCATAAGCTGTTGTTGGCTGCTGCTTTAGTCAAGTTAATCCAAGGGTCAGTCCTTAATTGACTTTCGAAAGACTCAGGTGAGAGATGAAACTAAGAAGTGTGAGACTGTCCATAAGATACAGAAAGGTAGAAAAAGAGAATTAAGTTTTGAGCGAGCAGCATGTTGCATCTTCTTCCCCAAGGAGGCAGGCCTCAGGTGTCTGGAAGTTCAGCAGCAGGGCTGGTAGTCAGATCGACATCAGTTTTCAGATGGCTGGCTCCACACTCCTTGTTGGAATCTAGACAGAAGAACCTGTGAGGGGCTGAACCCAAGCATGGCCTCTGGCATACGTTATTAGGGACGTTGTACCTAGCCATAGTGGGTTAGAAAGGATGTTTGAGCTCTAGGTTCTATCACTAACTGGCCAAAATGTCTCTTGGTGAGGGAATTTTGAAACAGGATGCAAAGAGAGATTATTCATGGTGAGCAGAGATTGGATACGGTGTTCCTTGGTTTCCCTCCTTCTTGATTAATAGATTTAAATGTTTTTTTCAAAAATGTTTTTCAGGATAAGGCGATCTCTTTCAGAGATGGCTAGGTCTATAGAATGGACAGGAATTCTAGGAGTTCATTGAATGTCTCATTTTTCAAGAGTCCAGGGAGTTCTTTGGAGCAATATGTGGCATCGCCATTTGTCTTGCTTCTCTGCATCCTTGTGATGATGTGGAAGCATTGCAGAAGGCAGCTGATAATATGTTCCACAGCTTGTCCTCCTTGTGCCATTGCCAATGGGTGTAGACAGAGGTGCAGAGAAGGATGCTTTCAGTTCTGGGCAGGAAGTTGTGTTCATCTGTCAAAGCTGGCATGACGCCACGTCTCCAGGGTTGGCTCTATGATGAAGATGGTTATGCATAGGAGTACAGTGTGGACAGGATCACACGGTGTTGCACACGACACTGGGGAAATGGAAAATTGCTTACGTGGTATCTTGGTGCTCCGATGGAGGAATGCATGGTTTGCAACTGGTTCTGTAAACAGGAACATCACATTCACAGCTTCACCTGCCTTCCGGTTTCCTTCTGTCAAAGTTCCTGGCAGGTTGGCGTGGATCCCAAGGTGTGTGCTTCTGAGAAGAATCTTCTTGTTGGTTGTTGCAAGGATACCCAAGGGTCTCTGGGCGGCTCACAACATTTAAAAATACACATGTCAAAACTGTATAAGACAATATTAAAACCAGAACAAGGTTTAAAAAATCCAGGATAATGATATATTTTTTAAAAAAATACAATACAAGATTGTATTTTGAAGCTAGCAGTGCCAATGGGAGTAATGACAATGCTTTGAGGGAGCTGGTATAGTAGAATTACAGTCCTGAGGCGTTTTCACACTAAGGCGAAGATGCCTCGGAATGCTTCCCCCCGAACGGGTTGAGAACACTTTCCCGTTCACACAAGGGCAGGCAAGGAACGCTTTGAGAGCAGTTCCCTTACCTGCCAGTGCGAACGGGAAAGTGTTCTCAACCCGTTAGGGGGGAAGACCCTCCCCCGGGCTGCTCCCATTGGCTCCTATGGAGCCAGGGTGGACAGCCGGCTGCCTTCTGTCCCTGGGTTCCTGCTCACTCCCGAACCCCAGATCGGGCTCCTGGGGAGGGCAGGAACCCCAGCCAGAAGCCCCCAACCCATCCCAGAGGTCTTACCTTTTCCTGCAGGCTCCATTCCGTGTAGAAAGGCCGGGCCATTCTGAGCATGCTCCAGGGGGCGGCCCCTCATTGGCTGGGCACCCGCACATGCTCAGATGGGCAATAGAAGCCAGCCAATGAGGGGCCGCTCCCTCGAGCATGCTCAGAACGGTCCGGCCTTTCTACACAGAATGGAGCCTGCAGGAAAAGGTAAGACCCTTTGGATGGGTAGGGGGCTTTTGGCTGGGCTTCCTGCAGACCCCTGGAGCCCGATCTGGGGTTCGGGAGTGAGCAGGAACCCAGGGACAGAAGGCAGCCGGCTGCCCACACTGGCTCCATAGGAGCCAATGGGAGCAGCCTGGGGGAGGGGCTGAGCTGTCACAGGGAGAGAGCGTGCGAATGCTTTCCCTCTGGGACGGGTCGGAACGCGCAGAGACGGTTTCAGAGCACTTTTTAGTGCTCTGAAACTCGAACGCATGGAGGGCACGTCGGGACGCTTGCAGGCGGCCTGGAATGGATCCCGACGCCCGCAAGAGCGAATGCTGCGTCCCGATGTGCCCTCCATGCGTTCGAAAAACCCCTGTGCGAAAAGGCTTCTGATCTGGGAAGGTTTCAAATACATAATGACTGCCACAATCTCACTGCACTGTGCTGGTGTCTGGGATTCAGTAAAACAAAAATAGACTGTGCATTTCTTTCCCTTTTTTTTTTTCGCATCTCAAGGAAACCAAGGACCAAATTTTAAATTGAGCATGATATGAAAAAGCTGTTTTAAAAACAAAAAGGGACATATTTAAAATAGAAAAGCACATCCTTGGGAAAAGATCTTCTTTTGACTTGGCTAAGGTGGAGCAAAAAACTGGGTTTAACATTTCCTTCACCAATTTGTCCGGTCAATAAATTGTACCTGATGTACCTGATTCCAGTAACTGGCTTATAGCTCAGAGTGCAAAACATTTTTTATTGTCAGATTAAGTAAGAAGGAACGCAGCTAGATTACCCAATCAATTGGAAATATTGATGGATAACCTAAAACCAACATTGAAAGGTATAATTAAACAACTGTATACCATTCTAATTGGCACACTACCTGACCCAATGCCAAAGCTAAAGTCAACTTGGGATGCTGAACTGACACAACCCTTGAGCGATACAGAATGGAATAAAATAATCTTTTCCAAACCCTGTTCTTTAGCCCCTAATATAGTAGAAACTAACTTGAAACTCAAGCATAAATGGTACTGTACACTGGCCCAAATCTGCCAAATAACACGTAAGTCTTCCTCCCTTTGTTGGCATTGCAAAAAAGTCAAAGGTTATTATTTCCATATGTGGTGGAGCTGTGAAAAAATTCAGGAATTCTGGGCTTTGACTAATGTAGAAATAAATATTATTCTTAACTCCAGTGTACAGTAGAATTGACCCCAGAACTGTGCTTGCTACAATTGGATTTGAATCTTGAACTGAGTAAACCAAAAAGGTTATTGCTTGACTTTCTTTTAACAGCAGCTAGAAAAAACAATAGCCCAAGCTTGGAAGAACTTAAGTATAATATCTGTTCAAAAATGGTACATCAAACTTTGGCAAATCGCCAAACTGGAGTATGTAGCTATTATGTATAAAGAAATGCAAGGTTACTCGCAGGACTTAAGCTATCTCATGGTCTGGCAACTTTTTTTGTGAATGCCTCTACTCGTCCGACTTTGATGATTCCCTTATCCACTTTATGGAATAGGGTTAATGATTGATTATATCTATATAATGATTGATTATATCTATATATCTATATAGTTTTTGTTTTATGATATTTGTATTATCTGATCTGTATGGTTTTTAAATTTTAAATTAAAAAAAATTAAAAAAATAGAAAAGGGAAAGGTGTGTTCTAAAACCTTGCTACCAGAGGTTGCAAAAAAGGAAAATGGTTTCCTGAACATGTAGAGAATTCCAATTGAGAAAAAAGAAAAAAAATCAGAATAATGACCTTTTGGACATGTGGTGTAGAGAGGGTTAAAGGCTATTGTTCTTTTTGTTGCAGAGAGACAATTACATTGAAAATAAATATAAAGTTCCAAAAATCTTGGAAAGCAGAACAAGCAAAAGGAAGGCTCGCATTTGATGTCTCCCTTTTCAACGTAGAGAGGGAAACAAAAATCATAGAAATGTAAATGTGCTAGCATCAGGAAGGGGCTGGATAGGAATCATTGCAAGGAAAAAATCATGAACAATATTATTGGTGCCTTCCCCTTAGTTCTGTATTTATATTTAAAATTATTGATACTTGTGTTTAATTGGTTTTCACCTTATATTTGGTTTTAAGTAGCCCGTGAGGCCGTTCCCATTACAAGCTTAAAACGGTTTTGAAATGGTTTTGATTCTCACAGTCCCATCAGGTTGGGTTAACACGCTTTTCGCGTGTTAAATCACCCCAAAGCATTGTAAATAAAACACTCATTTCAACAGGTCTCGCTCTGGTTCTTGCATTTGAAACAGTTTATGTTTCTTACTGTGGAAATGGTACCATTGTAGTGGGATGAGAATGCTTGTTTAAGGTTTCCCTCCCCCAATAGCACTCTAGGAACTCCCCGCCCTTGTCACGTCAAAAATCTTGCAGCAGGAGGAACCCCAATCAGAGACAGGGGGTGGGCACCATGACTGGCAATGAACAGGTGACTCTCCTTGCACAGGCGCACGCGCGCATCTATGAAGGAGGGGGATCAGCGGCGGGCACACACCAGAGTGGTGGAGGCAGCGGTAGGAGAACAAGAGACTGCATGGCGGCGGCAGCGGCTGACCTTGCTTGGTCCCTGTCACCGCTGCCGGAAGGAGGGCAGGAGAACAAGAGACCATGTGGTGGCAGCGGCTGACCCTTGCTTGGTCCCCATCCCCACTGCCGCCACCAGAAGGAGGGGGTAGTGCGCCGCCCTCTCACCTCACTTCAGGATGGTCGCCCAGGTGGTGGTGGTGGGGAAGATACACTTTCCCAAATGAAGTTTTCAAGCACTTTCAGAATCGGGATCAAACAGGATTAAAGTTGAAAGTAATGGGATCAGGCAAATTTGTGTTTGCATCCGGTTCTTTTATTTCGGTTTAGGAAAACCGTTTTAAGCTTGTAATGGGAACGGGGCCTGTGTCTGTTTGTTTTGATATGGTCAATTTTGCACACCAAGGGGGCACTACAATGGGAGTTGTTATGTGTTCTGGAGGATAAGGAGACAGTGGTGGTGGGTTCATGCCCATAAGTGGCAGGTGTGGTGATGTGATGGGGGCATTGTGGGAGGGTGAGGGGATTGGAATGGTGATGACTCTGCACTCTGGATGGGTGACATAATGGAAGTATGGTATAAGAGGGATGGAGGGGTAGCAGTGGTAGGGGAAGCCCCCCTCATCACTGCCATCTTGGCTACCATCTCCATACTGAAGCTTACCTTTTCAGGCGAAGTGAATAGTGTAACTCTGGTGGTGGCAGGTCTTGGTACTCAGATTATCTGATTACAGGAAAGTCCCTTTCCAGCCAGGAAATCTTTAGAAAAACCAGATGTCCACTTTGGCTTCTGGTCTCTAAGGACTTAATACAATCTCAGTACTCATAAAAAGTGAGATGTGACCGTGTCCTGTTTAGAGTTTATGTTTTAGTATCTTGAGAAGAAGCCGCTGATAGATCTATCCTTTATGAACATGCTAGCTAAACTGTCTTTAAAGCCAAAGGAGATCTGAGTTTTAATTTGATAAAATGGGGGGAAATCACTTTGGGGGGGAGGTTGTTTGAAATTGGAAAGCCATGTACATTTAGTTTTTCTTTAAATACTGATTTATTATTAAAAGTGCTCTTTTCTCCTTTTCAGGTATGTGTGTATTTTTAATTGATAAAAAGAAAACTACACAATTTTACCTTAGTACAATATTATGATGCTTATAGAAAAAAGATAATCAAGAAGGGGCTTAGAGAAGGATGAATTTTCAATTATTCTTTTATCCCAAAGCTTAGCAGCATCTTCTATGTACCTAGTCTAAATTAATTTTTTGTCTACGCTTGTATAAAATCACCACCTTTGTATCAAGACATACTAGGATTCTCAATAAATTGTGTAGAGCTTATATTTTTAATGTATAATAGATTTATGGCAGATGTTTTAGCAAGCCGTTCTTGTACTGCTAAAAATCCTTTATTAAAAAAAACAAGCACAATTGCAACTCTCTGTGACTTTCAGTTCAGTTTGAGAAGAGACTCAGTGGAGGAAGGACCTCCCTCCTAAGACTGAACAGAAAATAACTGGGATTTTGATAAAATAATCTGGAAAAACTGCTGCTGCACTGTAGTAAGTTTGGGAGGTAAGACCTCTGGTTTTTGGACAGAGTTTAGAGGACAGCCAGTTCAAATAAAATCTAGGTCAGTTTGGGGGTAGCTAGTTCAGATTACTCTAGGTCAGGTTACTCTAGGTCAATTGCTGGGAGACCACATTTCCTTGTTTATATTGTTTACTACTTGCTGGTCAGGCAAGGAATAACAAAAGGACAAATAAACCATTAACATAGGCCATTGTGGGATTAGCCACTCCTGAGCTAGAAGGTGTGGCTGAGTTCAGTTTTGAGTTCAGTTTTAGAAGAGACTCAGTGAAAGAAGGACCTCTCTCCTAAAACTAAACAGAAAATAACTAGGATTTTGATAAAATAATCTGGAAAACCTGCTGCTGCGCTATGGTAAGTTTGGGCGGTAAGTCGTCTGGGTTTTGGACAGGTTTTGGGGACTGTACTATACTATATCATAACATAAAATATTAATTCAGGAAAGTTTATCTTTAAGAAAAATTATTTAATACTTTTTAAGTTAATTTTTCAAAAATAATACAAGTCCATTAAATAAAATGAAGGTAGAATGCAAGCAGGGGAAGGGGGACTTCCCAGTGTTTTGCACTGAGTGTCATATGTATGACTACCTCCCTATTAGGCAGACGTCCTGGGTCTGTGCTTGGTGCAATGAGCACTGGGCTCTCAGGGAATGTGTTTCTTCCCTCGAAGCTAAGGTAGTGGACCTGGAGAAGGAGATAGAGAGCAACAGGGCTGATGGTAAGGCCTTCAGGGATGCAGTAGGAGCATCCCACTCCATGAGAAGCAGCCTTCCAACTGCCTCAGAGAGTGGAAGTCTCAGGCAGGGAGGACATCAAGCCGAGGAAGAGGAATAGGCTCCCTTAGTTGGGACCCCTTCCTCAGTGGATGTGCATGTATCCTCTTGCACCGAGGATACTCCTCCATGGGTAGTGGGAGGGGGGCTTCTTGTAGTGGGTGATTCATTTATTAGGAATATAGAGAGCCGGGTGTGTGATGGGCGTGGTGACCGCATGGTGACTGCCCCCATTTAACAGAACAATTTATATACATGGTTATAGTTTAGACAGTATGATTGGTTACATTTGTGCTATCCTATCAAATTTCTCCTATGCATGTCTACCAGGTTAAGCAATGATTCATAAGCCTTTTACTCCCTAATTAGGCAGGGTATTTAATTTGTTAATAAGCATTACTGTGACCCTTCTCTTAAATGATTCCAATATTGCTCCAGTCTAGACTGTAAGCGAATATGGAGGGAGTAAAATTTGGATAATTTTTGGATTATTTTTGAAGCCCAAAGAACACCGAATTTAAACCTCCCCAGGGAAATAGGTAGTTGGATCGTTTTTCACAGGTTTTAATAACGAGGAAAACCTTAAAACAGAGGCAACAATCATTTTAAACTCAAAAGCCAGTATTTCTTGTTAAACCAATGCAAAGAATTTATTAGAAATACAGAAGAGAAGTTGAAGTGAGATGTGAAGCCATATCAGAACCATATTAGACATTAGAAGAGCTGAGATAGACATGCCCAAAAATCCAAACATGACTAAATCCCCTTAACACATCTCTATGCATTAAACTAAGTTTACCCTATTCTCCTAAGACCCAAAAATGAAACTATGCAGCAAAGAAAATCCCCAAAACATCAGAAAATTGTCTTTTGTGATTAGGAGCCCCCAAAATGAGAGTGAGATTCACATAAGAACAATTCCAAATCCTAAAGAAACATATAAAAGCCCAAAAGGAAAAAAAAATCAGTCCTAATTCTAGAAAGAGTTCCCTAACTCTAGACCTTTAATAAAAATATGGGAGAAAAGTGAATTGAAAGCAATCTTCCATTGTTCTCACCAACGCTCTTCTTCTCCATGCGCAGAAAGTCCAAAACTGAAGGTGCGTAGGATTCCAACAAACTGCATCATTTCCAGGAACCCAAAAATGACCAAACATTCGGAAGGCCCTCAGTCTCAGTCAGACTGATCCCCAAAATGAATAAAAATTAAAAGAAATAATTAAAAAAAATAGTCTTTGTAACTGCTTTTACCAAAGACCAAATTCAAAATGCAAAAGTTTTAAAATGCAGCTCCTGCAGAAAAACTCCACCCGCTTTCTGTGTAGCAGAAAGAAGGAAAAGGGGGAGAACAGAATGGAGAAATTTCTCCAGGTCTCTCTCTCTAGCCTCTCATGATGACCAGAAGAAGAAGAAAATGGAGACCTAAAAACCATCTCTTCTCTGCCTTTCTTATAACCCAAAAATTGGAACCTTAAACTGCTGATTGGGTCTTCCCTTGTTAATGAATAAAAATGTGTACATGACTCCAGTCTCCTCATAGCTTCTCCCCAAAAAATACAAATTAACCCAAACTTAACATTTCCTAATGAAGCAAACAATACTGGTAAACAGGAAAAATATCTGAAACTCAAATATTTTATTTCTTAGTCCTGAGTCTAAAAGGATTATTTCTCTTCCCCTTGGCTGACAGAGATCTAATCAAGTCTTGGAGGACCCTGAGTTAATCATTGCCCCCTTTCACAATGGGAATGCCCCTCAGTGAAGTTCCACAGAAAAAGAAGAAATGAATAGGATATTTAAAAAACCTCTTATTTTAGAATAAGGCTAAATAATTTCTTATTTAAAAAGAAACCCCATTAAACTTCTGTTTCTCCTTCAGAAACTAAGGGAGAACTCAACTTTTCTTAATGTAAAGATCATGCTTATACTATCGTGTCTGCCTGATTGCAAAAATTCTTGTATACCTTAAATTAACCTTTCTAATTAGCACCTCTACTGGCTCACTTAATCCCTTCAACTAGGCTCAGTGTATGCAGACACTAGCAAACTCTTACCCAATTCTGTTAGGGTGTAAACAAAGGTGTAACCAGTGAGTCACGTCCAACATCCTGACATTCTAATACTGGTGAATAGGCCATTTCCAATTTAGATAGTAATTCCAAATCCTGATATACTTATTTTACCCAGATCTTTTCCAAAGATCCATTCCATTTTATTCTTTATTCTTTTATTAAAATTAGACAAACCAATCTCTGTCCCAGATTCCATGGTTTTATTTCTCCTTCATTATTTAAAAATCTATCACCCCAAAAGGAAAGAAAACAGGTGCTAGGACTCTGTCTTGACTCAATCAAGATTAAGTCTCAGGCTGTGTTTCTTGCATACAGACTTTATCTCTTGCATACAGCCAGCCTGTGACTTGAGAGGAAAAACACTATGTCCTTTTTTTAAACTCCAGGCTTGTCTTTTCGACCCAATATGGCTTCAATCTTGCTATTTTAAGGCCTTTCCACGTTTCATGGTCTGCCTTTAGCTTTTAATTATGCCAATCATAAAGCCAAATTCATACGTCAAAACCTGGTATATTTCAAATTCAGGTTTTGCAGCTAACATTTCTTATGATACTTGTACATCCAGAGTTGATCTGGTTACACTTCTTATACTCCTGGGTTAAATTAAAGATTTAGTTTCCTTCTGTGAACTTTATGCGCTATTCTTGGTAGTGTTGCATCCCTTCTTGATTTTCTCTTATCTTGGCAGTAAAGTGTCAGGGGCTGCATCCCCATGCTCAAAATAATCCAAAAGTATTCTGTGTCTGCCCCAGGAGCGTGTTAAAATATGTGTTTAAAAAAATCCACTTTGCAACTGTACTCCTTCCGAAATAAGGGGTTAAAACGTATTGTCCTGGTGCCATGCGGATGCTCCCAGAGTATTAGGGGCTACAAGCCTGACATCCCCCCTTCCCTCGTCACTGGATCAGCAAGGCACGTGTGAGTAAAGCTCGCTCTCAAATGCAGGTGCACACCTTTGCTTGACAGTGAGCTTTACTCACGCATGCCTCATCTTCCTCTAGCTTCCGGAGAGGTACCCAAAGAGGGAGGAAGCTGGGAAGCAGCTGCATGAGAGAGGGGACAAACCTAGGGGCTCAGAGCTGCAGAAAGGCGGGAACGGCGGCAGTGGCAACCGCGGCGAGAGGAGCATTCATTCGCCCGCCAGCAGAGCGAGCGAGGTTATTTTCCCATTCATCCCCTCTTTGTTCATGGTTGGCAGGGGAGGAGGGGGATGAATGGGAAATAACCTTGTTTGCTCGCTCTGCCAGCAGGTGGATGAATGTTCCTCTCGCTACCACCACCACTGCTGCTGTTCCTGCCATTCCATGGGGACAGGCACTTACGGTTTGAATCCTCATTGCCCCAAACCACATGGGGATGCTTTATTCTGTGTTACAACACAGATTTTTATGACGCATGTCACCAATGAAGCAACCAGCTTCCATGGGGACATGGCCAGGAACTTGATGAAGAGTTCTCATTGCAAAGAAGAATGGATTCAGGCAAACCTGTTTGGGCAGGGAACCCTATTTTTGGGCAGGGTGTCTCTATCAGGTGAATAGTGTGGCATCCATGTAGATGTTGCACTCTTTCTACACTATTGAAGCTTCTACTCATGCCTCAGTTGCTCAGGAAAATATCTCTCTCCTATTAAGAGACTACACTTCATGAATTGACACATTGTTGACATTTTCCAAATACTTTTCAAGGACAACCAGTTCTTTTTTTTGGATTTTAATGGTTAAAGCAATAATTATGTCTCATTTTCTCTGCATTCTAGAAACTCCTCTACAATTGCTATTCTAGAAATTTTGCTCTACAATAACTATAGTAACTGTATGGTTACATGGGTAGTACTATATAGATATACAGTAAGTTAAAACTAGGCTTGTGCTGAAGCTTCATAGATTTCACTGAACATTATGAAGCATATAAAGTAGACAGTAACATGGAATCGTGCCATAATCACAAGGCAAACTGGTATTTACATTCCACCATAATTCCCCATTAGGAACCATTAGTTAATTTCATGTATAAATGCATTTTGCTTAGCGAGAGGAAGCACTGAGATATGGTAAGCACGTTTCCTCAGTTAATAGGCTCTATCAGCTTTTCATTTTTACTAGTGGTGAAGCATGACATATATTTGTTATTCCTTTACCCTAAATATTCAGAGAGGCATACAAGAATGTTGAGAAAAACAAGTAAACAAAAATACAGCTAGAATAAATTTAGGAAAACAGCTGACACCTCACCACCATTTTTCTATGTAACTGGGTAAGGCCAGCTGAATGGTGGAATTGGATGTAATACATTTAGCTGCAATGAGAAAAAGTACATAAGGGTTCATTCTGAGGCTGACATATTCTTTTTCTGCCACATTCCCATTCACAGGGTGCAGGTCCCTTGGTAAAAGAACTGGCCACTCTTTCACAGCGCCCAAGTCAGCATAAATGAGAAAGTCACATTTCTTATCACCAAGACCTGTTGAAATGTCACACAATAGGCAGAATGAACGCAAACCATCTCTCAGCTTCAAGCTGTTTTATTTGTAACCAGAAAAAAGGAGGAGCTGTGGTAGAAAGAAAACCACCAAGCATGGTAATTACTCCTGAATAGTGTTCCCTTACCTCTTGAATCAATTAACCACTCTTTTAAATATTTTTTGTGTGCAATCACTTGTGCAGTCAGCTAACAACAGTGGCAGCTGAAGGCACCGACATTCCTGTTTGTATTGTTTATAATATTAGTCTAATTAGTAGCATCATTCATAATAACTAGGCATAGCATCCAACAGTGACATTTATGTCATTAGACAACAATTAGAGCATAATGTGTCACTAAACAAAATAAGAACAGACCTATTTATAAATGATTGGTTGAATATACTGGCCTGTCTCTCATCTAGTTATCATTCCACCTCATTTATAAGCAATCAGTATGTGCAACTGTATCTTATATAATTCTGTAACCAATTAGGACATGAAAATGTGCTTTAAGGAAACGAGCTACTTTAATTTTCAGGCATGGGAAAACTTCACTGAAGAATGAGCTGCGGGTATACCATATTTGAGGGTGTATAGGACACACATTTCCTCCCTCAAAATACACCTAAAATATGCACCCGCCCCGCCCTGCCCTGTCCATATTCGCTATTTCTTTCATCATCTTCCCTCCCCCTCCCCTCCCCCTTGCTTCTGTCCCAACACGGTTTTTGTGCAGCTCCCTCCCCCCGCCTTCCGCTTCCCCCCGCCCCCCGCCTGCGCCCATGATCTCCCATGCACTGCCACCACCCTCGCATGTCGGGCCAGCAGCAAGGAGGGGGAAGGAAGGGGATGAGAGCGAATATGGGCAAGGCTGGGCGGGGTCCGAGGTGGAGGCCCTTTCTGGCTTTTCCTATCTGGCAACACCTGACAGTCATGTGGGTGGGAGACAGGCACTGTGTGTGTGGCATGCATGGGGAGGCAGGCAGCAGCGGAGCGAACCGCATGCATAACACCTGCGGCCGAAGGCAGTAGAAGAGGGAGAGGAGGGTCACCTGGCCGCTGCACTAGGATGAGGCGGCGGAGATCTTCGTGGCTGGTCTGAGTGATGGCAGGTGCGACATGAGAAATGTCAAAAATATTTTTTCTTTAAAAAAGGGGGATCTTTTACCCCGCTGTGTCCACCCATTTGTGCAATACAAGAAGGATCTACCATCATTGAGTCCAGCCATATAGTGATAGTTGAATAACCTTCAGGTATCTGTACAACTACTAAAAGATGCTCCTACAGTTCCCATATGCAAAGACGAGCCCAGGTAAGTCCCCCTATTCTTGGTAAATAAGGTCAATGAAAATATATGGCATGGTTTTGAATTTGACTTGTTAACATTTAGTTTGTTAAGACATGCAAGTAACTTATGTGAATCACATACTAACCACCTTGAAGAATGAGGTACAGCAAGCATACACAAAACACTTCTCCACACCAAAGCTTCATGGCTGTGAAACTAATGTTATGCAGTTGCAATGTTTATAGTCTAGTTACTTTTGCTCAGCTGTGCACAAGAAGAGCTACACACAAATTAACAGTATCTTTAAGCTTGTAAGTTGCCACAGAGAATAGGACCTTCTCAGTAGTAGCCCCCAGGCTATGAAATGTTCTACACCCCCCCACCCCCCCCGCCCCCCGAGATGCACTGGTCACAAAATCAGTGAAGACATAACTATTTACACTGGCCTTTGGCTAAGTAAACAATTTCCCCTCTCCTCTTCCAGTCACTGTTATTATTTTTAGTTGATTTGTTTTAGTTTTAGTTTTTATTGTTGGAAACCAGCCTGAGACATCTGCTATAGGGTAGAATAAAAATGCATATGAAGAAGGCCAGACTCTCACCTGTTTCAGAGACTGGAGTGGAAAACACCTGGCACATATCTGTCTACCTGCACTGGCCAATTCGGTGTCACCTTTTATGCCTAGTCTAGATGGTCCCAGTGCCTCTGGTCGTTTCCCCTCTGTACGTTCAGATCTCCACAGTTTCTAATCACACAATCATACACCTGGGGTGTCTGATGTTGCAGATCATCTTGGTTGTTACAGATTGTGAAATACTGCTAATCAGTTAAGCCTCTGCTTCCAGATTATTGCAAAGGAAACTTCACCATGTCCAGAGGCAATTTGTTTCCCTATATTTATGCATCTGAGAATAGTATTGATCCCCGATTCTAAACAGCTGTCAGCATAGCACCTGAAACCAACCCAAGTCCCTAAAGCCAAAAAACCCAAGTACATAACCAAAAAACCCAAACAAAAGGGTTCTGCCAAAATATATCAATAAACAGGATAAAATATGTCCCACTACCAAGTGTAGAAAGGCAAATATATGAGGAAATAAAAAAATAAATGCACTCTGGAGCAGAAAAAAACAGTGTAATTTCTAAAAGGGTAGCAATACCCCACTGAAAAGTTTATAAATACTGAAAATAATTTAAAAAAAACCAAGTACTATAGTAATAGTAAAAATTTCAAAACTCAAGGCCAAACACGTTTCGACTACAGTCTTCTTGGAATTGAACAGAGTCACACTGTGTGAGCTGTTGATTGATATGTTTCAGCAGAACCCTTTTGCTTGTTTTTTTAGCATAGCACCTGAAGACAGAATAGTAGCCTCTGAATTATCCGTTTGAACAGTTTTAGTGGCCATTTTGCCAGAATGGTCTCCAGAGAACACTTTCCTACTTGGGGGCACTTCAGTGATGGGCCACGTTAAAGCGGTCCCCTGATCTTCTCACGATGTGAGCTGTGACAGCCATCTGCAGGGAGTCGCCCGAGGGTCAGTGCCATGACTTTGGCCACTCCACAGGCACGTTCTCCTCTTTCCCAAACTCAGTATTGCCTGCTTGCATTCCTTCTTGTCTCAGTACAGATAGTTGTTTCTGAGACATGTTTTCTGTGCTGAAAAGACCAAAGGCAAATTCACACTTGGCCCCATAGTGGATGACAGGGTAACATCTGGTAAGGAGCATCTGCACTTGCAGGAGGCATTTTCAACCCAGAAATCCCTCCTTGTGGTGACGCACCCCACCCCCCACCCCCAGCCCAAGGCAGTTTTATCTTGCCCCTTTCTTCAGTTTAGAGGCTTGAATCTATTTAGATTTGGCAGCGGAAAAAAACCAGTGCCGGCCATGCTTTCCCAGCCTCGTGCAAGAGAGTGCACCACCCTCCCCCTTTTCCCTCTGCGGTGAGCATTTCTAACCGACCCCCTGCGGTTCACTTTCTCTGGCTCCCACTTTCCCTGCTTCTTAAAGCTATAGTAGCCTTTTCAATGCATCGTTCCCTTTAGCCTTTTAATAAATCACTCTAGACAATACTCTTCTTTAGAAAGAAGTCTCAAGCTTTATTGTTACAATGGTTCTCAAAGGTATAATAAAACAAATAAGTTGCAAAGTATAACAACTTATAACAACGTTCACAGGAAACACCTACACCTAGTTTCGCAAAGCCCTAGGCTATCCTAGTCTTCCCTTCCTGGCTTATCACAGCCCAAGAAATATGGATCTATGCAGGTATGCAGATCTATGCTAATTAGGGTATCAGAGCCCTGCTGCTTACCTGTTTTCACTAACTAAGCATATTACAAAGGCAATTCTTACAATAAATACTTTTACATACATTCCATACATATCATCTACTAGCAGTGGCGCACCTAATCATGCACCAAACACATCCCAACCCTTACCAGAAGCTTACCTTTGTCATCCAACGCCACGACCATTCACAGCATTTCCAGTGCTAGGGGTCATCTGAGGTGCCACACAAGCATGCTAGCACCTCGCACCAGACTCTGAAAAGATGTCGGCATCCAGACACACTGTGGGGCTTGGTGCAGCATGTACTAGCGTTCCCAAGTGCGAATGCTAGTACACATTAGGTGACACTCTTTTCCCATCCAGGAGATGGGATGCTTTTTGCAGAAACGCCCCTTGAAGAGCAGAGGGAGTGTGGGAAGGCTTAGTAGCTAGAATGTTTTATATACTCAATGTATGTTTGTAATCTCTGTCTTCAGTTATTGAAAATAAAGCGGGTAGCATGCATGAGCCAACGTTGCCTTGTTCCTGACTCCAGGTGGTGATCCTGACACCGAGTGCCGTACAGAGGGCAGCATCATTTTGCCAGGCTCCAGAAACAAACACTAGGGATGTGCACAAATGGTTTTTTGGGCATTCGGTTTGTAACAAATCAAATGGTAGAAAATTAATATTCATTCAAATAGATCTATTTGATATGAGTGTATTTCTACAAATTTGTACAAATAGCCGATACAAATGGGCACATATCCAATACAAATGCTTATGTACTGGATACGTATCTGATACGCATCTCCAGTTTAATGTCTGAACTATTTGTAAGAACGTGCCAAAACATTCACATTCATACAAATGTTGCTGTACAAAAGTTGTAACATCCGATTTGTGTATGAACATCCAAATTCATACAAGTAACAAATGTTAGGAATATTTGTGCAGATCCTTAACAAACTGAGCCCTTTGTGGCAAATCACAATTTTGTTTCTTAACCACTGAAGAATGCCAGGACAGGGCCAAGGCAATGCAGACAGACCCTGGTACGCACCACTTTGCCTCACTCCGTTCTTGGCCAGGACCAGGTGATCTGAGTCAAGACCAGCCTCTGTATCACACTCCAAAATGTACAATGCCCCGATGCCTTTCCTTTCACATAATAATGCTTCGGATCTTCCTTCACTCAAAATTTGGAGGAAAAAAGACACATACCATGTTCCCATACCATGCCCTCAAGATTCCAAATATGAAGGCCCCAAAAGGTTGGCAGCACCTGGAATAAACCCTGAGAACATCTTTAAAAATTGTTTTAAGGAATTCTTCACTCTCACTTTTGTCATTCTGAATATATTTTATGAACATCAGATTAATTAAGGGAATGGATCATTTTATGAATGACATTTTTGCTCTCTAAAGACATTTAAATGCATCACACATCCCGCCACCCACACACACACATCACGTGTGCGTAATGAAGCTTGGTTAAATTAGCCTCAGCATCAAGCCATACCAGTAGTAAATTGAGTTGTCCACCCACTAGAAGAGCACAGTTTGTCACAGTTATCAAAATAAGAGTTTTAGTTTCGAGATGCATTTTTTCTTTTCTTTTTTTTGTTCAGCATTTAAAAGGAAATTACTATTGGGAGTCTCTGTTCTGGTTCCCCCCCCCCCCCAAGAATTCACAATGATGAAATCAATAAGCCTTTGTTGCAAGATCACAATGAAGAAGAATATTGCCTGTTTCAGAATTAAACGGGAAGCCCTCTAAACTATATATATAAGATGCCAAGGACTTTGATGCCAACCCACTCTTTATGATGTAATTTCATCATGCCTCTGCCTCGCCCTCTGTCAGCAGGAGGACAGCATGACTGACGGTAGTACTGACCAATCGCACCGCGCCACCAGTAGCTGTTCCAGCTCCAGCGAAACAGAATGTGGGAATGGGAGCTAGCACGTCTGCACGGAGCCTTGCTTAGCACCCCTTGCAATTGGGTGCTAGAGGAATCGTGTGGCTGCATGGGGGCCTCCCCAAGATCTGGGTTTTTAAGGGCCAGATTCCAAGAAGGACCACATCTCAAGATCCAGATCTTTGAGAAGCAGTGCAAAAACAGGGTACAACAAGTTTTACGTGCATACCCTGGAAATTGCAGCAGGAACTGTTCCTAAGCTGATGATCTGAAGGAGGAAGAAATGGACTGGAAGTCCATCTGCTCAGGTAATCATTTTGCCAGGGGTCACTTATAACTCCACTACTTTGATTCAAGGTGATGGGAGGAGCAATCATGGCTTACGCTATATTTGCAGAGCAATTGTTTTTCTTCCAATCTGTAGAAAGAGCACTCATGAGCATGATCCTCTTCTGGTTTATGGTCCCAGAACCCTGCTGGCACAGTCTAAAAGCAGCAAGTGTCCTGTCTCCTATATCCCTCCAGGGTCTTTGGCAGCTGAACCCAAAAACCTCTAAATAACATTCAGCTTCCAATGCTAACTATTCAGATGTCCTTTTCTATTTAGCTGCTATCCACAAAATTAGGGGATTTAAGGAAAATTCACCAATTTCTTTATTTTATTTTATAAGAATTAATATCCTGCTTTTCACCCATGGGTCCTAGGATAACACAACAATAAAAACAGAAAATGGGGAAGGGGTACTTTTAAAAAACACTTCCCTGACTAAGCCAGATATTAAAGTTCATTTGGAGATAAGTTATATTCTGTTGATATTAAGGTCTCAGTGATGCTGTGTATGGATGGGTTTGAGCATACATATGTGTTCAGCAGATTTGCTTAATAACAGCTATTAATTTCCCTTTTACCCAAGCTGTCTGATCTTGAGTCACAGCTCAGCTATGAAAGCTGCTATGTGATAGTCATTTCCAGGGCCATAACTGGTCAGCTGCAGAAGAAGGAAAGGTTAACCAACTCTGTCAAATCCTTCATGAGTCAGGGTGCTTACTTCAGCAGAAGTGCTTATGGAACAATTAAAAGTGCCTCTGAGGGATCAGTGGGCAGCATTGTGCTTTCCGTCTATTCTCTTTTGCCTGCCTCTTGCTGTCTTTCACTTGTGGTGGATTAAATGACTTCCAGGTGATAAAACAGCAAAGCTCAGAAAGCCAACTTAATGTGAATTACAAACTATTAGATTGTATAGATATTGTCAGAATGTTATAGACTCTTTAGTGGAATATATAGCTGAAAGTTTGATTACGTTTAGCCAGGATTCCAAAGAAACTATAACCTGACAAATTGTCCTTTTATTATAAAGTGGGTTGTGGCTGTAATACATTATAGTGGGAGACAGGCAATGGTGGGGATAAGCTTACTTGGGCATGGTGCATTGCTGAAGCTGTGCTATTTCTTTTGTTTCACTTTATTAGTGACATTATGGCCTTGTCCCCATGCAAGCCATTTGGATCTGATTGGGCACACATTGGACCAGGTGCGGGACCGAGATCGAACGTTGCCTGTCCCCATGCCATTCCTGGTAACGTGGGCTGGGTGTGGATTCAGAGGTCCCCATGAATACTGCGCCAAACCCTGACATGGGCAGCAGCTCCATCTACTCTCCGCCCCCTTTCTCGTCATTGGAAGCTGAATTGACATCACCCCACCCCTGTGCCACCCACTGCAAATGCCACATCCCCCCCCCCTTAGTAGCACAGAGAATCCAGGACCGAACAGAAAAAAAAATTAAACCAAAGCCGCTGCGAGGTTTGGCAGCAGTTGAGCAGTTTTGTGCACCTCCACGCCACCTGGAAAGCGGAGAAAACACCTGGCAAGCGGAGAAAAATCAAGCCATTATCATGCCCGCCTTGGCAATCGGGAAACACAGAGTGGAATACTTGTATAAAAGAGTCTCATGGGTAGTGAAGGCCATTCGACCCTCTAATCCTTTCGGCTTTAACACCAAAAGTACTCCCCCAAAATCTCAACTGTTGCGATCTCCAACACACGCGACCCCCAATCTCCTCCCCAAATAGCCCAGGACCGTCTCCCCACATGTGCAGGCTCAGCTTGCAAAGCAATGCATGCGAAACCCCCAATCCGTGCCTAGACCTGTTTTTGGAATCCACCAGGCTGAATGAAACACTCTCACATGACCAAGAAGTGCCTGATAATAGCCCCAGAGCTGAGGAAAAGGAGACAGGAAAGTTAAAATAAAGCTACTGAACTATATCCAACTCGGGTAACTTTATTTTTAAAAAGGCAAGTGCAGCTTGTAAAGTTAGATTTTCAACTGAAGTAGGAATGAGGGCCTTCTTGAACTTTGTGAAAAGGAACCCTTTGGGTATACTTTCAGATGGAGCATACGCATTGTCCAGAGAGGTTTCTATACTAGAACCATCTCTGTGCGTGCTCCAGTAGCCAAGACAGGCATGGAGCACATTTTCATGCTCCACAGCTTATCTAGCCACCAGCCAGGAACCTTCTGCATGCCCCATTCACACCTCTTCTGGGTGGAGGAGGTTCAGATAGAATGTCTGACGGTTGCACATTGCATCACCCAATTGTCACAGCAACAGTGCCATAAAAAAGCATTAGCACCATTGCCATGGCTTCACAATCGTCTCCTTGATGGAAGTGACTCACACTTATCTAGCACATAGTGAAGTGTCCACTAAGTTTCAAATGTTTTAGGCGTCCTGAAGTGCAAACCCCGAAACTATTCATGACTTTGCTTCCCCAGCACATTTTCACAGGGAAGTGAAAGCGTGAAGATCCCTGAGTTCCAATGCTTTGCTGTCATTATGACTGATGTTTCAAAGGCTCAGGATGAGATCTGGTTGATTGCAAGACAAAATTAAGAGCTTTAACTTTTCATTGTCTAATTGTAATGACTCAGAATTGGTTGATAAACCTTCAGGAAAATTCAAATAACAATGTGAAAGTACTAAGTAATAGTTTAGAATGCTTATGCTATGAATCCTGTCAACATCCAAGTAATTAATTTAAAAGCTTTTCATAAATCCTGTAGTAACATACAAAATGGATTTGCTGAGGTTAATCGGATGAACCACTGTGAAATCTAAATACCCTTATCAGAACTTCTGCTATCAATGCAACATTTTTCAAGCTGATAAACTGATCTTTAAAATAATGTGCTACACTAAATTTTAGATAATGGAACATAATGACACGGAGTGTGATGGGACATTCCAAAGAAACCCTTATTGTTCAGAAAATAACAAAATGTTTAGCAGGTGAAGGAAGAGGACCCAAGATGTAAAGTAGTTCAAAGCAAGTAAATAGATATGGGAGTCTCTTATCATCATCATCATTTTTGTCATACAGTCTGCTAGATGTTCATGATCAGTTTACTAATCTAGTCATTGAATCTTTCTCAAATGTAGTAGCCACTAGGCTGCTCCCTGGACGTTGCCTCACCCTGCCTCGCCTGGGCACATGGCCCTCTGCACGGGGTGCCAGATCACCTTTTTATCATGCATTGCGAATCCTTGGTTTTGGCCTTCATTCATATCCATCATCACAGCAGTGGCAGCAGTTTCACACATGGACCTGTGGGACTGCCGCTGCTGCTCCAAGCATGCATCCCACGTGGGCAGGCAGGCAGGGTTCCTGGGAGGAATGGCAGTGGTGATGGCTGCTGCTGATCCGGCTGCTGGCTTCTCTCTCCTCCTGCGGCAACAGAGGCCTGGCTTCCATCCAAGGCCTTGAATGAAGCCACCCTTGGTCAATAATGGGGTCCTCAGCCACAGGGGATCACAGGAACAGCTGTCTTTCTTTTCCAGTTTGCGTCCACGGACCGCAGGATGTGACATCATTGGGATCCCTGACCGGAACAGCCTCCACACCCTTTTTGATTGCTGTATTTAAAGCCTGGGAAGATTAAACTCGAGGTCTTTTTCCTGCTGATCTCCTGCCTGAAGTCTCTTTATTTCCTTTCCCCATTTTCTAACCTAATCGGACCAACCATTAACAACTGGCTGATCTCCAGAACCGAGCCGGTCAGAGTCTGGAAATATCTATCAGAACATCTGGCATAATGCAGCAACAGCCCAGAGTACTCAATCAGGTTGCGGATTCTAGAACACAAAAGTCCAAGATCTAGGAATAATCAAAGATATCTTATTATTATTATTATTGACATCAAACAACAGCAACACACAGCAAACAAGATATTTATGCTGGTTTTGGTCACTGTTATCCCTAGTTAGGCCCTTCCCACTGGGACCACCTTTGCTGGTTAAGGAAAAGACCTGGTTATGCCAGAGTCACTGCAGTTTGTTTTTAGGTCTTCATATCTGGTAAATTTTTCTGTTTTTCATCAGTTCTGCTATCACCTGGAATAGCAATGTCGACGATAAACACTTTGTCGTTCTCCACAATCATGATGTCTGGTGTGTTTTGTTCCAGTGTTTAATCAGTCGGAGGTCCCAGAGTAGTTTGGCTTATTAATTTTTGACCACTTTTTCTGGTTTATGGTCCCACCAGTTCTTTGCCACTGGCAGATGGTAGTTCTGGCATAAATTTCAGTATATCATTTGTGCCACTACGTTGTGCCTTTGTTTATAGTCTGTCTGTGTGATCTTTTTGCAGCAGCTCAGAATGTGGTCGATGGTTTCATCAGCTTCTTTACAGAGTCTGCACTCTGGGTCTTCCGCTGACTTCTCAATTCTAGCTTTGATGGTATTTGTTCTGATGGCTTGTTCCTGTGCAGTGAAAAATAGTCCCTCTGTTTCCTTCTTCAGTGTTCCTTTGGTCAGCCACAACCAGGTTTTTCCTTATCCACTTTGTCTTCAGTCTATTCCAAGGTCAAATCCCTATTCACCCATGCTGTTCTAGATTAGAGGTTTGTAAATTTGGTTTGAATTTGACCGGTTTTGAGTCAAACAATTCAGTTTGAACCAGTTTGATTTGTACTGAACCAATAAATATTTGAAAGGGTCTGGTTCAATATGTATCAAACCAGGGCTGCTTAATCAATGATTCAAGTGAAACAGTTTTAAGTTTGACTACATCTTGACCTTTCAATAGTGCTTTTTCAGGCCCCATCCCCATGCAACTTTGGCAGGGTTCCAAGCAAGGGATCGGCGCAGTCTGTCCACATGTGTTTTGGATTTGGTCTGCGAAAACTGTACCAACACCCACAGACCATGCCAGAAGGGTGCCAAATTTGGTACCTGTTTAAACAAGTCTCAGCATTGTTTGAGGGACTGGCAGGCATTGCTCAGCGAGCCGGGAACGCACATGGGGACGCTCGTGGGCTAACAGGAGGAGATTTGCGCTCACGTCATTGGGAGGTGAGGTGTGCTTGCTATCAGCCCTGTCCATTGAAGATCACAGTTGCTGACTTTTTAAAATGTCCATGGCAAAGGCAGCCTGGAAAATGGCTTGGTTTTTAAATTTTCTTCCATTTCCACAGAGGTAATTTCAACCCCGTTTCAATATTGCCAAGGCTACAAGTATGACACACACCCCTTGCCTTATCTCCCGATTTGCAAGACACGGGTGGCTAAGCAAGGGCTTGATTTAGCTGAGTGCACTCAGCTGACCAAGATCTGTCAAGCCAGCTGTCAAGTGAAGGATCGGATCTCCAGTAAAATAAGGGGGAAACAGCCATGGCTTCAGCCGCTTTCAGGGGCTTCAGGGGCTTCAGAGGCTTCAGAGGACGCAGTGTTCTCCCTTTTCCAGGGTGCCACCCTGGAAAAAGGAGAACACTGAACCCTCTGCCCGTCCCCTTTCACTATCTGGCCAGGAAAAGGCTTTACTCCACTTCTGGTTTTACTTCCAAAGTGAAATAAAACCTTTTCTTGCCCAGATCATGAAGGGGGGGGGGGGCAGAGGCTGTAGTGTTCTCCCTTTTCCATGGGGGCAATAAAGTTGCCTTCTTGGAAAAGGGAGAATACTGCACCCTCTGAACCCTCTGAAAGCAGGTGAAGCCGGGGCTGTTTTTCCCCTTATTTTACTGGAGATGCACTCCTTCGCGTGCCAGCTGGCTTGACAGATCTTACTCAGCTGAGTGCACTCAGCTAAATCAAGGCCTTCCTTACCCACCCCTGCCTTGCCAATCAGGAGATAAGGCAATCCAGCTTCCAATGACGGGAGAGGGGGTGGAGAGGAGGGGATGCTGCTCCCCGATACCAGGGTTCGGCACACTTCACATGGGGACACCTGCATCCGCGTCGAACCCATTCCGCATTGCCGGGAATGCCACGGGGATGCCCGAGATGCGTTCCTGGTCCCGTGCCTGGCTCATGCGTGCCCAAACAGCGCTCAAAGTGTGCCAAGCGGCTTGCATGGGGACGCAGCCTCAGTGTATTTCTATCATCATCCATCATTTTCAACTGGTCATAAACTGTTCACCAACTATTTGACCCTGATTCTGGATTGAATTGAAATCAAGCAGGTTCATTATGATTTGAAGTGAACCTGAGAACCTGAGTTTCATAGTACATCTCTATTTTGGATCAGTTTATACAGATTACTTTCTCATTTTTTTTCAATCCATCCTATTTTACAAATCATATTTTAAATACATCATGTTCTGTTAAAAAACAGATCAAACCAGAAAGCTCTTTCAAGTGTTACAATGCAGATCCTAACACAAGCAGCATCCTGCCAGAAATCCAGTCTGTGCTGTGTTGTTTCATTTTGCTGATACTAGAATATTGAATTTCCAGGCACTTTCTTTCAGCATCTCTCTCCCCTCAACATTTTTTCCAACTTGAAAAGAAGTAATTATTTAAACAAAATGACCTTCTAGCAAGTTCTGTTGCACACACTGTGAATTATATGCCATTTGGCAATCTGGAGGCATCTTTATCCAGTATCTGTATACGTAAAGGTGTCCACAGAGTGAAGATTCTGAATGAACAGAATGCAGATGCAAATTTTCTCATCCATTTCTGATCTGAGCCCAAGTGCAAGGGATTAATTGAACAGTTATAATGGAAGCATCATTGGAAAAGGAACTGACGATGGGAAAGAATTATTCAGAGATCTCATAATGGGCAATATTGGGGCATTTATGTATATTTTAACAAGTTTAGTTGCTCTTTCTTTCCAGGAAAACTTGAGAATTTCATTTTAATTTAATTGAAATGCTTCTGCATATACCACACCTCATCTACCCTCAGTTATTAGTGGATGTATCTGTGGCTGCATTCACACATAACAAAAAAACTACCTCAGAAGCAACTCAGGGACATTAGCTTGTTATTTCTTATCCCATCTCTGATCCACCTTTTCAGCTGAACATATTCATGAGAAAAGGAAGGGCCAGACTGGCACGAGAACAGTCTCACCCATGAACCACCTCTGAGCCATTTCTGAGCTGCCTCAAAGGCACTTTCCTTTTTTTCTTTTAACTATTTGGAAATGCAGTCATAATACATAAACAAGGATACTAATTGGACAGCACAAAGGTTATTTAAGTACTGGTAAAACTCTGGCTGGAGTCCACACACACAGCAGAAAAAGCATCTCAGAATTGCCTTAGAAAAAGAAAACATTTCCAGTGCATTCTGGGAGGAAGCGAATATCACTGCAAGCAAGGATTTAAACTGATTGGAGGAATCTGGCAGATCATACACCATTTGAAATGTATAGGTTAAAACATTGGAAGTAGTCTGTAGTGTTTAGTTCAAAAGAGGACATCAAAAAGATGTAGGCTAAGGGCCTATTCATACTTGGCTTTATTCTGGAATATATCCTGGAATATAGCTAGTGCAGGCTATAGGCCAGTGATGGCCAACCTATGACACACGTGTCACAGGTGACACACCAAGCCCATTTGGGTGACACACATGGTCACCTGGGCATGTAGTGCTTGCTTGTTCTTGAAGTGTATGGAATACCAACTTTCAATTGAAGATTTAGCAAACAAAATTCAGCAACAAAAGTCACTAATGTAAAGAAATATTTGTTTTTGCTTTTAATAAAATACATATATCAAAAATATAACTTTTTTACTAGAGCTACAAATATCACAAAATCATGGATATTTCCAGATGTGACACAGCACCCGAATTAAGCTAGGTTTTTTTTTTTGCGAATTTTGACACACCAAGCTCAAAAGGTTCGCCATCACTGCTATAGGGTGTCCCAAGTGAGGCCTCCCAGAGTCTGCACTAGCATGCAGACCACAGAACCCTATCCTGAGATATACTCCAGAAAAAGGCCAAGTGCAAACAGGCCCAAGTTTTAACAGTGAGTTGAAACCAACAGAATGATATTTAACAGGGAGAAATGCAAAGTCCTACACTTGGCAAGAAGAATGGGGTGTGGATACAAATACAGAATGGGAGGAATCTAGCTGAGCAACAGCACATGTAAAAAGGAACTGCATGTACTAGTAGATCACAGACTGAACACGAGTGTGATGGAGCTAGGAAAAAAGCTAGAGGGGCATAGAGTCTAGATCATAAGAAGTAATTATCCCTCTTTACTCTACCTTGGTCAGGCCTCATCTAGAGTACTGTGTCCAGTTCTGGGCATCCCAGCTTAAAAAAAGACATTCACAAATTGGAGCAAGTTCACATGAGAGCAATCCAAAGGGTGAGTGGTCTCCTAACCATGTTCTCCAATGAACGGTTAAAGGACCTAGACGTCCAGCTTGCAGAAGCAAAGACTGAGAGGAGACATGGCAGCTGTTTCCAAGTACTGTATCAGAAGGACTGTTACAGTACAGGAGGATCAGTTCTATTCTTATTTACCAAGAAGGAATGGCTAGAAACAACAGGATGAAACTGGAAGGGAGTAGATACAGATTAGGTATTAGGAAAAAAAGTTTTTTCTATATGTAAATAAAATCTATTTTAATTTTTCAAAAAAGATATTAGAAAAAATACTTTCTGAAACTAAGGGTGATCAGTCACTGGAATAGCTTGCCAAAGGAGATAGTGAGCTCCCCTTCGTGGGAGACCTTCAGGAAAAGGCTGGACAGACATCTGTGGGAAAAGGAAATGCCTGCAAACATTTCTCTTTGACCCTAAGCGTTGTAAGGAAAAGTCAGGTCTATGTAATATCATAGTGCCAGAGATGTGCACGAACTTAAAATTTGCTGTTCAGTTCAAATCAAACCAAACCAAAACATTAGAATTGCTTTGAACTCTAATGTCCCTTTTGAACCAGCAGGGTATTAATTCAGATTCAAAAGCTGTCTGAAATGGTTCAACCCCATGGAACGTGAAGTGCTTGATTTGACCGGTTTGTTTCAACATCGTTTGGCTTGGTTCAAATTTGAACCTACCCCCTTGGACCAGCAGCATGTTCAGCTTCTTATTATATTTCTTATTGTTTTTTAAGTATACATAAATCATTCATTAGGTTCCCACAAGGGGACTCTGACATAGATAAACAATTGTACATTACTGACTAGCCTTTGTCGAAAGCTTCTCTTGTGATTCTTGTTTCTTTCCCTCTTTTATTCTCCTCTTCTTCCAACTGTCTTCTTTAATCTATTAGTCCTCAAATCCACCTCGTTTTCAGGTTCTTGCAGAAAGTCAGTAAAGGTTTCTCTTTTCAAATGCTAAGTTGGAAACAAACCAGTTTGAAAATAGTTGAGCACATATCTAGACAGTTCCTGACCCAAAAAGATGAAAACTCTGATGCTTCATTCATGTTAAGTGTTCACTTCAAGCTTGGTTCCATTGCTTTTTAAAAAATAAAAGCCTGTTCTTCAGTCAGATCCACAGCACTTGTCCTCATCACGCATCCAGTTTATTCTCAGTTCCTGTCCTTCTTTGTCTCTCATTTGGATTGTATAGCATTCTATGATAATCAGACGTTATGTCCCAGTGGGTCCTGGGATTGATCACTTGGATAAGGAGCTAATCATCTACTGGTTTCAAGATGCTGCCCCTTCTGATTCAGGATCTTGTATGCTTCACAGTGGTCAAGCCTTCTTTATTTCGAGTCTTCTGCCCCCTTAAAAAGGAGAAAATAACACGTGTAAAGTTAGTGATCATCCTTGGTCAGTGGTAATTCTTACCAGTTAGAAGCCTTTAAGTTTGGCTCATTTCAATATTAAATCTTTTTAGGAAAATTAAATATTTTCCATTCTGACTATTGAGTCAGTTCATCATTGGGGAAATAGTAATAGTGGTATTGTACACAAGCAAACTTAGAGACAGAGAGGAAGAAGGAGAGAGAAAATAGGTTTTGGTATTTCAGAAATCTAATGAAATATTTCAATACCAGGCAACCTGCCTTCTGCTTGCATTTCTGATTCTGCCAGCTTTTAGGTGTTTGTACTTTGGTATCATATTGTAGCCATGTGCTCCCAGAACCCTCCACTTGAGCAAACACCCCCCCACGCCCCCACGCCCCCCCACACACAGACACACTTGTTTCCCAGTCTACTGAAGCATTGATCTCAAGTCTTCTTCAAATTAGTCAGGACGAGAACCTGCTGCTCCTGGCTAGTTAGTAGTGAAGAGTGTTCTTAGGGGAGGTCATCTTCCCTCTTTTCCCTTTCACTTCCCTTTAACTGCCAAAAATTGTCTCCAATTGCCTTTCTGATTAATTTCCTGTACCAAGCTACTGCTTCATATTTAGTCAGCTTTGCACCTTGGATTCTCTTCTGCTTGCATTTTTGATACATTTGACATTGATCTGTGCAACATCTTGCTAGAAATTGCTATTTTTCTCTTTTGCTGCTGCTTTGCTAATAATTGTTACTTTATTGAAGAAACAGTCTCTGAAGTATATTTTGCTTGTTGCCTTCTTGATTTTAATGGAAGCACATCCTAATTTATCAGTTTTAAAACAAGGAAATGCTGAATTTCCCTTTTCAATTTGTGGTTGAACTAGGTTAATATTAAACGTCCTGTAGCAACATGTTTAATATGACTTTTGGATAGCTAAAGATTCTTAAGGTTGATAGATATGGAGCAGTGAAATCTATAAATATTTATATCAATTGTAACCATCCAATGGATAACTTTTAAGAGATGATACACTTCAAATTATGACCTGCACCACTGCATTTGTATTATCTATACAGAACTGATGGGAGGTCAAAGGTGATGTCCGTATTTGCTTAATTTAAATTCTCACCCTGATCCCCACGTCCCAGGACTTGCTTCAGAAGATACATGAGGGCTAAACCACAATTTAGGACCTGTTTAACCCTTCTACCTATGTCTTTAGAACTGACACTGAAATGAAGTGAATTCTTCTGTTGGTAAATAGAGCTAGACAGCTGCTCCTTTCCTCTTGCCCAATCCTGAGGCAATTCTAATTTGATTCAAGGTGGACCTCAATTTTTCATTTAATTATAATCCAAATTATCACTTGACAAACGCATTTGGTGCAAAGAAAAAGTGGACCTTAAACCCAGTATATAGGACATGGCACAATTAACAAAAAGCCAAGCAATAATGAAACACAATTAACATTGTGCCTCCGTTAAAAATTTGATAGCAAGGGTTTCGAAAGGACGGATACAAATGAGGGATGCGGTAACACTGGAAGTTGTATTTGTCAGCATAGAGGGAGAGGATGGAGCTCAGGAGTGGATTCTGTCAAAGGATCCAGGGATTTTCAACAACAATCCACCCATCCAGTTAGTCCATCACACCTTATCTTCCTCAGCCACTTTAATTAACATGTTAATAAATTATTTGATAGATTTAATAACAAGCAACAAGTGTAAGGTGGAAGATGGAGGAGGAAAATAAAATCAAAGACGGCGAATCTGTAACTTGTTGGAAAGAAATCATTATTGCCTACTCAACTGCTGTGGACCTTTTCCCTCCCTCCTGCCTCCTCCCCACCTCTCTGCCTCTTGCCAGAAGGAGGGATTGCTATTTCAGAAAAAGATTTAAGAGTTAACCCCCACGTATTAAGCAGAATTAATGATCTATTTGCTTAGATGCCATATATTACCTCCAGTATATACTTCCACTGGTCACTCACTATGATAGATTTGAATGCGAGCAAAGGCATCCATCAGGGTCTGCAGCTGATTAGTTGTTTGTGTCTTTGACAGGGTCCTCCATCTCACTGAATGAAAGCCTGCTGATTGCCCACACTTCTCTCCACATTCATTGCCTTCCACTGCCACTATATTATGGGGCTGATGGTGGAAAATCCTCTGTGACAAGCAACAGTGAAATTCTCCTATTCCCTTATCATTACATACATGTCACTCTGTGTTTCACAAGGGAATAGAATAGCTGAGCAGGGCAGTCGATGATGCCGGGGACTCCTAATCAGCATGGATGACACAGGGCAGGGCAGTAAGCATGCAACTTACTTTTACGTTAATCGGTTTATGATTATGGACAAAAATGAATTTGTAAAAGTGAGTATAAATGTACAAAATTTAAAGCAGACCCACACACAAATGACATTAGGACTCCAAAAAGGGTTTTTGTAGCATAGCACAAAAGCATGCTTGTGGAATGCATCCTTCACCCCGATTATGGGATATTCTGCCACCTTGCTAACGATTTTCTTCCCCTCCCCTTCCATGCACTCTACTGCACCTTTAATGGTGGTCTTTAAAAATTGTTTCCAACCTACCCAGAGACCTCAGACCGTAGGGTAGGATAAAAAATGCACTAAAATAAAATATCTGGAATGTGACACGTTAGCTAACTTTCGTGTACAGCGCTGAGTACGTGAACAGCGCTTTATAAATAAACTATAATAATAATCACTTTCTAAATAAATAAGGCCTAAACAAAAAGAAATTAAAATATTTCAGAGTTGCAGGATTTTACTAGGAGTCTTGCTAGCACAATTGGTAGATGCTTCAAAGTTTCTGCTAGGAACTGTGACAGTACTTGGTAGAGATGTGCTCAAACTTATTTTTGTTTGACTTAAATCAAACTGAACAGGGACTGATTTTGAACTTTGGACAGAAGGTTTGATCTGAATACTTTAAGCCACAATCAACCAAGATTTATTCACTGGGTTCATTAGAATACCCCTTTGTTTAGTTTGAGTTCAAGCTTTGTTGTCAAAGCAACCAGAGAGTTCTGTTTGAACTCAAAAGTTTCCAAGCAGCCTTATTCAGTTCAGGCCAGTTTGAACATGAACTAGTTTAGCATATCTCTAATAGTCAGTGGGACCCACAGATCAGAACTGCAGGGTAATGGTGGGAAGAAGAAGAAGAAGAAGAAGAAGAAGAAGAAGAAGAAGAAGAAGAAGAAGAAGAAGAAAAGGAGGAGGAGGAGAAGAGGAAGAGGAAGAAGAAGAAGAAGAAGAAGAAGAAGAAAAGGAGGAGGAGGAGGAAGAGGAAGAAGAATCCAACTGGAGGCCTCTCCTTGATCTCCTCAAACAAGGGTTTGATAAACTGCAGATCAAATCAAAGAGATAAAGTACAACTCTTTCCACCTGCTCAGTGATCCCCATCTAAGGGCTTCTGCTGCTCCTGACAACCATAACAAGGCAGCTCACAAAACCAATATCAACATATCAAAGTAGTAAAAATACTTCCTGTAATAAAACTGTATAAATAATTAGTTTTGTGCTTTTGTATCTTTTTTTTTTTTACTTTAGCTGCTCTCTTTCAACTACCACTCAAGGGCTTTTTGCTAAATAGGGGGAAAGCAAATTGCATTAGCAGCTGTTTTTGCACTAGCAACAAAGACCCCATTAGGAACCCATTAGGAACCGGATAGGTACTTGATTGGTACAGATCTCTTACATACCACCCACACACATGACCCCTTAAGGACCCTATTAGGACTCCATTCTGAATGTGCTGTACCCACAAGTGTTGGCAAAATCTGGGTGTTCAGGCCCTAAAATCCAGATTAATGCTAGACCCCTGTAATGGTGTCTTCTGTGTGGACATATGGGGTCCTCACCATGTGCCTTTTTGCACATACCTCCCTTAATCGGGATTTAGAAGATCCAGATCTTTGGTATTCGGTCCTCATGGAATCTGGTCCTTGAAGTTCCACATTATGGTGAGTGCTACATGTGTCTGCACAGGCCATGATGGCAATGGCTAAACAGGGCCACTGTACAGATGCCATAGCACCCATCCTGAGGCTCTGGATTGAAGACACCATTAAAGGGGTCTAGCATTAATCCGGATTTAAGGGCATGAAGGCCCCATTAAATCTGGATTTCACCAGTGCTTGTGGGTACAGCATGTTCAAAATGGGGGTCCTAATGGGGTCTTTAAGGGGTTGTGTGTACAGAAGGTGCGTAGCTGATCTGTGCCAATTGTGTACCTATCAGGTTCCTTTTTTTTTACTTTATATTCTTTATTAATGTTACAGAAATAAAAAGAAACAGGATAGAAATGTTATAGAGTTCTTGTATAATCATATCCATCTTCTTGCTTCCTCTTTTCACATCTGCTGTTCCCTATTCCCTCCCACACCATTTTCCTTTTGTTTCTTGTCTCTTTAGATTGTAAGCCTGAGGGCAGGCAAGCAATCCCCGCCCCTTTTGCCACGGAGCGTCCTCAAGGCAGATATAGCGAGCAAAACCCGCGAATCGCCGAAAGAGCGCTGGAACTCTTCTTTAAAGTGCACGTATTTTATTGCGGGTGTCTCACTTTCCTAAGCTCCCTAAGCGCCTTGTAAAGCCTGGAATGGGGCCGCTCAGAGGCAAAAGAAGAGTTCCAGCAGACTTTCAATTGCATGGGGACAGGGCCTTTTAGTTCTATGTTCAGTGCTTCCCCTCCTTTAGGAGCCAGACAGTTTAGGTAATCGCTGTTTGCCATTATGCCTGCTGAAAAGGACCTTCTAAATAAACATCTCCTCTGCTGGAAAGAAAGTACTCCATCAGCTTGCAACATTTTAAATTCTTGCTGACTGGCTTCTTTTGCTTGATACATTCTTTCTTAAAATGGCTATGGTGGAATGTTTTTGCCTGGTCACTGTTTGCTTTGCCTGGTCACTCTTTGCACAGTTCTTCCTCCTGTGTTTCTGTTTCATAGATCGACGTTTCTTTCTATGTTTGTTGGCAGTCTTCAAAGAAGTGCATCCAGGGCTTGCATGCCACTCCAGCTTTCAAGATGATGTTTTGGTTCCCCTGCCTGCGGCTACGGCCCAGCTACAGGAGAATCTTTTGTTATCTTGTTTCTCAAGATAAATTATCAACTGAGGAGGTTATTCCGTTCATCTCCCCAGGATTTATTGGCTGGAGGGCCGTGGAAAAACTAGCTCAGCTGTGGAGAGCTAGTTGAAACATGTCTCACCCTGTTGCTCTTCGTCCCGGAAGTCACCTATCGGGTTCCTAATGGGTTCCTAGCTGGGTCTTCTAAATCTGGATTGCCAGAGGTAAGTGCAAAAACAGCCAGAGATGAGCCAAACAGGTTCAGCTGGATTGTGGTCTGCAGTGAACTGGGGCGTCTGCATGGTTGTTTGAAAAAACCATTTTGAATCAAATCCAAACCAAAAGGCATTACAATGAACCATAGCATGAAAACTGAATTATCCTATTGTTAAAATATATGGCCTGAATAGAATTGAATTGAACTGAACCACCGAATTTCACTTTGTGCACATTGTATACCCACATAGAATGCTCTTTCTGCTGATTTTCTCTACTCATTGAAAATTAAGAATATTAGAACTGCATCATAGATTAGATCATTCTATCAAGACCATCAGCTTCTGGAGCCAGGGGGAGCTTCACTGAAACCCCCCCAGCCCACCCTGCAAAGAGCGTGAGCAATCCCCTCCTTACCTTCACACAGCCACCCCGATTCTGCCCGCAAGGTTCCAGGCGGCTCCACGCCTGCGTCCTGCATGCCTCCTGACTGGCCAGGGCCGCACGCCTGCGCAGAGAGCCTCCAGAAGCCAGGCACTGCCAGGCACTGCCCTGGCCAGTCAGGAGGCATGCAGGACGCAGGCGTGGAGCCGCCTGGAACCTCGAGGCCAGAATCAGAATGGCTGCGATCAGGTAAGGCAGGGATCGCTCGTGCTCTCCCCAGGGTGGGCTGGGGGGGTGGGTTGGTGAAGCTCCCCCTGACTCCAGAAGCAGTGATCCACCACTTCTGGGGCAAGGGCGAACCACGAAGTCAGAGTTCCCCGGCTCACCATGCTCGGCTCCAATCATGGAGGGCCGGGGGAGGGCCCAAGTTAAGGACCTTTTCACTGTGCGGACGCGTCCTAACGGATGTGTCCTATCAGCGAAAAACACCTATTAAGACCACATTGTAGGTAGTCTTCCGGAAAACCCCTTTAAGCACCCATTAGAGACAGATAGGTGTGGAAGCAGCTTCCCCAATCTGTCTCTAATGGGTGCTGCTGTGTGGACCCAGTTTTCCGGAAGTGTCCTTAATGGGTGCCGCTGTGCGGACACGGTTTCCCATTCCATTCTTAATGGGTGCTGCTGTGTCGATGCGGCTTTCCCAATGTGGTCTTAATGGGTGTTAAAGGGCAAATGCAGAAGCACCCCTACAATTCTAAGATCCTTGATAAACTTTTGTTTAATAAACTCATTGGTTTTGCCTGGAAGATACAGGGCTTGAGCATTATGCAATTTTGATAGAGATTGTATAATAGTGTCCTTAGGAAAGTTATATAAGTAAGACCTGTAATCAGGGGAAGGTGTGGACATTCCCTTCTTTTTGGCCTCTATGTGCATCTGGTTGCCTCTGTGTGACCAAATTGCTGGACTAGATGGTCCACAGGTCTCATATATCAGATCGTTTCTTGTTTTGAGGATTGTAGACCAACTGACTGGCTACTTATGCTTTTACTCACCCTTCATCAAATGCCCCAGTTACAAAATGTCAAAAATATCCTGGTGTCAGATACTGCATCCCCACACACACATCTCTGTGGCAGCACAACTGAGGGACTTGCCATACTGGAGCCATGCCTTGTACTTCAAAATAGAATATGCTGTAATGATAGTTGAATTCAGGAAAGGACGTACCTGTCAATCTTGGCATCGTTCCCATGCAAAAAAAAAGTTTTTAAAAAAAAATCTGATGCATAGTTTTCTCGATCAATGTCTGTACTTTGTTCAGGAAAGCAAAATAACTTTTCAGGTACTTTTGTGCAAAAGCACAAATCCTTAAAAGTGTTCCTGCAGAAAAGTAAAAGGAAACACCACCAAAAATTTAGCGACCAGCATCTTGCACTTTTGAACATTATTGACGGATGTTATGGGTGGGGAGGTGGAGTGGCCTATATAAGTTTCTACAAATCTGCATTTATAGTTACAACTGCAAAACAAAGTGGATGAAAGTGCAGAAAAAAGCACTCTCTACAAAATGCAGATTACGATGACTACATTTCATGTTGGCCACTACGTTTCCCTTTTAGGTGTCATTTTTTTCCACAGCACAATATCTATGTGCAGCATGGCTCTATCTTGTTGAGGTGGTAGCATGGCAGCTGGAGTAGTGTTTCTTACCGCCTGTGATCTCAACAAACCAGGCTTTGATCTGCTACAAATAAAGGGCACTTTTATGCAATGAACTGTGTCCCTACTGGCTTTCCCCCACTTCTTCCAGTTTGCTTCTCTTTCCTATATGTATATATGTGTGTGTGTATACAGTCCAGTACTGGGCAAGACGAGCAGCCAAACCATTTTGTGCCGTTAGTCTTTCATCTCTATAATTCCTAACAAAGCCTGGCTTATTGCAGGTTACCAAGATGAAAGATGTTCCTGCAGAAAAGTAAAAGGAAACACCACCAAAAATTTAGCAACCAGCATCATGCACTATTGAACATTCTACACTGGGCCTTTCTACACTGGGCCTTACTCCAGAAGATATCCTAGAATAGGGGCCTGCCAACCACATGCTCCTGCAAACAAGCGTAGGCCCTGCCTAAGGCCTACAGTAGTCTTCACTAACCTGTGCCGTCAAGGTCCCTATTCAAGGACACATCCTGGCATAAAGACCAATGTGGAAACAGCCAAATGACAAACCACAATTTAGACCTTTTCTGCCCTAGATGTCAGCTGACTCAAGGTATATTTTATATATAAGGCATATAAAATTATTCGAGTTTCTATTAAACAACACTGGATAGCATTCTAGGTAGCCTTTCTTGTCTCAAGTCGTTTAATCAAAGATGCTCTAAAACCATTTTAAATGGCTTTTTAAATGTTGATAGATGGTTAGATGGAAATACATACATTCTGTACTGTCATATAATTGGAGAACAAAGCAGTTACTGCATTTTATATTAAGCTGAGTTTAATAGACAGTGTGTTATAGTTAAAAGCTATGATTTTTTCCTCTGCTGTTAAGAAATAATACCTAAATGACTTGGGTTATGTCTCCTGTTTAATATTCTGTGAGATTGCACTGAAACAAGAACTGACGGTTCTCTGGCTTTAACTCATTTTGCTTTAATACTGAAAGTGTCAGAATCTATTGCTTTGTTTTTCTACAAAATGGGCTTTGATTTTTCCAATGTCTACGTAGCTGGAAGGTTTATTTTCTGGATCCTCAACAGTAATTTGTTAGAACCACATTAAATGACATTGGCTAAGTAGCTCATCATACAAAATGTCAGTACAACGCCACCAAGTTACTGGGTAAATCTCGTCCGAAGTGCTACATCGATTATGATTATCTAATAGATTAAAAACAAATTTTCCAAGTCAGTGGCCTATTCTTCTGTTCTCTTTGGTTGCAAAACCTGCACACGTTTGGGCTTGTTTAAACCCTTAAAGTATGAGCTTCTGTAGGCAGTTTTTATTTACAGTGGTAAGCAAAGGGCATCAGACCCAAATGAGGAAGCAAGGAAGAAATTATAATATGTCAGGAGTCAAGTAGGACCCCTTTCTAATAATATTAGCACACTTAACCATTAGATTCTGCTGGTCCAACTAACCCATTGGCATCCTCCGCCCCAAGAAAAGTTGCAGCACTTACTTCTGGCCCATGAGTCTCAATGCAGTAGCGAGCAGATAGTAAATCAAGATTTGGTGGTAGAAAGTTTTGTGATTTGCAGGAGATTTGCAATCATTCCTGGCCTTCAGTTAATTAATATTTATAACATAAACAGCCTTTGCCTGCAAAATTGGGCTGCTGAAACTCAGTTGTCTGTGGTGAAACTGAGAGTTTAATTTTTCTGTGCAGGAGAAGTGGGTAGGCATAGCAGTAAGATTTTTTTTTATTATTAGTATCAATTGCTTATGCAGTCTAGAAAGTTACCATCACATGGTGGAGTGTGTCTGTAGGAAGATCATATGATGCCTCCCTCCCACTAGAAGATACCTTTGACATCGCATCCTCAGTGATATTTCCTTTCTACAGAGACTGTCACAAGACATTGACACAAGGAGTCGCATAAAAGACCACATGCTTTTGCAGCACCATTCAGATCTGTATCCTCAGAGACAGAAATTCCCAGCATATAGGGATATTTCAATACCATATCATTATGAGAAAGAACTAGTTACAAATGATAGAGAAGGATGTATCAAATTGGGTATGTTTTGTTGTGTCTCCAGCCAGCGAAGTGCAGAGGACAAACACATGCACAGAGGAGTAGCAGAAGCAACAGTCAGCAACAGCAGAAGTCCAAATCAAGGTACTGTGGGGGCTCAAGAGTTAAATGTGTGGTCAAAAGAGTTCCAGGGTCGTAGGTCAGAGCGTTCAGTAGTCAATCAAGAAGCAAGGGCGCGAATGCCAGAGTTGCAGATTTACAAGCGTTTGTCTGCAACAAAGCTTATCAAAATGGACCAGTGGGAGAAATTATGGAACAAAGATATGAAATTTACTATGTGCCCTTTGTTAAAAGAAAACATATTTAAGATGATGTATAGGTGGTATCTAACTCCCTATAAACTGTCAAAGATTTACAAAAATATGTCCAATAAATATTGGAAATGTAATAGTAATGAAGGAACACTATACCACATGTGGTGGACCTGTAAAATGGCAAAAAAATACTGGATACAAATCCACCAGGTAATGGGAAATATATTAAAAATAGTTATACCATTTAAACCAGATTTTTTTTTATTGGGGATAATAGATAGTAACTTAGATCATATGAAAACCTTAATTATGTATATGGTTACAGCTGCCAGAATAATCTATGCAAAAAGATGGAAAGATTCAGAAATACCTTCAGTGGACAATTGGTTGGTCAAACTGTCCGAATTGGCAGAAATGGACAAACTTCCTAAAAGAGAGAACTGTGGAGAAGTATTTAAAAGACTGGAGACCCTACATAGAATTTCTGCAGGAAGAAGGACTAACAACTGCTGGCTTTGACTGATTTTTTTTCTCTTCCCTGAGGACTGGTGGAATTGGAAGATATTAAGACAATAAGATAAGATCCTGAATAAATGAAGGAAGTCACTAATTGTAAAATGGACTATTACAGGACAATTGGGGAAAAGGGGTGACAAGGAACTCTGAAGTTTTATTGTTACGTTTGTTGCATTGAGAATAAATAAAAATTAATTACAAAAAAAAGTGCTGCCTTAAGTAGGCTAATCAGAGTCATGCCTCCCTCGCGCAGGTGATGGACTCAGATTCCCATCTCTTTAAGAACTTGCCACATAGATATTGGGAAGGGTTTGCCATTTCTGTCTCCAGGAATCACCTTTTGTCAGAATTCTCCACCGTGACCTGTCTGCCTTGGATGGCCCTCATAGCTTCACTGAGGTACACAAGGCCCTCTGCTACAACAAGGCAGTAAGTGGCACATTTATCTAAAGGAAACATTTGCAAGTTACTGCCTTGTTTAGTGGAGAGGCTTGTGTACCTCAATGAAGCTGTGAGCTGTGTCATCCAGATGAACCCTGTAGTTCAGAATATGAGGGACATGAGCACAGCACAAGAAACTGAATCACAATGGGGGTAAAGTTTATTCCAGTTAACCATAATTTAGCCATATGTATATTCCATATACTGTATTTGAATTTTACATATTTAAAATAGTATGCTTAAATCAATTCATTATCTCTTATTTGAAAAGATGGCTAGCACATGCTTGTTTTCATTGGAACCCTTCATATTTAAGTGCATATAGGTATATCCAAATGACATCAGACTACAGTCATCAACAAGACAAAAGTGTTGAATACCCTTTATTGCATATATCATTCTGTCTAACTTGTACTATCAATTAAACTCAAGGTAGACTTTAGACAAAAGAAGGAGAAAAAAAAGAAACTCCTTTTCCAGGCTTCCAGCTATCCAATGTCAAAATTGTCATGAAAAGGTATATGAGAGGATAAAAAAGGCTATTTCAGAAGCAGTCAGCCTTGTATGCAAACTAGGCACACCATGTAAAACTGCAACTACAAAAAGGCCTTATGGGTAATTCTGCCTGAGGTTCCTTTCTTCAAAATAATTTCTTTTTTTATGAGACAGCAAGATGCCATCACAAGATCTCACCATGACAAACAATCATTATGGCAAGTCAAGATAACGGTTAACAATCAGAATAAAAAAGAGTTTCTTCATAGAAGTAATAAAGGCCATTTTAAAATAATCAGATTTCTTCAACCATTTTCTCCTCCATTTAATATTAATTCCCAAGAATGCTTTCAGAAACTCCTTCTTCTTTTAAATATGTCTGGATACACGAAACGTTTAAAACACACACAGTTCAGATGCCAGAAGCAGAATGGACTTTGGGGCACAAGCCAAATGATTGCAAGCGGGAGTTTAAAGATTTATCATATTTCCTCCTATTTGTGTAAATTATCCAATTTACCCATCATCCCTTATGCCCAGTATCATTCAACCTATGGCTGACTTGTTTTCCCCTTCCTAATATCATTGTTACTAGTAATGATAACATTTTTTAATCCTTGCAAAACAACAAAATTTAGCTGATATCACAAATGTTTTTCCTTGAATCACAGATAAAATCTGAGTGTTTGCAACTACAATGCTTAAAATAAAGTAACAGAATTCTTCACTCCCCTCATTGTCATGTTCCAGTAAGGGCAATTTACTCAGAAAGGCACATACAATTTAAATTACTACTTTAAGACTTCTATTCAAATACCATAGCACAGGCAGGCACTTTCTCAGACACATATCATCACTATTTAATGTGATATAAATGTGTTATTAGTATAATGTGTTATTAGTATCATAAAATTAGGTTTTGCTCTTCCTGAAAGAGAATAAATGGCCTTTACTACTTGAATTTAATTCAGCAGAGTATTCTCTAATTGTGAACGGGTTTTAAGTTCTGGTTTCTTAAAACTATCCTTATTTTCAATTTTGTCCAGGAAAGGTTTCTTGCTGCATCTTCCATTCCACCTTAATAATCTGGGTAAACCTATTGAAAGCTCTGCAATGTGATATTTATATATTCAAGTATGCGGCTAGAATTCATCAAATGTAGATGAATTTCAGCTTTAGAAAACATGTAAACTGAAGAGGCAACGTTCATGGTACAGGGTTAGCATTTTGGGGAAGCTGGAGGTCTCAACACCTTCTTGCATAATTGCCAACCAATCTGCAAAAAGCTTTCTTCTGGGAAACCTTACAGGTGAGATCTGTTCACCTCACCTCCCTCCCATTTAGCTATTCATATTGTTTCATATAATTGATGAAAAAAATTGAAACAGGGATGGGTTAGGTGTCTGAAGAAATCTTGCAGTGGCATGCTCTAATATGTTCTGCATAAAACCCAACTGCTCAATGCTCAGTCCAGACCAGCCCTCAAGACCGGGTTCCAGGGGCTTTTGGAGCCTCCAGAGAATCCATTTGGTGGATTCCTTGGTAGAGAGGTGCCAAACTGGTTCAATTCATTCACAGTTTGCAACGACCACACTTTTAGAATATTCTTCAAAAAAAGATTCAAACAGAAAGAAAAACACAAGGAAAAGGTTTAAAAAGGCATTCTGTTTGGTGCCAAATAGCAAAATAGAGTGTAAAGAATGGGTTTTTATTCTCCCCCCCCCCCATACTATGGTCACCACTAGCAATCCCCTGACTTTTCACAAACTTTTTATCACTTTTAATATCTTCCTCACAACTAAGGCCGTGTCTTCACGGCAACCTTATCTCGGATTCAAAACATTTTCAATCCTCAGAGTCAGTAGGGCAGTTTGGCTTAACACGCTTTCCCCATGTTAAACCACCCCAAAGCATGGTGAATCTCAATCCTGATATCAACAGGTCTCACTCCAGATCGTGCACTTGAAACGTTTTACATTTTTTACTGTGTGGACAGTACCATTTTAAGAGATGAGAATGCATGTTTAGAGTTTCCCTCTCCTAATAGCTTGCTTCCAAAGACAGTGATTTCAGTGTTAAAAATCCACCCTTAACAGCAGTGCTACACTGTAGTGATGGAACCACTTCAACCTGATAACAATGTTGCAATTTTGCACAATTCCAAAAGTTCTGACTTTAGAAAGGGAAAGGAAGGGAGGAAAGCAGCTGAATGTGAATGTTTAAAGCAAAGGGGCTTTAGTTGCCGCCGCTGCTGTGTGCCCTGAGCAATGGGGAGAGGAGGGGAAAGAATCGCTGGCTGGCTGCCCGCTGCCATTTTTCCTCCATCCAGGCAAGCGGCAGCCACCCAGCCACCCAGTTAGGCTCGGTGAAGCGGTCCCTTATGGGTGGCGTGTCCATGCCAGGAGGAAGAGGGCAGGGCAGCCCTGAAAAGCGGCTTTTAAAAAGTAGCCACTTGAGTCCCAGCTTGAGTCACGTATGCCATGTATGGTACTCAGAATCCGGATTGAACGCAATAAAGTTAAATGTAATGGGAACAAGCAAATTCGTGTTTGCATCTGGTTCTATTATTTTGGTTTAGGGAAAGCAAAATAAGCTTGCTGTGGGGATTCACCCTAAATCTTCACTGTTTGTGGTAGTTGCATGCAGGAGGCAAAGCCAAGTTTCCTTCCCCAGAGGAAAAAGTGTTTTGTTTTTAAAGTTTTACCTTGTGAAAGTCTGATATTAGTAGCAATGTGGCAAGAGGCAGGTCACCTTAAAGGTTTTTTCTTTATCTTTCACATTCTCTAGAGCCACCAGGGGATTTGGCAACTCCTCCTACCTATACCTTTTTTACAACTTTACATGAAAGCAGCAGACACCCTTGGATTTCCTTCATAACAGCATCTGTATGATGAACACCCCCCTTAGGAACTGAGATTCAAGCATGCTACTGGTAATGAAGCTGTAAACCTGAACTTAAACTTGTAAACTTACAAACGTAAAGCTGTACACAGTTGCTCCAAGAAAGAGACTGCAGCGCCAGCATTTCCACTTCACCCAGATACTGATAGGAAGTTCCCTGCAAAACTTGCAGAGAAGATCACAGCTCTTAAGGTTAGTTAATGGCAATAGTGCTGCATTTTGTTGTTCCATTGTTGCTGTTTTATCATAGTATATTACTCTTGCTTTGATGGTTGCCCTCTCGTTGACAGAGAACAATCCCAGTTTCCACAACAAATGTTTTTGCATAAAGTTTTACAGACAGGTTTAAGACTTACACAGTGTTTGATTTAGATTTTGGTTTGCTTGTTTTCCTTTTTCTTTCCCCTTATTGTTATGGGGAGAAGAATTTGGACAATCTGGAATCCCCAAAACACTCAAAATTCAAAACCCCAAGGGAACAAGTGAATTCTCTGCACAAAGGTTTCAAAAATGAAAAATATTAATTAAAACAGACAAATAAGATGCACAAAGCATCAGGAGTTCATATGTTAAATAAATTAATCAATAATAATTATTAAAACCCTACAAAAGTCAAACAGCTTAAAAACAGTGAAAATCAAATTTGAAAGTACTTTGACAGCTTTTGACAGCCATCAGGTCTCCACCAATTTAAAAAACACAGTTTACATAAGAATTCCCCATTCCTGTTCCTTAAAATATAGTGAACATGTGTGAGTACATCTGTCAAACAGCTGTGCAGCATTGTCCCCTAATAGAAATCAATGCACAAAGGTCATTTAAGATCTATTAATAACCAAGCCTAACTGAAATGCTAATAAGGGAGCCCTAATTTGCCCCCAGAATTTACACCATTACACAGTTCTTAGCCTCACCCTTCCAGGTACTGTAGCGATCTTCTGCCCCTTTTAACCACTGCCCTTCACCACCACAGACTTTGTAAACCTCTGCCTCTGGTCGTAACAAAATATCAAATTGAAGTGCCTTGAGCTCCTGGTTGAGTCTCCTTGCAGCAAAAATTTTAAAGTCACTTAGAGTATTCCGTTCAATGGGGCTCTAATTTTAGAAGCATCAAGACAACAACATAACCTGGGTTCACCAGCAACAGGGATGGTTTGCCAGCATCAAGAATAGGACGAGGATGGAACACCGGCACTAGAATGAAAAGACTATCTGCAGCACAGGAATTTCCAGCAGCAAACCGGAAGGGGTGGTCCCCTGGCACTCCAGCAACAAAAACAAAAGAAAAGGGAGGACCACCAGCAATCCAATCCAATTCATCTGCAGGGCAAGTATCAGAAAAGCTAAAGCTAAAAATGAATTGAGGCTTGCAAGAGAGACTAAAAACAATAAAAAAGGGTTTTGGGGATATGTCAACAGCAAAAGAAAAGTCAAAGAGGTTTTGGGAAGTCTGCAGGGAGAGAATGGAGAAGTGATCGAAAGTGATCTTGAGAAGGCAGAGATTCTGAACTCCTATTTTGCATCTGTTTTTTTCCAAGAGGGATAATGTGCATGCAACAGTCCTTCACTGTACTGGTGAAGGACTAGGAGAATCAAGACACAAAATCAACACTGAGAGAGTAAGGAAACACTTAGCTAACTTAAATGAATTTAAGTCCCCAGGGTCCAGATGGATTACATCCTAGGGTACTGAAGGAATTAGCAGAGGTAATTGCTGAACCACTTGCTGTAGTCTTTGAGAAGTCATGGAGAACAGGAGAAGTCCCAGATGATTGGAGAAGGGCAAACGTTGTTCCTATCTTCAAAAAAGGGAAGAAGGTAGACCCAGGGAACTACAGGCCTGTTAGCCTGACTTCAATACCAGGAAAGATTCTCGAACAAATTATTAAACAACACATATGTCAGCATTTGGATAGGAATTCAATAATTAACAGTAGTCAACATGGGTTTGTATCAAACAAGTCGTGTCAGACCAACTTGATTTCATTTTATGACAAAATCACTGAATGGGTTGATCAAGGAAATGCAGTAGACATAGTATTTCTTGATTTCAGCAAAGCATTTGACAAAGTATCTCATGCGATCCTCATTGAAAAATTGATCAAATATGGGTTTGACAAGGCAACTATAAGGTGGATTCAAAACTGGCTTAGTAATCGTACTCAAAGAGTGGCTTTAAATGGCTGCAAATCCAAATGGAGGGAAGTGTCAAGTGGAGTACCACAAGGTTCTGTCCTGGGCCCAGTTATGTTTAATGTTTTTATAAACGATCTGGACGAGGGAGTTGAAGGGAAACTGATCAAATTTGCTGATGACACAAAGCTAGGGGGGATTGCAAACACCAGAGAAGAGAGAGAGAGGATTCAAAAAGATTTAGAGAAACTCGAACAATGGGCTGCAACTAATAAAATGGTATTTAACAAAGAAAAATGCAAGGTTCTGCACCTGGGCAAGAAAAATGAAAAAAGCACATATACGATGGGAGGAATTCGCCTAAGCAGCAGCACATGTGAAAAAGACTTGGGTGTCCTGGTAGATCATCAACTGAACATGAGTCAACAGTGTGAGGCAGCTGCAAAAAAGGCAAACGCAATCCTGGGGTGTATTAGGAGAAGCATAGAGTCCAGATCACGTGAAGTTATTATCCCCCTCTACTCTACCTTGGTCAGACCTCATCTGGAGTACTGTGTCCAGTTCTGGTCACCCCAGTTTAACAGAGGCACTGACAAGCTGGAGCAGGTTCAAAGGAGAGCTACCAAGATGGTGAACGGTCTGCAAACCATGTCCTATGAGGAACGGCTTAAGGAACTAGGAATGTTTAGTCTACCAAAAAGAAGACTGAGAGGAGACATGATAGCTGTCTACAAATACCTCAAGGGTTGTCACAAGGCAGAGGGATCAGCCCTGTTCTCACTCTCTCAAGGAAGGACTAGAAACAATGGGGTGAAACTGCAGGGGAAAAGATTTAGTTTAGATGTTAGGAAAAAAATTCTAACAGTAAGAGTGATCAACCAGTGGAACAGGCTGCCACGGGAGGTGGTTGGTTCCCCTTCGATGGAGGTCTTCAAGCAGAGACTGGACGGCCATCTGTCTGAGATGGTTTAGGAGATCCTGCCTTGAGCAGGGGGTTGGACTCGATGACCCAGGAGGTCCCCTCCAACTCTACCATTCTATGATTCTATGATTCTATGATTCATCTTCCAGCAGCAAAGAGGCTACTCTTCTGTGCAGCAGATCCTTGTACAATGGATGCTCCTAAAAGAACCATGTCTACCCTCAAACCTGGAAGGGTTTCTGTAGAACATTGCCCATGGTCAGGGACTACTGTTTATTCCTATTAATGATTAGTGGAAATGGTTGCATGCAATGTTTGCGAGTGTGGTGATTATGCAACTGTGTGATTTACTTTTAATTAATTTTTCTGTAAACGTTTATTCAAAGTCTTCCTAATGCTGATTCAATTTACCTAATTCAGTGATGGCTATAATTCAGCTTTTCAAATTATTTGCAAACAAAAACCAGCCCTGACCACTGTTTTATTCAGAAACTAATTAAGCTTAGTAAATACCTTATTTATTTGTATATTAGTGGTTCAGTGGGTTTCTTGAACTCCATGTGGACTCTTGACTTTTTAGTACTAGAGATACTTAATTAAAATTACTACACTCTTGGTTGCTGTTTCCAAACCATATTTCCCTTCAATATAAAAGATTCTCTTTTAATTGTATGGCTCACTTCCATCTTCTCCTTGCCCAATGTTAGTGAACAATAATTAGGTAAATATTGTATGAGCTTAGTCTCTGTATTCAGAACATATGGACTTGAGGGTGTTAATTAAAATATCTGAGCTGCCATGGACAGATCACTTTCTGGTCAGGGTTGGTATAATAGTTAATATCTGTCCCTGCAGATTTAGAGAACCTATCAAGATGGTCTGCCCTCAAAAGCCAATGAATCCTTCGAGATGCAAGGAGGCCTTCAGAGAGCTTCATGGCTGGTACCACCAACGATCCTGTTGAAACCTCAGTTGAAAAATCAAATCAAGACAAAGGGTAGGTAGATACCTAAATTAGAAAGGCATTATGATGCCTTTCAAATACATTGTTACAATTGGAGATAAAATAAGGAAAAGAAATAGGTGAGGTTAGCAAGATTTTGGAATAAATTGGACCAAAAATCAGTAAAATTTGGCAACATGGGTAGGAAAGTAATAAAAGATTGTCACATGCCCTCAAGGTCACCAATCTGATATTATACAGTATATTAAGTAAACTTGATGTTGCTGCTATTTGGCATTATCAAAATTATACCGGATAGTATAAATGCTCAGGGTTGATAATATTAGGTCAATAGCAGATTGAAAAGCACAGTGAAGAAAAGGACTCCCCCCGCCCCCATTCACCTCCCACATCCAGGTCATTTATAAAAATGTTGAATATCACCAGGCCTAGGACAGAGATTGTATGCCTGGGTTTTTGTTTTGTTTTTTGCATTTCTTTTTGTAGAAAAGCTGGATAAAAGGGTGAAAAAGGTGCTAGAAATAAATGTTGTTGTGAACAGTTTTTGGCTGCATGACCTGTTCTTTTGATTCTGCTATGTTATCAAGTTTAACTGATGACCCAGGCAGGTTTATCATATGTCTGTTCCTTCTTTAAATAGCTTAACTTCATTTCGCTTTTATATTCCATAGGCATGACACAACTACCTGTTCCTCTGTAATGTTTCCGTATGTGATACCTAAACCAAATGACATAGCAAACCACATTTTCTATAAAGATTTGCCTGCTTTGTGTTTCGTCTACAGCTGGGAACTGTTCTTTTGGAGCTCACACCACGCTCATCATCATTCGCAGACTGAATTCTGAGGCTTTATCTTCCTCATCAAACATGATCATCTTTCCCTTTCCTGCCATTTGCTTTAGAGCTTAAGAGGCAAAGAAATCTATGGAAAGCAGATAGTTTTACCAGCTAATGCACCAATGTGCTTGACAGTGAAATAGAATTTGAGAGAAAAGTGAGAGAAAGCAAGAGACCTACCCTTGTTTAACTGCTCTTTCACAATCCAAACTGAGCTACAGTAGATAATAAAAAGCAGATGGAGACAACAACAAAAACCAAGAAGAGTATTTACATTTCCCAGATCATGTGCCTAAAAGCGTTTATATGAAATTAATTTTCACTGCTGTTCATGATGAAACATTTATAGTCCAATAAATGAAAGTTAAAATGTATCAGAAGGTATTGGAAAGCAGCTCCCTAGGGTTACAAGGCAATGACTTTACCATTCATACGTGCATGTGTATATATAAGTTTTTAGATTAGAGAATCAATACATTCATAAACAAATCTTCCATATAATTTCACATCATTAATTCATGATTTCCCCCTCCCTCCCTCCCTCCTCCCTGCCTTCAGATTGACAAACTTGTTTAGAAGCTTTCTTTGTCTCATTGTGGTATCATGTGCAGCATCTCTTAATTCAGTGCTCATTTCTATTACCGTATATACTATGTTAAAAAAAATTAAGGGAAACAGATATACATATTGTGACGCCTGGAACCCAGTAGTTACCCATTTGGAAAGAATTTAGGAAGATTATGCTCTTTCTAAAGAAGCCATACGATTTCTGTTAAAATAATTCAATATCACTTGTATTTATATGTCAGCTCGTATTGTACTTCTTTTGTTGCTGCTGGTACCTTGTTAAATTTGATGGTCCAGTTAAGTGTAATATTTATTACTATAACCCAAGTTGTGAATTCTTTGTTATCTGTTAATAAATGTTGATGTTACCCTGATTTTGTTTAATGATTGATATTATTCCCAAATATTTAAAAAGAAAATAAAGGTTTTTTTGGGGGGGGGAGGAAATTAAGGGAAAAACTTAAGTCATATATTCAGTCTTGATGAATGAAAGATTAACTTTGAAAATCCTTACTGATATACTGTATTTCTGACCAGGCTCTTCCAATGATCTTCTGGATGAAAATATACTTTCCCTAGTCAGTCTTAATTCTCCTGCCCATGATGATCCCCCTGGTTCTAATTATGTGATAGAGAAAAAATATCTTTATCTACCCTTTCTGCACCATGCATGATTTCATATACTTCAAGGCCATTTGGTTGTAGTGCAATAAGGCTAGGCCTTGCGGGGACTCTTTCCCCATTCACACCTAGGTAGTGAGGAACGTGTGGGCATGCATGCCTACCTGGCTATGGGTGAAAGGGGAATCCGTCCTCGCATGTCCCGGCCCGAAAAGGCTGGTGCAGGAGCGGGACGCCGCTCCCAGGCCTGCCCCCATTGGGCTGAATTAGACCCAGGGGCGGGCAGGTCTGTCGCGTTTCTTCCCCAGGTTCCCGTGGGCCCTAGGGGTCAAGATCAGGTCCCCAACAGCCCACAGGAACCCACCTGGGCACCCACCCACCCAGGCATGGGCCTACGCGGGGATGCACAGGCACACGAGGCACTTACCTTGTTGCCGCAAGGTTGCAAAGTGGCAAGCCCAGCTGGCAGAACATGTGTAGGGGGCCCTGGGATGGAACCGCCAGCCCAGCGGAGTGAATGCTCCATTCCAGGGCGTCCTGCCCGCGCTCCTCAGGCCCTCACGCAGAAAGGCCTCTAGACGTTGCAAGGTGACTTTTTAAGGAATGTGTTCCAGCCCTTTTCTCAACCTTTTCCAGTTCCACAATATGCTTTCTGAGGTGTGACGACCAGAATTGTACACAATACTGTATTCCAAATGTGGCCTCACCATAGATTCCTAACAAGGCAAAATATCACTTGCTCACTTATCTACTTCTTTTCCTAGTACTGACATTGCTTTTTTCACAGCTTCTGCGCCCTGGGTCAACACCGTCATTGAACTGCCCAGAAGAACCCCAAGATCTCTTACTCGATCTGTCACAGAGAGCTCAGCCCCCACCAGTTTAGAGGCTCAGTTGGGAGTTACTTTGCTTTTGCTAAGACTGAAGTATATTTGCTACTTCGGTGCCCATTCACCTTGTGTCAAGAGATTCCTTTGGAGCTCTTTACAGTCGCTTTCAGCTTTTACTACCCTGAACTATTTAGTAACATCAGCTTGCTTCTTGCACAGTTCTTTGACTAGCCACTAGGGATGTGCACAAAAATGTGTCAGGGTTGCAATTACAAATTTATACAAATACACTCACATTGAATATTGGCTACATATTGACAAAGCCAAAGTGTCTTGCAGATTTGGCCCCAAAAACTGCTGATAGATTTTGTACCAGATGTCCACTGGAATGTATATCTCATCCCCTTCCAGCGAAAACCTTTTGTGCATAAGTAACTCCTGCTTATGACTCAGAAAGCAGGGATCATTGGCTAATGCTCCTTTCAAACCCTTGGTAGGAGTTGGTTCACTGGAGAGTTGTTTAGTCATGCTGCATATATGGTAACATCAATACATTTATATTATCCAAAGTATTATCTACGATTCCCAGCAAGAACAATTCCGGTTTGAATAAAAATGCCTCTTTAAATTTTGCTTCATATTATTATATATTTGTACCAATGATTCTTTGCTTTTTCACACATCCACCACATATGATAAAATGTGCCCTCCCCTTTTTCACATTTCCTACATTTAGTTGACATAGTCTGATATATTTTCCCTAATTTATGTGGTGTTAGATACCATCTGTTCATCATCTTGTACAGTAAATATTTTCTTTTAACAACATACAATTAGTAAATTCCATATCTTTTGTCCACAATTTCTCCCATTGTTCCATCTGGATATTATACCCAAAATTTCTTGCCCATGTAATCATACATTCTTTAACTTGTGCATGTTGGATTCAAGTGACATTTGAAGAGCATTTGCAGTGGATTAAAATCCCACCATAATCAAAGTGGCTCTATTTGCATGAATGTAAATTTCTTTTGTATTGCTTCAAAGTGAAGCAAACGTGAAAAAAATTGGTGCACATCCCTTCAATGTAGTAGTAATAGTACATACTGAGGCATGAGAAAATTACAATTTACAGTAGGATTCGGGAATATCCCATCGGGCATACAGAAGTTGTTGGCAGTTAATATGTGATGACTATCTATGCTGCTATTATTATTATTATTATTATTATTATTATTATTATTATTATTATTATTATTATTATTATTATTATTATTATTATTATTATTATTATTATTATTATGTAAAACAACAGTTACACACAGCAAACGAGATCACTATGCTGGATTTCGTATTATATCACTAGTCGGGCACTTCCCAAGCACCCAGGACTGCGTGATGTATCGGCGAATTATGCGAGCAGACCCCAGTAAAGTGGCTTTTTGTAGTTGGCAGATGGATATCTTGTCAATGCCAATGGTTTTTAGGTGCCCGCTGAGATCTTTTGGCACCACGCCCAGTGTGCCGAGGATGACTGGGACCACTTTCACTGGTTTTCGCCAGAGTCGCTGTAATTCAATTCTCAGATCTTCGTATCTGGTGAGTTTCTCCGTTTCTCCTCAATTCTGCTGTCACCTGGAATAGCAACATCGATGATCCACACCTTCTCTTTCTCAACAATTGTAATATCAGGAGTGTTATGCTCCAATTTTCGGTCAGTCTGAAGCCTGAAGTCCCAAAGTAGTTTTCCCTGTTCATTTTCAACAACTTTTTCTGGCACGTGATCCCACCAGTTCTTTGCCACAGGCTGATGATACTTTATCATCATCATCATCATCACCATCATTATTATGTAACACAACAGTTACACACAGCAAACGAGATCACTATGCTGGATTTCGTATTATATCACTAGTCGGGCACTTCCCAAGCTGTTCATGTACTCAGTGCTGTACACAAAATAGCATCAATAAGAAAGTATAAAACCTGCCAGTGGTGTACAATCTAAAGTAAGATAAAATAAAAAAAATTTACATTAAAAATCAGAGGCAAAACAATAAAACAAATATAACAAACAGATAACATATTAAGCATTAAAATATGACACAGATCACACCATATCAAGAAATGCTTTCCTGAACAAAAAAGTCTTCAGCTTGGCTTTAAAGAACGTCAAGGACGTGAAAGCCTGTATGTGCTGAGGAAGGAGATTCCAAACACAAGGAGAGACAAGAGAAAACGGGCGAATTTGGGAGGGGGCAGTAGAAATCCAGTGCTGAACTAATAGTCTTTGATTACTGGAATGGACAGTATGTGAGGGAGTATACAAGGAAAGGAGATCAAGTAGATAAGGTGGGGCCAGCCCGTTGAGGGCTTTGAAAGTTAACAAAAGGAGTTTATATTGGAGGCGAAAAGGAAAAGGAAGCCAGTGAAGAGAGAATAGTAGAGGAGAAACATGATCGAAGCAGTGTGCAAGCATGATAATGTGTGCCGCTGTATTCTGAACAGAAATCAAAGGATGTAAGGGTGAGAGGAAGCCCTAATAGAAGAAGATTGCAATAGTCTAGCCGAGAAACCACCAGAGCATGCACTAAGATCTTAGTAGTAGCTACAGAAAGAAAAGGACGAATTTTAGAAATGTTAGAGAGAAAATCGACAAGCTTTGGCAACAGACTGAATGTTAGGGAAGATAAGGAAGAATTGAATGTAAAACCAAGACTGTGAGCAGTGAGGACAGGACAAATAATAATATCATTAACAGAAACAGAAAAGGAATATTGGAGTGATGGCTTAGGTGGAAAAACAAGAAGCTCAGTTTTGGACATATTGAGCTTCAAACGCTGATGACACATCCACTGTGAGATAGCAGTGAGGCAAGATGATACTTGTTGCAGTCGCAGTGATAAATCAGGAGCAGAAAGATATAATTGGGTGTCATCAGTGAACAAATGATAAGAAAAGCCAAATGAGTGAATAAGAGAGCCAAGGGACAGTGTATAGAGAGAGAAAAAAAGAGGACCCAATACAGAACCCTGAGGGACACCAACAGTGAGAGAAACAGAGGAGGAGGTCTGACCTCCTGAGGTCACAGCAAAAGATCTACCTGTCAGATAGGAAACAAACTAATCCAAAACAGTGTTGGAAAAACCAAGGTCAGATAAAGTACCAATCAAAACATCATGATCCACAGTATCAAAAACCGCAGATAAATTGAGGAGGATAAGTATAGAATAAAGGCCATTGGCCTTAGCCCGTAATAGATCATTAGAGATCTTAGTAAGGGCTGTTTCGGTGGAATGTCATGGGCAGAAACCAGACTGAAAAGGATCAATGGAAACCTTCCATTGTTTCGTATAGATGGCTTTAATTCCTTTGTTACAGTTATCCCCAAAATTCATCTTTTCCATCACTTGAAATATAAAAGACCAGTTCACATTATCAAATGCTTTCTCTGCATCCAAGAAAATTAAGGCTGCCTGGGTTTCATTATGTTTTTCCAGAAATTCTATGATATCAACTATTACCCTTATGTTATCTTTCATCTGCCTGTTAGGCAGAAAACCTGCCTGATCTTCATGTACATAATTATTCAAAACTTGTTTAAGTCTATTAGCCATTATGCTTGCAAATAGTTTATAGTCACTGTTTAATAAAGATATCGGTCTGTAATTCTTTGGGAGTGTTAAGTCCTGTCTCTCTTTCAGAATTAAGGTAATGGTTGCTCTCTCCCATGATTCAGGTATTATTCCTGTTCCCAATACGTTATTCATTGTCTCTGTTAAAATTGGTACAATCTCTTCCTTGAGGGCTTTATAATATATCATAGATAGTCCATCTGGTCCTGGTCTTTGCTTTTCTTATAGCTTCTTCTAGTTCTCTTACTGTAATTGCTGCATTCAGAAGGTCCCTTTGTTGTTGTGATATTTGTGGTAAGTTCTGTTCATTCAAGTATTCTTGAATATCATTCATGTTCACTTCATTCTTTTTATATAGCTCTTGATAGAATTTCTGCATGATTTCATTTATCTTTTTGCTTACTGTTATTTCAACATTATCTTGTTTTAGTTTCAGAATCAGATTCTTTGTTCTCTTTCCTTAATCTATAGGCTAACCATCTTCCCTGTTTGTTTGCCCATTGAAAAGTCTTTTGTTTTAGAAACTTTAAGTTTGTTTCCATTTCTTGTATCTCAATCATCGAAAGTTGTCTTTGCTAAATCTGTATGTTTCTCTTGATTACCTTTGAATCAGGTTTTCTTATCAGTTCCTTTTCGATTTTTCTTATTTCTTCTGTAATTTTTTGTCTTTTCTTGTTTTCTCTTTTTAATCTCCGAGTTTATTTTGATGAACTGTCCTCTCAAAAAAGCTTTACTTGCATCCCAAATGACATTTAGATTGGTTCCCCTATTCAAGTTATTTTCAAAAAATTCTTTCATTTTTCATTTGATGATTATTGTGACTTGTTCTTTCTTTAAAAGATTTTCATTCAATCTCCATCTCTTTATTTTTGGTCTCCTTCTCCCCCCCCCATTATAATTTTCACCGGATTATGATCTGCAAATGTTTTTTGGAAGAATGTCTGCTTTAGTGGCTTGATTTGCCAAACCCTTAGATGGGAGAATCATATCGAGTCTTGATAAGGAGGAGTGTCTATGTGAATAATAAGTATATTCTTTTGCATTGCCATTTTGAAATCTCCAAATGTCCCCTAATTGTAGGTATTCCATCAGGTCAAAGACGGCTTTGGGAAGTTTCCTTTGCATAGCCATTATACTTTTCATTGAGGTTTTATCCACTTCTGGATTAATCACCCCATTCCAATCTCCTAATAAACACCAATTTTCATACTTATACTCTTTCACAACATCTAAAAGTTTCTGATAAAAAGCTTGTTTTTCTGTGTGAGGGGCATAAATCCCCATCACTAAAATTTTATTGCCTTGTAAGTCCATTTCAACTATGATGTATCTTCCCTCTGCATCTTTAAATAGTTTAGGGCTTAAGTGTTGTTTTGCATGAATTACGATCCCATTTTTCTTCTTTCCTGATGAAATAAATTCCAGTCCTAATTTTTCCTGGATCAACAGTCTCTGATCTTTTTGAGTTATATGCGATTCTTCTATACAAATTAGATCAAGGTTCATCCTCCTAAGTTTTTCAAAGATTCTCCTCCTCTTTTTTGGTTCATTTAGTCCATTTACCATCAAAGATATAAGTTTTTTCTCCATTTCTGCTTTTGCTTTTAATCATCTTCTACTTTGATGGTCTAACCCCTTTATCTGACAAAGGGTCCTGCATCAGTAGGTCTTCTGGCCATGTTCCCACCTCTGGCTCTCCAAATTCTTTTCTATTCTATAACAAGAAATTGCACACTTTTTCAATTGAGTTAAGACGATATCTCCCTTGATTAAATGTAAAAATCACTCCTTCAGGAAAATCCCACCTGAAACGTATATTTTTCTTCTTCAATAGTAATGTCAACTGCCTGTAATCCTTCCTCTTCTGTAATATTTCTCTTGGTATCTCTTTCAAGATAATTACTTGTCCTTCATCTGTTGTAAGCAGGTTGTCAAATTGTTTCTGTAGAATTTTGTCTCTAGTATACTTTCTGGTAAAATAAACCATCATATCCCGTGGGACACTGTGCTGAATCGCGAATTTTGAATTAATTTGAAAAACACAATCAATTTCTCCATCTGTGCCTCCTCCGTTTGCATCATTTTTGTGAGATTATCTATAATCTCACGGATATTCCTAAGTCTTAAGTTAAATTCTGCATCTCTTAGTTTTTCCATTATCCTTTCTTTCTCAAGGCTATCCATGCGGGTTCCAAAACCTTGAACTCATGCATCCGATATTTCAGATTTCTGTTTTGAATCTGTAACTTCTTCTTTCGTCACTATAAGGTCATTTCGAATCCCTTCAACTGTTCGTTCTAAATTTCCCAATCTCTGATTCATATCATCAATTTTTTTCTTCCATCCTGTTCAGGAGCAAGAAAAGGTCTTGATCTTGTGATTGTTTTCTCGTAACAGACCCTTTTGATTGCATCTTGGATCTTAATCGGTGATGCCTATACGATTTGAAAGACTGAGATTTTCTTCTCTTTCTGTTCTTTCTTACTCTTTAGATGGATACTACTTTGTTCCTTATCCTTTGCTACCACCTTGTGGTCAAGATCTTTATTTCTTAGGTTATTTTTTTTGGGGGGGATGTAATATTGTAAAACCAACAAATTACTTCAAAAGCAAAACACCCTTTAACCTTATTCCCAATTTTGCAATTTCCGTTTCTCCTCTTTACCCCACCGTTGTTTTCTTAACTCTGTTTTTCTTCTATATCCTTGCTCGTTAAGAGCTCTTAAGATATCAGTGAGAAAACATAGCTCATTAACTATCCAAAAAGTCCAGTTTTATCTCTGTTTTTCTTTTCTTGGCAGCTTGCCAAAATGTACGGAGCTTGGTAAAACTGCCCTTGAGAAGTCTTCTGAATGTCTTAATTTTCAGAATATTCTCTTATTGTCAAATTAGCCTAAATTCTTTTATCTTTTCCAAATCCTCGTTAAAAAGAAGAGGAACAGCTCTTACTATGCATTCCCAGCATCCGGAAAAGTTGGATATTTTTTCTTTACCTCTTCCCAGAGGTGGGCTGTAGAACAGTCTCTTCAAAGAAAATTCCTTCGTAACCCCATCTTCTTGGGAGTAATGTCAACCAAAGAGTGCTTGCCAAGCTTACATTCTTCGAGACAAAATCTGCTGGGAGCTGCCGAGCTATTGCTCAGCATGGCGTAGTTGCCATTTCTTCAGCCGGAAGTCTCTTTTCAGCACAGCTTGTAATAAATGGCGAAATGACAAAGGAATTTGAAATCCAAAAAGGGAAAAGACAAGGTTGCCCACTATCACCTCTATTGCTTATTTTAACATTAGAAGTCTTAAATAGAGCTATCAGAAGGAATATAGACATTAAAGGTGTGAAAATTAGAAGAGAAGAATATAAACTAAGAGCTTTTGCAGATGACTTGGTAGTGATTTTAACAGATCCCAATAACTCAATAGAAGCTCTTATTAAAGAAATCCAAAAGTACGGAAAAGTGGCAGGCCTGAAAGTTAACTAGAAAAAGACTAAGGTTTTAATAAAGAATATGACAAAAGAACAACAAAAGACTTTACAAAGTAAATCAAGTTATGCCATAGAAAAGAAAGTTAAATACTTAGGAGTGACATTGTCTAAAAGAAATACAGACCTGTTTAAAAATAACTATTTGAAAATCTGGTCAGAGATCAAGCAAGACCTTCTGAAATGGTCTAATTTACAGCTTTCTCTGTTGGGAAGGATTTCAGTGATAAAGATAAATTTACTGCTGAGGATGATGTTTCTGTTTCAAGTATTACCAATAGTAAACAATATAAAGGAGTTCAAGAAATGGGAGAAAGATATCTCCAAGGTTGTCTGGCATGGGAAGAAACCCAGAATAAGATTCAAATTAATGCAAGATGCTAAAGAAAGAGGAGGTTTGGTATTACCAAACCTTAAGCTATATCATGCAGCATCCTGTTTGGCATGGATTTCTAAATGGTTCTGGCTGAATGATCAGAGATTATTATAACTAGAAGGTGACAGTCTGAGATATGGGTGGCATGGATATTTGTGGTATGAAAAAGCAAGTGTTAATGCAGATTTTAAAAATCATTTTGTGAGAAATTCCTTATATAAAACTTGGATGAACTACAAGAACAGCCTCTACAGGAAAATGCTACTGTGGGACTGTTAAAGGAGTTTGGAGATGGAAAAGACTGGTTGAAATATGAAGACTTGTTGTACAAAAGGGAGGCTGAAAATGAATAAGACATTAAAACAAAAAGAACAGCTGAATCAGGAAGGGAAAAATGTACAGTGGTTTTCATATATGCAATTAATAGACATATATAGAAAAGATAAAGAAAAAGTAAACTTTGAATGGGAAAAACAGGAATGGGAGGTAAAATTAAATAGAGCTGAAAGGGGAACAATTGGTATAATGTACAAATTGTTACTTCAAATAGAAATGGAACATGATCAAGTAAAAGATTGTATGATTATATGAGCAAGAAATTTTGGGTATAATATTCAAATGGATCAATGGGAGAAATTGTGGATAAAAGATATGAAATTTATGTCTTGTATGTTATTGAAAGAGAATGTATATAAGATGATGTATAGATGGTATTTAACACCTCATAAATTAGGGAAAATATGCCAAAACATGTCTACTAAATGCTGGAAATGTAAAAAAATTGAGGGTCCTTTTTTTCATATGTGGTGGACCTGCGAAAAGGCAAAGTAGTTTTGGGTTTCAATATATAATATAATGAAATATATTTTAAAGAGAAATATTATGTTTAAACCAGAATTGTTTTTATTAGGCATTGTGGATGATAGTTGGGGGAGCTTTAAATCTTTGATTTTGTATATGGTGACTGCAGCTAAATTATTATATGCACAGAAGTGGAAGGAAGAGGAGATACCTACAATGGAGGAATGGATAATTAAACTGATAGATTTGGCAAAGATGGATAAATTAACGAACTTACTAAATGACAAAACAATAGAAAAATTTAGGGAAGATTTGTCACCGTTGATTAACTATCTACAAGAATTAGAAGTAATGACTGAAGGTTTTGACCAAACCTTCAATGACCAAGAATAAAGAGCAAGCTGATAACAATAAAGAGACATTTAATCAGAGCAAGAAACAATGGAGGTTTGGAAGAGAAGTCCAAGAACAGAGGGAGTCAAGAAGAAACTTTTCAAGCAATGTAACAATGTAATCTGATAAAAAAAAACATAAAGGTTTCTTTTCTTTTCTTTTAGATTGTTTGGAAAAAAAAGAGAATTAAAAAAAACAGAATTACCTTCCAGAAACTCAAAGCATCGAACATAAACAGCCCTTTCTAACACCTTTGAGAGAAAAGGAAGAAGGGAGACAGGTTGATAGCTGGACAAAGAAGAAGGGTCTAGAGAGGGTTTTTTAAGAACAGGAGAAACGAGAGCATGTTTGAAGGCCGAAGGAACAGAACCAGTTGAAAGGGAGAGATTAAAGAGGGGAATAAGATAAGGAAGAAGAGAGGGGGCGATAGAGATTAAGAGATGGGGGAGGGGATCAAGAGAACACATGGAAGGTTTAGTAGAAGAGAAAAGAACGGAAAGTTCATCCAAGGTTATAGGAGAAAACTGAAAAAAATTATTAGAAGAGGGAACCAAGAGGTTAGGGACAGAAGAAGAATCAACAGCAGGAATCTCAGAATGAATGGAAGTGATTTTGGAGGTAAAGTAATTAGCAAAGTCAGACGAAGAAAATAACGAAGGAAGAGAGGGGGAAGAAGATTTAAGCAAAGCGTTGAAGCAGGAAAACAAATGCTGCAGACGCCTTTCATTGGCATGAATTAGTGACTTAAAATAATTCTGCTTAGCTATAGACAATGCACACGAAAAAGAATTAAGGACAAATTTATAATTTAAAAAATCAGCATGCTCCCGGGACTTTCTCCAAAGGCGTTCAGCTGCTCGAGAGCAGGAGCGGAGGAACCTGATAGTGGGAGTAAGCCAGGGCTGGGGCCTATTCCTGGATGAAGATGAGTGGAAAGGGACAGGAGCAAGAGTATCAAGAGTTGAAGAAAGAGTAGCATTGACTAATGATATCGCAGCATCAGGATAGGGACAGACATCAGGAGAAAGGGTAGAGAGAGAAGAATCAGATTGAATAAAACGATCACGATTGAGAGATTTAAGGTTGGGAAAAGAACAAGGAATAGAAACAGGAGGAGAGAGAGCATACATAAAAGAAATTAAATGGTGGTCAGAAAGGTGGAAATCAGAAACCAGGTAGTCAGAGATGTTACAATAAGTAGAAAAAACCAGGTCAAGGCAATGATCGGAGGAGTGAGTTGGAGAGGTAGAATGAGGAGAAAGACCAAAAGAAGTAAGCAGAGCAGAAAAGCAAGAAGAGGAAGAAGAATTTGGATCATCGAGGTGAATATTGAAATCACCTAGAATAAGGGTAGGTACAAAATATGAGAGAAACTTAAGTTAACCAAGACTCAAAGTCAGAAAGAAATTGAGAAGAGGAACCTGGAGGGTGATAAACAACGGCAATACAAAGATGTAAAGGGTAAAAGAGTCTTATAGAATGGAATTCGAATGAAGAAAAAGAAAAACTAGAGGGAAAAGAACTTGGAAATGACAATAATTGGATAATATAAAACCAACTCCACCCCCACGATCTTCACAGCGAGGTGAGTGAGTGAAAGAGAGGCCACCAAAGGAAAGAGCAGAAGGGGTAGCGGTATCATGGGGAAGAAGCTAGATCTCAGTTAAAGCAAGAAGATTAAAGGCATTAGATAGAAATAAATCATGAATTGTCGTAGCCTTTGAAATAACAGAGCAGCAGTTCCAAAGAGCACAGAAAAAAGGTAAGAAAAAAGAAGAAAAAGGATGTATGGGAATCAGATTAAAAGAAATAAGAGAAGCTATGGGTAGCAGAGAGTTAAAAAACCAGAAAGCAGAAGGAAATATTACACTAAATAAAACAAAAAGATAGAAAAATACAGTACTGAGTAACATTACAACGCATTAATTAGGAAAAGCAAAAACAGACACAGCAAAATTCAGTTACTTGAAATTATAAACGAAATAAAAAACACAATAAGGCCAGGTAAGGTGAAGAAATAGAAGGTAGGCACTATAGTCTATCTGCAGGTCAACAGCACATCCAAGTCCCAGTAAAGAGGAGAAGAAAAGAGGTCGACGACTGAGCAATCAATTCACAATCCCAGGGGAAGGAACGGCCTAATTCCAGGTGTAATTCAAAGCCAGACAGTCACAGGCGTCAGCAGGAAAAGAGAGGCGGATGCTGGAGGGTGAGATAAGGCACGACTAGACGACGGCCAATCCGTTGGGAGAAAGGAACTCTCAAAATAGAACTGCATGATGATTGGAGAGGAAAAAGAAACAAAACGTGCTCTGACTTGGCAAAAAGAGCAATCCAAAGGTGAGGGAAGACAGGCGAAAAAAAGGCTCCAAACTGAAACAAATTGAAAACAAAAAAACAGTTGGCTGCTCCAAGTTGAAACAAAGTAGCAGCTTTGCTGCTAGCTAATCCACAAAAGCAAATTCTAAAAGCGGGGTGCTAGATACGATAAAAATGTAAAACAAACTCCGAAGCTCCCAGTTAAAGCTACAGGGAGGGAGGGAGGGAGGGAGAGATAAAAGGCTCCAAAGTAAAAGTATAAAGCGGCTGGGAATTTCAGAGAACAATTGACCACGTAGCGAGTCACATTCAGTTGGAAGTAAGTTATTCAACTATCTCACCGCTGCAAAAACAAGCAGGAGAGGGAACGAGACTCCAAATGATAGGCGTACACCTGCAGGAAGCACCAAAGCCCACAAACAGAGTCAAGCGGAAAGCGCGAGTGGATGGCCAGCTAGTCCCAAGGGTCTTCGTCCATGACAAGTTGGTAGATTATTTGGTAGGCAACTCAAACGAACAAGCTGACTAGAACTGATGGGTGTTGGAATCCAACTGCCTTGAAGGAACACACAAGGAAAACATACAGAATACTTTTTCAAAATTTCTCAGTTTAAAAAAAGAGTGAAATAAAATAGTCATAATAGAGGAAATTTGGTCAATATGGTTTTTAGAATGGTATGTTATATAGACAGCCACTTAATTACTAGAATTCTACTCTAAAACATGTTCTTAATCTATGTAATAGGGATTTAGAACCAACTTAAATAATAATAAATAAAACGTTTATTTATAGTGCCCCTTTCACCAAAGGGCATAACAACAAAACAAATATAATCTAAAATAAACAATACATAACAGACAATACATAACTTCTTGGCTAAACCAGAAATATTTATTTTGTTAGGAGAATTCTTCCGGACTAATAATATGTGAATATTCCTACATTTATTGAAAATATTTAGATCTGGTTTTGTTTTCACGCATCCATAATTAGAGTGGTAATCTTGAGAGGAAGGACAAGGAGAAATACTTAACTGCTCAAATTATAAGAAACAAATAATTGTATTTAACAACAATTGTATCAGTTACAAAAGGAGAGAAAAAAACTACAAATCTTACAAAGAATCTTAACTGCTAAGTCTTTATTTTATATACAGCAAGTCAAGAGTATTTCTAGTTACCACTAGCATCACGGCTGTTACATGGATACAATGGCTGGAACAAGGAGTTCACAACACATGGAAAGGGAATGGAAAATTGAGATATTGGAGAATAGAGCTTAACCTTAGAGTGAGACTAGACTTTCAAGTAGGCTATTTTCTCTAGATATTAACTAGAGTGTAGTGGTTCAACGGAAAAAAGTAGCAAATTTTAATGAACTTTCCTGCCAACTCTACCACACAGCAGTGAATCGGAACCCTCTCCATTCTGGAACTCCTAATCTAATTATGAATTTGGGTTAGTGGATAAGAACTGGACTCCAGATGAAGTTGCCACCATCTTTTTACCCAAAACGGTGGTTTCATTTGGTTGTTTCCTACAGCTGGCTACCAGGAAGCCAGCTTAAAAAGATTCCCCCACCATGTATTTAACAATATATATTTTAGTCCAATCAAATTCATTTTGATATACATATACATGCATACCAATTACCATTTACTAACCCCCTTCTCTCCTGCGCATCCTCCAATCTTCAAAATCCATTTCTTAACAAGGGAGTTAACGCTTCAAGTTCATTTGCAACATTTATTTTCCCCTTACTTTATTTAACATATACAATTACTTTTCTCCAACTTTTGTTTGCCTATTAGGGGTAGGAACAAAGCACAGTTCCCCCCTGAGTCGGATCAAAGGTTGGGAATGTTCAGATTCATGTGAAGCCTCTCTACTCTCCCTGAATATAGGGGTTTTTGCTTTGTGTACAAAGGGAAGCCACCAGCCTCACTATAAAGCACAGGTGAATAGGCATATATAGCCAAATTTGTGGGGAGGCCACAAGCAGTCTTGACCCTTAACCACCTTAAATGTTCACATCTCTAATTGTCATGTGACTGCTGCGCATCTACTCCCAAATTTTAAGCATGTCTGGCAGCACCCTAAGATTGACAGCAAGCCAAAGGTTCCACAGTCTTTGGGTTCATCCAGTAATCACTATCCCCCTTCTTGTCAGGATTGCTTTAAGTAAAATGTGCTTTCAGAAATCCACTCTCTTTAGGACCGTAACACTTTCTTGTTAACTAGCCTTATCTCAGCCTCAGCTGAAATGTTAATTACGTTCACCTGCACAATGTAGTAGTGTGTGTATAATTTGGGCTATGCTTCCTTTGAGTCCTTGTTACAGTACGATAGAGCTGCTTTCGTGACACTTTGATGAATGTATACTGTAACCGTGGCTGAATCGCTGTATCTATGTTGAAGCTGTCTGTAACCTGCCTGTAAGCTGTTTGTAAGTTGTAGGCTGTTAACTGTTGTTTATTTCATGCTTTCATGCACCCATTCCTTTTCTGCATTTGTAGTGCTTACTCCCACTCACCAGAAATTAAAGCACCTTCCTTTTTGGAATGAATACTAGCCTCTCTCTCTTCCTTGCAAGTGATTCCAGGAACAAGCTTCGCTGTGCAGTTGCTTTATCCTACTCTGCTAAACTTTCTACTAGTATCTCTGACTTTATCTTGTCAGAGATCTAAAAATCTTAACACTTCTCAACCAAACAAACAATAAATGAAACATGATAATGCATATTCTTGATAAGGCTTTCACATACATCATCAAAGGGAAGCATGAACTGGTATCCACAGACAATATTACAGCAAAAGCCCACCTTGAGAGGCAAGGTCTGCTCCCAGAAGGTGTTTGCTGATCTGAGCAGAATGGAGCTTCCTCAGTCAGAGTGGCAGCTACACCCAGCAGTAGCTGGTTCTCTGGTTCTGAAATGGGGAACTCCTGCCTACAGGCACAATTGTCAGGTGCAAAGTTGCAAGTCATGGAATCCAGACTCACTGGCATTGGCAGTGGATGCTCTTACTGCTCTTTGGCTATATGTGTTACCGCCAATACCTCTAATTCCAGCCCTCCTGCGGAAGATTCATCAGGAGGGGCCCCAGTAATACTGATGGCACCATTCTGGCCAAGAAGGACCTTCTTCATTTTGTGAGTCTGGGTCCTTGGCGGAGAGACCTGCTTATGCAGCAAGGGGTATGCCATCCAGAACCAGCATAGTTACTAGTAGGGATGTGCTTGAATATTCATAACATCTGTTATTCATATGGATTCATGTGAATTTGGACATTTGTAGATGAATAGAATGTTATGACATTCATACATTAACATTCATATGAATATGAATATGAATATGAATGTTTTGGAACATTCCTACAAATAGTTCAGATATTTGTTAAACTGGGGATACATATCTGTTCATACTGGATAATTTTACAAAATTGAATCAAATAGAATCCTACCACATTCAAAGGCGATCTAGAACATAAGAAGAACATAAGAGAGGCCCTGCTGGATCAGGCCACAGCCCATCTGGTCCATTAGAACATAAGAGAGGCCCTGCTGGATCAGGCCACAGCCCATCTGGTCCATTAGAACATAAGAGAGGCCCTGCTGGATCAGGCCACAGCCCATCTGGTCCATTAGAACATAAGAGAGGCCCTGCTGGATCAGGCCACAGCCCATCTGGTCCATTAGAACATAAGAGAGGCCCTGCTGGATCAGGCCACAGCCCATCTGGTCCATTAGAACATAAGAGAGGCCCTGCTGGATCAGGCCACAGCCCATCTGGTCCATTAGAACATAAGAGAGGCCCTGCTGGATCAGGCCACAGCCCATCTGGTCCATTAGAACATAAGAGAGGCCCTACTGGATCAGGCCACAGCCCATCTGGTCCAGCATCCTGTCGCACACAGTGGCCCACCAAATGCTCACGGGCATCTCAAGCAGAGACAAGCCTATTTGAATTAATACATTTGAATGTTACAAATCAAATGCCAAAAGCCCGTTCGCACACAAATTAGAAAATTCATATTTGTATGAATAGACCCTTTAGAATGTGGTAAGATTCTATTTGATACTAATGTATTCATATGAATTTGTATGAATTTGTACAAATATTCGATATGAACGAATTGTATCCAATAAGTATCCTGTAGCAAATCCCCTCTGAAAGCATCAAATCTGACTTGAAATCCACTTTTAATATACTCTCAGTGAAGCTAAATGGACTGTACAGAATTAGATGAAGTATGTTATTGAACAATTTGTTTGATATGACAGAGAAGCCCTCATGAGAAGATTGGGGATATGGAGCAGGAGAACAGTAAAGGATCAATGGGGGAGGTTGATTACTTACATTAGTAGTCCAAATGAAGATAATATCTTTCTGAAGGGTGAAATGAGTGTATTCATGAATACCTAAGATAAGTAAGTCAAATTAGTACTGTTGGAGAGGGGAGGAAAGAAGAGGAGGAGAACATAAGTATTGGTTAAGATGAGGTTTGTTGAAATTCTAAAATATTACAGTTGTGTCCAAATGTTTAATTAATCAGTCAATAGGAGAATATGGAGAAAATGTTTAAAAGTTTACTTTTAAATTATAGGATAATAACAAGACTTACTATTGTAAGTTGTAAATATCATTGTACAATGAGCATTGGTACATAGTTCACAAAATTATGAGAGTTCTGTGTAAATAATTATATATCATATCAAATATATAAGATGAAAGGGAAAAACAAAAGCTATTTTAAAATTAATGTCTTGGGAGAAATTAATAGTTTCCATTCCTAACTTAGTGGAATATTCACTGCCTTCTAAATTAATATTAAGCCTTTGGCAATACGTAGATTAGAATAGGAAAATGAAGATCTGTTAACCTCATGAATAGCTGATATTATAATAGATGCCTCTGCTAAGAATGGAATAAATTTATACCTGTATACATATAATTGTCAAGAAAATCTAATTGTATTGTTTCATTTTATTAATTTTGTTGATAATCTTTGTTATTCATAATTGCTTAGTACTGTTTGCATGTTTAAAAAAAATCCAAGGTGTTCAAGGTTCATGTTCCAAGACTTGTAAGTCTTGTGAACCAACCATGCCATTCCTAATGATGGCTAAGTTTGCTGGGTGGGTCAGGTAATACCCTCCGGCTTTGAGGCAAGGGAGATGAGGTAAGAAGTTGCCCATTCTTAACACTTCTTCAGGATGCTCTTCCCAATTTCTTTTACAGACCTGAGAGGGAATGAGGCTACCTGGCACTGTGTTGGGCTTTGTGACATTATTGTGCAATGCAGCACAATTTTTCAGACCCTTGTGCTTTCCCCAGCTACTGCCAAGTAGAGGCAACTGCAAGATCTAAATAAGATTCTGCATTTTCCTCTAATCATCTGGAGACAACCATGGTAGGTCCCCCCAACTGTATCGCACCATATGATGGTGTCATCTGGCCAGATAAAATGTCATTCAACCCTATCCCCTTGCAACTCTGAAAAAGGCCAAGAGGAACATCCAGGAAGAAGCAGCAAGCATAAATGATTTCCTCAATTCCTTTACGCAGCAAACCTGGCTCTCATTTAGAAAATGTAAGGTTTATAGATAAGTCTTGCAAAACATGTAAATACAAACCTTACATATGCCTACCTTCAGTTGGATGATCAAACAACAGTTTAATTCTGGATAGCACAATTAATTTATCCACTGATAGGCTTGTGGTCCATGATGCCTTCAGCTCAATCAACATTCAGCTTTGTTACAACCTGAGATATGCAGTACCACTCAAGTATCTTCCAAGTTTGTTAGATTGAAACCAAATGTAGAGTAAAATTTTGGATAATTTGGATTAATTTGAAGCCCCAAAATACCCCAAATTTGAACTCCCAGGGCAATTGGAGCCAGATCGTTTTACATAGGTTTTTGAATAATGAAGAATATCATAAACAGAGACAAAACTCATTTCAAACTCAAACAGCCAGTATTTCTTGTTAAATCAGTGGAAAAGAATTTATTAGAAATATAGAAAAAAGTTAAAATGAAATGTAAAGTCACATCAGAAACACATTTCACTTTAAAGATACAAAAGAACAAAAATAAGCATGCAAAGTTCCAAACATGGCTAAATAAATGAGCATTTTACATTAAGATCTTTGTGCATTAAGCTAAGCATATTCCTTTTTATTAAAACAACTAGTTTGTAGTTATGTAGCAAAAAATTCCCCAAAACACCATAAAATTGCCTTTTATGGGTAAAAACCTGAGAAAATGAGAATAAAATTATCACAAGAGCAATTTCAAATCAATCTTTAGATTGTAAGCCTGAGGGCAGGGACCTGTCTAAGATTCATATAATATTGTACAGCGCTGAGTACATGTACAGCACTTTAGAAATAATAATAATAATAATAATAATAATAATAATAATAATAATAATAATAATAATAATAATAATAATAATAATAATAATAATAATAATAATAATATAAAAGCCAGAAATAGAATAGAAAATTCCAAATACTAGAAAAATTCCCTACCCAAAAATTCTAAGGAAAAATAGAGAGGAATGAATGGAGAAAAGGAATCCTTTATTCAAGAACCAATATGTGTTCTTGAAGAAGTCCTCAGCTCCCAGAACTCCAGAACTGCAGATAAATAGGATTTCAGTGAACTATATCCATTTCAGGAACAAAAATCACTTTAAAAAATAAATTCAAGGTTCTTGACAAGAAATAACCTTTTAAAAAAATAGACCAGTTTTTCCAGCCTTACCCAAAATCAGACTGCAAGCGGGAAATTCAAACTGCACTGACAGAGGAAAAACATGCCCACTTCCTCTCAAACAGAGAGAGGGCGGAAAAAACCATGGCATGGCAAAAGGAGAATTCCTACCTAACTCCTAAGCTAACCTTACCCTGAGTTTTTGACTGCATTTGATGCCTTTTTTATACACAATTTAACCCAAAATTTGTGACCTCAGAATAAATCCTTTTAAAAGATGTTTCTTACTTAAGACCAATATATTCCTATGGAAAATCCCCAAATTACATTTTGGACATGACCAAACATATTACAAATTAACCCAGACTTCATCAACGCTTCCCGATAAAACAAATAACAAGGTAAAACAAGATAATATTGTTTAAGACATAAATATATCTTATCCCAAACCCAAATATTTTATTTCCTATTTCTCAAGTTTAAACAGCAAAGAAAAGACTATTTCCTCTTGGACTATGTTGATTCTTGCTACACTTCAAGTTAATCCTGGCTAGGTAATCCAATCAATCCTTGGAGCAAACTAAGTTAATCATTCCTCAGCTCGCCAAAATGAAACCCCAAAGAAAAGAATATAAAACCATCTTATTTCAGACAATATGGTTAAATAATTCCCCCCCAAAAAAACCCATTAAACTTCTGTTTCTTCTTTCACAAAATAAGGAAAAATTCAATTCTTCTTATTATAAAACTATGTGCGTTTGTATGACTGTGTGTTTGCCTAATTGTGCATCTGTATGATTGCAAAAGCCACTGTGCCATTGTGTACTTTAAATTAAAATTTCAAATTAACACTTCTCCCGATTTCTTCTCTTCAACTTAACTCAATCAGGGACATGCAAACACAAGTACTCTTTCCTTATTTATCTTTGTTAAGGTGTCAGAATGAGTCGTGACAAATGTAAAATCTTGACATTGCAGTACTGGTAATTTTTAAACAGACCATCCATAGTTTAGCTAGTAATTCCAAATTTTATTTTACCCAGATCTTTTCTAAAATCCATTCCATTTTATTCTTTATCACTTTATTAACATTAGGCAAACCAATCTCTGTTCCAGTTTCTATTTTTTTTCTCCATTATTTAAAAATCTGTTGCCCCAAAAAGAGAGAAAAGCTTTCCAGGTGTCAGGACTCTTTCCTGATTTAATCAAGATTACTCAGAAGATTACTGAGACTTTGTCTCTTGCATACAGACAGCCTTTAACTTGAGAGAGAGAGAAAAACATCCTTTTTAAATCTTAGGCTTGTCTTTTCAGACAAATAATATGGAGTCAGTCTTGCTATATTCAGGCTTTTCCATGTTTCATGGTCTGCCTTCAGCTTCTAATTATGCCAATTAAAAAGTCAAATTCATAAATCAAAACCCTGTATGTTTCAAATTCAGGTTTTGCAGTCAAAACTTCTTATAATACCCAAAGCTGATGTGGTAACAAGATGAATTCTAATCATGCTTGGTTGGTTCAATTATCTTCTCAATAGTTTTTCTGTAAGTGGTTGTTGTAGGATAGAGGTTCTGCTGTTCTTATTATATTCATGAAGCCTCCATAGCTGTATTCACTTTGTTCACCTTTCAGCCACTTGATATTGCTGAACTACAGTTTTAATCATTCCTTTCTTTTGTCCATTCTGATGTGGAGAAATGGAAGCTGTGATTCTTGTATGTTTAAGGACTCTGTATTAGGAGTCCTTGTGACAAATATTTTTTAATTATTAAGAAGCATGGTTTCCTTTATTGAAAAAAAATAGAATTATGTAAGCAATATGTCCACGGTATCTGCTGATGTCAGCATAACCTCCTCTTTGTCCATCCTGAGAACAATCCCATCTTTGTTGGCTTGTATCCCTGTCTCTGGCTTCTCGTGGCATGAAGTGATAAGGGCAGATGGTTAAATGACTAAAATGGGGATATTGGTTCAGGTCCAAGACTTAGGAAAGGAGGATGGATAAAAGATTGCCTTGGGAGTTCACTTGCTAACTGATTCTGGTTGGGAGAGAGTGCTCACAATTTGTAAACTTCTAACTGCCTTGCTGTCAGATCCTTGTTCTGTCAACATTTGGGTTCAGGCTGGTGTTCTTGATGTTTGGGATAACTAGTGAATGAAAGAGAAATAGTAGCCAACAGCAGAGAGAAAAAGATCTTAAAGTTATAGATCAAACACCATTTATTTTTTTAATATACCCTGGTAAAACAAAGACTGCAGCTGAAAATGAGTCTGATGCTGTGTGGTTATAATGCAGAACAGAAGTAGACTAGCTCATTTCACATTAAATCCCATCTTTGTATGAGCATTTTAATTAGTTCAAAAGGTCAGATAGACCATTTGTTAACATCTTTTCAGGCTTGCTCAGGGAATGATGACTGGACATGCGAATGCAAGATAAGGAAGATTTAGCATCTATCCATAATGCTTGCCTAATCTCTTTCTGCCATGTATGTGATCCTTTAACCTCCAATTGTCAACAGCATTTTACTTGATTGTTTGCTGTATTTTGCATGACACAGCCTCCTGCAGTTTGCATGCAAGCAATTTGCTGCACTTAAGACTCAATACTTGTTTCTGAGCTCTTTGTAATTATCTGGTGCTTACTAAGGTTGGATAAGCCATAAATATAGATTTTAAATCAAGCTGAAGAGAGGAGAACCTGCATAACTTACAAGATAAGGCAATTCAAGTATTAGTGAGTTATAAACTTGTGATGTAGGACTGACAGTTGTGTGTGTGTGTGTGATAGTAGTCATTCCTATCAAACTGTTGAAAGATGGGAGCTGATAAGACTGAAGTGCATCTTAATTGTTCTTAAAGGCTGGCCTGAGTAATTCATGCTACTTTCAGTGCCTAAGGCAAATTAAGTGGATTATCTCATTGATTTCGTATAGTAGAACGGAAACATTTAAATAACATTTGTATTAAATAAATCTAGATATAAATGAGACAGCCTCAAATCCTGACAAATTCTTTCAATTTTTTTTAAAAAAGCAAAACTTAATCAAGATTAATTCTAGGCTTTCCCCACCCTAGGCTAATTAAAATTCTGCTAACTAAAAAAATCCTTGTCCTTTTAATAATATTTATAACTTTATTTTCCTCCAAAGAATCCAAGGCAGAACGTCCTTTTTATCTCCACAACAATCCTCTAAGGTAGATTGCAATGAAAGACAGGAAATGGCCTGATGTCACCCTGTTAGTAGTAATGGCGATAGGGTGATTCAAACCCAGAGGCTCCTTTGTTCAGAATTGTTATCATATCAAGGACCAGAGCATTGCAAAGAAAATCTTTTTCTTGTTTTCAATGTATTTATGAAGTCACATCTACACTCATAAGTGCAAGAGAAGGCGGATCCATTCACTAGCCCCATGATAGGTTCCACTTCCACCTTCTCCATACTTGATACATAAGAACATAAGAGAAGCCATGCTGAATCAGGCCACAGCCCATCTAGTCCAGGGTCCCGTCGCACATGGTGGCCCACCAAATGCTCATGGGCATCTCAAGCAGACACAAGGACGAACCTTTGCCTGCTCTGGAATCCCAGCAACTGGCCTTAGAAGTGTCCTGTCCATCCCCCCCATCCTGAAAGATGTACTTAGGCATTCATCCTAGTAGCCATTGATACATCTGTCATCCATAAATTCATCTAACCTTTCCTTAAAGCCATCTAGGCTGGTAGCTGTTACCACCTCTTTTGGCAGCAAATTCCATAAACTGGTGACCCTCTGGGTGAAGAAATACTTTCCTTTGTCGGATCTGACTCTCCTACCCATCAGCTTCATAGAGTGCCCCCTGGTTCTTACAAACGCCGTCTCTCCAGACTGAAGAGGCCTAGACGTTGCAGCTTGGTTTCATAAGGGAGGTGTTCCAGACCCCTAATCATTCTGGTTCCCCTTTTCTGCACTTTTCCAGTTCCACCAGATACAGTGACCAGAATTGTATACAATATTCCAAATGTGGCCTCACCATAGATTTATAAAGAGGCAAAATGACACTTGATTACTTGTTTTCTATTCCCTTCCTAATTATTCCCAGCATTGAATTAGCTTTTTTCACTGCTGCTGTGCACTGGGTTGACACCTTCATTGAACTGTCCACCAAAACCCCAAGATCCCTTTCCTGGTGTGTTGCAGAAAGCTCAGACCCCATCAGTTTATAGACATAATTTGGCTTTTTGGCCCCGATGTGCATTACTTTGCACTTGTTAAGATCAAAGTACATTTGCCACTTGGTTGCCCACTCACCCAATGCTAAGAGATCTTTCTGGAGCTCTTGGCAATCTCTTTCAGATTTTACTACCCTAAATAATTTAGTATCAGCAAACTTTGCTATTTTAAATAATAATAATAATAATGTTTATTTATAACGCCCTTTCCACCAAAGGGCGGTACACAACAACACTAATGATTACAAAAATACAAACCCATAAGTTTAAAATCTCAATTAAAACCCCCTTCACAACAGCCTCCTATATAGTTTCCAGTCCCTTAACTAGATAATAGATTAATATTGGTCAGTCTATAGACTAGAGTCCATCAGGTATTAAAAAGAACTGTTTTCAAGCCCTTGCGGAATTTGGTTAGATCCTTTTCTAGCCCTAGGGCTAGGGGCAGCCTGTTCCAAAGATATGGGACCAGGTCTTGAAAAGCTCGGAGTCTCGAGATTGCCGTGGGTGTATGTGGTGCAACCAAGAGGGCTTTATCCATCGACCGCAGGTCCCTGGCAGGAGAGTACCACACTAATTTTGCTGCTAAGTAATCTGGGGTTTGCCCTCTAACCGCCTTAAATGCCAGCACTAATAGTTTAAAATAAGTTCTGGCACGAATTGGGAGCCAGTGTAATGACTTCCTTGCAGATGTGACGTGCGCATATCTAGGCAGGTTCATCACCACTCTGACTGCTAAGTTTTGTGTTAAGATTAGAGGCAGTAAGGAGCTATTCGGGAGACCTGCAAGGAGACTGTTACAATAATCTAACCTTGAACAGACCAGGGCTTGGACTAATGTTCGAGCTATGTCCATGGACAAAAATTTCCTAATTTTCCGTATATTGTACAGATGGAAGTTACAAACTTTAGCTGTCTTTTCTATAAATGGGCTTAAAGAAAGGTGATCATCAAATATCACTCCAAGGTTTTTTGCTGCTGACGTAGGAGTTAATAAGTGGCCCTGAAGATGAATGATTGGGCAGGAAATTGAAGTCCGTGGATGGTCAGGTTTAAATACCAAGATCTCCGATTTGCCCATGTTGAGTTTTAGCCGCTGGGTTGCCATCCACCTAGCAATGTTTGTCAAAGTTTCCTTAATCGAATCCCATTCGGGAGCATTAAGGGAATCAAAAGATTTGAACACTTGGGTGTCATCAGCGTACGTGTGGTATTGGAATCCCCTGTCCGTTAGAAATAGCCCAAGTGAGCGGGTATACAAGGTGAACAACAGTGGGCTCAGGGTTGAGCCTTGTGGGACACCCACCGGTAGTGAAATTGTCTCTGAGGTTTTCCCATGGACGTTTACTGAGAAGGACCGACCAGACAGGAAGGAGGTAAACCAGGTCAGAGGAGTTCCAGTTATACCTTGCGAGACAAGGCATGACAGTAAGATTTGATGGTCCAATGTATCAAAGGCAGCGGACAAGTCTAATAAAATCAATACTGTGGTACGGCCATGGGCTTTAGCTGTTAGAGCTTCATTAATAACGTAATTCAGGGCTGTTTCGGTCGAATGATCTTTCTGAAATCCTGATTGAAAGGGGTCAAATGCCTCTTGTTGAACAAGGTAAGAGGACAGCTGGGATAGGACCACTCTTTCCAGTATCTTTGATAAGTAAGGTAGTAGTGATACTGGTCTAAAGTTCATGCAAACAGAAGCATCTAGGTTAGGCTTTTTTAAGATGGGACAAACAATTGCATGTTTAAAGCAGTTTGGAAAAATTCCTTCTCTCAAGGAACAGTTCACAAGGTGTGTAATGAATGGCAAGAACAATGGTAACAGGATCGGATACAGGGATGAAGGAAAGGGATCGGATGGACAGGTCGTTGGACGTGAGCTGGCGATTGTTCTTTCTATGTCTTCCAAGGTCACTTGTGAGAAATGAAATGTTGATGTGGGAATTGATAGAGGCACCTTATAGAATGATGGAAAGTCTTGTTGCGGATCCGAGGAGGGGTCGCTTTGTATTTGAACTGAATCCACAATTCCCTGTACTTTTTGCTTAAAGAACCTCACCATGTGATTTGCTGTAATAAGAGGGGAAGGTGTTTGATTAGGTTCGTCATTCCCAGATCCTTTTACATTTTACTATGTACCCTTTCTTCTAGATCATTGGTGAATAAATTAAAAAGCATTGGTCCCAAAACTGAGTCTGTGCTCCCTCCTGTTCTCATTTGAACAAGATGTAACACCATCTGAGAGACATACTCCATTTAAACATCCAAAAAGACATGCAAAATCCCAAACATGGGTAAATAAATGAGTATTTTACATTAAGATATCTTTGTGCATTAAGCTGAGACCATCCCCTTTTATTAAAACAATTAGTTTGTAGTTATGCAGCAAAAATTCCCCAAAACACCATACAATTGCCTTTTATGGGTAAAAATCTGAGAAAATGAGGATAAAATTCCCATGAGGATAATTACAAATCTTAAAATATATATATATAAACCAGAAAGATAATAGAAAACTCCTGATACTAGAAAAATTCCCTAGCCCTAGCCAAAAATTAAGAAATATAGAGAGGAACGAATGGAGGAATTTTTTTCTTACCAACACATGTTCTGCAGCTCGCCAGGAATCCAAATCTGCACAAAACTATACCCATTTCAGGAACAAAAAATGACTTAAAAATAAATTCAAGGTTCTTCAAAAGAAATAACTTTTAAAAGTAGACCAGTTCTTCCAGCCTCACCCAAAATCAGACTGCCAACGGGAAATTCAAACTGTGCCCCCAGAGGAAAAAACCATGCCCTTTTTCCTCCTCAAACAGAGAGAGGGAGGGGTGAGGGCAGGAAAGAAAAAAAACCCGAAGCCTTCATGGCATGGCAAAAGGAAAATTCCTACCTATGTTTACCCTGACTGACTTTTCAACTGCTTCTAATGCCTTTTTATACACAACTTAACCCAGAATTTGTGACCTCAGAATAAATCCTTTTAAAAGATGTGTCTTAACTAAGACCAATGTATTCCTATGGGAAATCCCAAAAATGTGACCAAACAAATTACTAATTAACCCAGATTTAATCAACATTTTATAATGAAACAAATAAGAAGGCACAACAAGATAATGTTGCTTAAAACATAAAAATATGTTTTATCCCAAAGCCAAATAAGTTTAAAAGTAAGGAAAATACTATTTCCTCTTAGGCTATGTTGATTCTTGCTACATATCAAGTTAATCCAGTCGAGCCTAGGAGCAAACTCTGAGTGAATCATTCCGCTATGCCCACAATGAAACCCCACAGGAAAAAAAATGAATAGAATGTATAAAACCATCATATTTTAGAGGATAAGATTAAATAATCCCCCCCCAAAAAAAACCCATTAAAACTTCTGTTTCTCCTTTCAGAAAATCAGGAAAAATTCAACTCTTACCATTATAAAACTGATTGCAACTGACTGTGTGTTTGTCTGTCTGGTCCAGTTCTTTTGGATCAGTTTCAATTATTGTGGCCTGAAGACTTGGACAAGCTGTTTGCAGGGGTGCAGCCAACAACATGCTCTCTGGATCCTTGCCCTTCTTGGCTGGTAAAAGCTAGCTGGCAAGGGATGACCAGGTGGATCCAGGAAGTGGTGAATGCTTCTCTGAGGGACGGGATGGTTCCAATAGCCCTTAAACAAGCTGTGGTGCGCCCCCTCTTGAAGACCTCCCTGGATCCTGAAGATGTAAACAACTATTGCCCAGTGGCCGACATACCTTTCCTAGGCAAGGTACTAGAGAGAACTGTCGCTGTTCAATTGCAGGCATGCTTGGAAAAAGCTGATTATCTAGACCCATTTCAATCCGGCTTCAGGCCTGGTTATGGCATGGAATCCGCCATGGTTCCCCTGGTTGATGACCTTCTCCAGGAGAAAGACAAGGGGAATGCAACCCTGTTGGTTCTCCTGGACCTCTCAGCAGCTTTTGATACTATTGACCACAGTATCCTTTTGGAGAGGCTACAGAGTTTAGGAGTCAGAGGCAGTGTTTGGCACTGGTTCTGCTCCTATCTCCAGAGCTGATCTCAAATAGTGGTTGTGGGAGGTATTAATTCAACACCCTGGGAACTTATTTGTGGAGTTCCCCAGGGGTCAATTTTATCTCCAATTTTATTTAATATCTACATGATGCCACTGGGAGAGGTCATCAGGAGATTTGGAGTGAGGGGTCATCAATCTGCAGATGACACCCAGCTCTATCTCTCTGTGCCAGCTGAATCAGGAGAGGCAGTTGAAGTGCTTGACAGGTGTTGAGAGGCAGTAATGGGCTGGGTGGGGGCCAATAAATTGAAGCTGAATCCAGACAAGACAAAGGTGCTGTGTGTCACAGGGCCTCGGGTCTGTGTAGTTGGGAGATACCCTCTCCTTGATGGGGTTGCAATGCCCTGGAAGGGACAGGTGCATAACTTGGGGGTTCTCCTGGATTCCACGCTGATGCTTGAAGCTCAGGTGGAAGCCGTGGCCAGGAGTGCCTACTCCCAACTATGGCTGGTACATCAACTGAAGCCTCTTCTGGACAGAGATAACTTGGCCACAGTTATCCATGCTCTGGTAACCTCTAGATTGGACTACTGTAATGCGCTCTACATGGGGCTGCCATTGAAGATGGTCCCCAAGTTGCTGCTAAGATGATCCGGATCTAAGGAATGGATCTTTCAACTAATCCTGATGTAGTATCCGGATTTAGTACCCGATGCATCTCCACAGGTGGTGTAGCAACCAATAGCAATGGGCGCTAGGCATGTTCGCAGTGAAAACGCCAGAGCACCCATATGGCTAATCCGAAGCTACCCACATGGGGCCCGCCTGTCACCCCATGATTTTAGGGGGGGCGCCATTGGTGTGTGTGCAAACTCTGTAGATGCTCCAGAGATTCTTCAAAGATTACAGCAAATCGCTTCAGAAATTCTCCAGAGCTTTGAAGAAAGCTCTGTAGAAATGGCATTGCTCTGACAGGTCATCTTCAAAGCCTGTGACATTCTCCAGAGTTTCCTTCGGAGCCATCTTTGGAGATTATGCACAGGCTTTGGAGCTTTGGCTTTTTCATCCCTCAGAGAGCTTTGGGCGCCCCCCTGGAGGCCCCCCTAGATCCCATTGCCCAATTGCAATGGAAACGTGCTCCATATAATCCGGATTTGATGTCTGAAGACCCCATTGTAGATCCCTTTAACTGGATCTACAGGAAATCCAGATTATAGGTCCTGAAGAACCCATTTAATCTGGATTTCCCTAAACAGGTGGAAACAAATGTGGCTTTAATGGGGTTTGCAATGGAAATGGGGTTTTCCTGCTCTGAGCCTAATGGGTCCTTAATGGGTCCCTAATGGGCACTTAGTGCTTGTGGAAAAAACCCCATAGATACGCTGAGCTGGCCTTCCCAAGCCAATGCAAGAGGGCCAGACCACTGCTCTATGTACAGAGCCTGGAGGAAAACCTTAGTTTTAAGCTTCTGCTAGATCATTATCATAAAGCCATATAACTTTATGTTATGGGTTTTTGATGTTTGTTATATATTATTTAAAAATTCAATAAAAATGAGTAAATAAAGCCATATAACCAGGCCTTCCCCTTCTCCAAAGAAAAGAGCAGGTTTAAAAATAAAGGTTCTTTATTAAAAGACCAAAAGAGAAAACCAAGCCATAAGCATGTAACAGGCAAGTTTAATGCAGGTGATTAACAGTTTGAATGCTGCATACTGAAAAATAGTGTATTCCTTGGTTATGAGTAGTTAAAGAGATAAAAAAAAGTTCAAAAATAGAAAAGATTAAAATTATTCCTTCTCAACCCCCCAAATTGAAAGACTTTAACCTAAACAAAACTTCAGTTGCCCCCATGACTAAAGTGAATCTTGATGAAGTGAATGGTTTGAGTTGACGCCTTTTTAGGTTTGAACAATGACCCAATGGAATCATTGCAACATGGAAAAAACTGAAGGAAAATGAGCTTCATGGATATGTTTACAATATGACCACCAATTATGGATCTATGTTATTGTGACTTACAACATCAGATATAAATGAACATCCAATTACACTGTATGAATGAAAGTTTGACTTGCTATTGTGTTTAGTGTAAGTTTATATAGTACAAGTTTGTTTTGCCTTCTATTAAGAGAAAAGTACAGGTTCTCTTTGTCTTAAGTATAATCTTTTTCTGACATTCAGATATTCATTAATTAACCTTTACTACTTGATCTCTCTCTGTTATATAGATAGTCTTGCTTAAGTAAATTATTTTAAATTAACTCATACTAATATATTCAAACACATGACTTTAAAGATAAAGGGATTTAAAATATTATCTGCATTACATGGTATTTGTGACTTTAAGTCATACATTATTAATTTTTTATATGAAAAATATTCAGGCACCGCATTTATGCAAATGTAGTGGATCTACAGAATATAGGAAGAGGACAGCCTGTCAATATAATAATTTTAAACAAGGGGTGAGTACCTACTGCTTTTAAATATGAGAGAGCATGATTAATAAACTGATTAATATGCCTCATTAGTTCTAAGCCAATCTATTAATAGTAGTGGGGGTGGTAAAATGTGTGATCAGGATCCTTGCATAATTGGCTTTATCATCTACAATGTAATTAAGTCTATCTATGTCATCCGCAGCTCACCAGCTATACTAACTGGATAAGAAAAAAATCAACGCTTTAGCAGAGCTCGTTTATCAAATACATGTGACGCTAAGAAATGCCTCTTTTATTGCATTTCTAATGCACTCTCCACACTTGTTTAAAAAGCCAGCAACCTGAGAGACTGGCAGGAAGCCCAAGCACCCACATGGCATGCACTGACGATCATCCTCAAAAATAAAAATCCTGCGCTCTCTGTAACGTTCTGACGTGTTACTGGATGATTGTCTGATGACATTTCTTTGGACGCTGCTGGAGTGAACGTCCAGTCACTCACTGCACATTTGGGGGAAAAGCCAAATAGATGAAACGAGAAGGTGTGGCGAGGTCCTGAAAGCTCACTATGGTGCTATGCCAAAGGAGCCCTTGCTATGTCTAGGGCCCATGTTGCAGGGAAATGCTGGCATTCTTTAAAGTGTTAAGAAATCGAAAGGGAAAGTTAGAAGAGTTCAAAATGCATGGAGACTACTTAAAAACACAATAGCAGAAGTGCAACTAGAATACATACCTAAAAGGAAAAAAAAAAGGATCTTCTAGGTCCAAGAAGAAACGAAATGTGGCTCACAAGTGCAGTAGAGGAAGTCATTAAAAACAAGAAGGGTGCTTCCGCATTGGCCACTTAACACCCATTAAGCACCCATTAAGGACAGGTGTTAAAAACCTTGTCCGCACTACAACACCCATTAGAGACACATGTGTCTTCATTGGCTCCTGTGCAATGTGTCTCTAATGGGTGTTAAGAGCCCCTTATTCCTGATTATGGGAAGAATACCTTGGAGGTAGTCTTAATGGGTACTTAATGGGTACTTGTGCAGTTAAGACACATCCACTTAGGATGCGTCCACACCTGCACAAGTGTCCTTAAGTGCCCCCCCCCCCCGGCCTCCATGACTGACTCCTCTGGAGCCAAGCATGGTGAGCCAGGGGCCTCCTATCTCACGATTCCCCAGAAGCCACAGATTGTGGCTTCTGGAGCCGGGGGTGGGGGCTTCACCTACACCCCCACTACCCACCATGGGGCTAGCGTGCACAATCCCCTCCTTGCCTTCAGGCAACCAGGCCGATTCTGACTGCCGGGGTCTGGCGCGCCTCCCTATTGGGCCTCAAGGAGTGTGCGATGGCAGTGGTGATGGCGGCAGGTAAGTGGTGGGGTGAAACAGGATGGGGAGGGGTGTAGGGGTTCCCTTTATACCAAAGCCTCCTCCCCCAGCCTCCCCTCCCCCTGGCCACATCCCCTTAGCCCTAAATGTGGATACCACTGAGGATGCTGCAGCCTTGACTACCATTCACATGGTCCTCCGAGGCCCAGCTAGGCCTTCTAGAAATGCATGTGCACCTCTAAGGCCTAGTTGGGCCTCAAGGAGTGTGCAATGGCAGCAGCAGCGCTGGAAGGTACGTGGGGGGAGGGGCAAGGCGGAATAGGAGGGATGGGGGACTCCCTTCAAGAGTAAACATTAATTGGATGTTCGGGTGTGAAGCCAAAGCCCCACACATTTGCATGGCTGTGTGCGTTTCAAACAGAGTTTAATATTCCCCAATTCGATTTGCAATGGATTGAATGGGGGAAATTGGCTTCGTGCAGTTTTCCAAAGTTTATGAAATGAATACATTTGACTTTGTTGCAGGAAGATTTAAAAATAGTTATTGGACTACAATATTCCTTTGGACATTATAATGAGAAGTGCTACAGAAAAAAGCAAACCGAGGTTCCTCAGTGCCCTGCGTTGCACTGGTGTTACTCCTTAACTGAGTAAAGTTAAACATTTGATGTTTGAGAATGACATGTAACAATGTAATGACCTATCTAATAATCATCCCTGATAAGTCATAAAGCAAAGGTTTGAGCAAATTTAGTCCAATAGATTTTCTCTTAATCAGAAGAGAAATCTATGTGTTCCGACTCAACTGGTTTGTGGGTCACAGCTTTTCTCACCTGCATGTGGCACGTTAGTTGCCTTATGACAACCTTAACAGCACCATAACTAAACCAAACTCAGTCTGACATACTGAGAAACACAGTGGTATAAGAAGTGACAGGGCAGAAGCAGCTGTGCTAGAAAAGACAACCCAGCATGCTAATTGATTGTCCCCCTAGCATTTACACAGGTGTAGCTTCATTATGGTTAATTAGCTTTCTCTGGGTAAATTGTCAGTGACTAGCATTTAGTGTCAAAGTAACTTCACATTCTCCTTAAAGTATTTTGAAAGCTTGAAGACATCAATATTTGTGAATCTTGACCACCAGTGAAAATAACCGGCCTAATCTTAGAAAGACAAAGATATTTTTATATACACTAGGTCTTAATTATTCTGCGACTGAACCTATAAAGAATATTTTCATACTGAAGTGTACAAACTCTGTAAATGCTCAGTGAATTTCTCATAATCAAAGGATCTTTGGCCTTTTCTGCACAGAGCCTTAATACTGATTAATAGTCTGTGTAGGCCTTGTAGATATGCATGTTAGATAGAACTTGATCCAGAGCAGGAAAGTCTTTAATCTGGATCATTGGTAGGCCAGTTTGATTGTGTCTACAACAGTGGTTCTCAACCTGGGGGTCGGGACCCCTTTGGGGGTCAAACTACCCTTTCAGAGGGGTTGCGATGAGTCTCCCGCCGCCCTTCCCCCCACCTCCCAGCTGCTCAACCCCTGTGGTTGGGGGTCTCCACAACATGAGGAACTCCATTAAGGGGTCACGGCATTAGGAAGGTTGAGAACCACTGGTCTACAAGCAGACCAGAGGTCTGAAGAATGCAGGAGCCATGAAGAAGGAATGATTCCTGTGTTTGGAACTTCTGGGGGTGCATTTCAGCAGCATCTTTTGTTCCTAGCCCTCAGAGGTGGGTGGTGGTGGTGGTGGTGGTGGTGGTGGTGGTGGTGGTAGGGCTGCAGAGTTCACAGGAGTTTTGAAGCTGAGTCATGGGCTGATATGGATAAGCATTGTTGGTGCAGATGGCACTGATCCCGCCCATGCCTTCCCATGGTTGGGATCAGTGTGCCTGGCTATTATGAGCAGAATTTAAAAGTCTCAATCCATGTATAGTTTGGGTTAGAGTATAGTTTGAAGTTATTCCTCTTTATTCATCTAGAGTCCTGTGTCCAGTTCTGCGCACCCCAATTAAAAAAAGACATTGACAAACTAGAGCAAGTCCAAAGGAGGGCTACCAAAATGGAAACCATGTCCTATGAGGAAAGGTTGAAGGATCTAGGAATATTTAGCCTACAGAAAATAAGACCGTGATGAGACATGATAGCAGTCTTCATGTCTCTGAAGGGCCGTCACAGTGCAGAGGGATCATTCCTATTCTCACTTGCACAAGACTGGGGGACTAGAAACAATGGGTTGAAACTTCAAGGTAGTCAATACAGACTAGCTATTAGGAAAACATTCCTCACAGTGAGGCCTTTTCTCACTACAGCCAAACAGCTGTAGTGCACTTAGACTAGGACAAACGGGGATGCTTTCCCCATTCACACACAGGCAGGTAAGGAACGTGTCTAGCACCTTGGAACGGGCCCTATCCCAGGGCTTCCTACACACATTCCATCGGACCTCATGGAAATAGGCCTCAGATTGTGCTATAAATAAGGCAGAGCTTGAGAGCAGCTCTGGAATCCTCCATCACTCTTCTCTCCAAAGATACCACTGAAGGGAAGCACTTGAAGAAATTCATCGTGCTTCTCAGCTTGCTTGTCTTCTAACCTGTTGCTTAAGAAGGGTCTGACTTTTAATCTCAAATATTTTCCTCCTTCTTTCCTATAAGTTAATTTGCTTACAATCATTTGGGAATGGAGAGATCTGTGTTATTATGAAGGGATTTTTATTATGAAAAATGAGGTTCTGAGCATTTTAAGGTTCCTTAATAGGATTTTTGACAAAAGATCCACCCTTCATTACAGGTTTCCAGGTAGACAGAGGGTGTGTCCCCAAGCAATAAAAAGCCTGCTAAAAAACTTCTTTTGCCTCTGAGCGCCCCCATGCCTGGCCTTTCTCTGAGCTTCCAGTGCCACAAAAGGAGGAAAATGCACTTTAAAGAAGACTACCAGTGCACTTTTTGGAAGCCACGGGTTTTCCTGGCAGCATTTACTATGGGGACACTCTGTGGCAAAAGGGACGGGGATTGCCACCTGCACACACAGCCATAAAACATTCAGACATCTCTTAGAACTGCAGCAGGTTCCCTTCCTTTCCCTTTCTAAAGGTCAGAATTTTCAAAGAGCCAGAATTGCAGAGAATTGCAACATTGTTATTAGGTGTGAAGTGGGTGATTGCTATAGTCACCGCTGCTGTACGGGGTGGATTTTGACAGTGATCAGAGGGAAAGTATTGAGAGTGAATGAGCGAACAATCACATGGCCAATGGCTGCAGCCACTGCCTTTGCCGCCACGGGAAGCCATTTTATGGGGCAGAGATCTGGGAGACGAACAGAGAACCGATGGCTATTTTCCTTTGGACTTGTCAGGGGTTTCTTCCTGGTTGTGGCCGTGCAGAGCGCAGTCCTTCCCCGTTCCCGCCAGCACCCTATCAACAAGAGAGGGGGTGGGGAGAAAAAAATATGGGCAAAGAAAACACGCTTCAGTGGGGACAGTAGGTGTGTTTTAAAAGCGTGTTTTGCTGAGCCTCATGCGAACGCTTATTCCGGAATTGAACACTTTTAAAGTCCGCTGGAATAGAGGGACGGTAGAGGGAAACTAGAGAGGCAATTAAGTTGCTTGGGGATGCAGCCAGATTCTCTGCCGAGTATTAGAAAGCTTGCATTTTCTTATTTGCTTGGTAGAGAGAAATACTTTACATGCAAAATAGTTTGCATTTAGGCTTCTTTTTGTTTTTTGGACTTATGGTATTTCTGGGCATTTTGTTTGAAAAATCTTGACATTTTTGATATTCCTTTTTCCTCATTGTTTTGAGGAATTTTGGGGTATTGTGTAAGAAAATGGAATTATTTGTAGTGTGGGTTCATTCTGGGTACATATATACAGTATATAGAAATTTGATTTAAAAGTTGGTTATATTTTTAGTGATTTTTTCCCCAGCAAAATAGGGAATATTTTGGCATTTTGAAGGGAATTATAGCACGGCTGGGGAGTTTTGGATGGCCGGGGATGCTTTGAATGCAGAAAGAGGGGTGTAGAGCAGAATTAACTGATCTACATCTCAAATGCATGGAGACCACGCGGAGACGGGCTGGGATGGAACTGCCGCCCCAGCAATGCAAATGCTCCGTTTCCGCGTGTTCTCCGTGCGTTCGAGATGGCCTCGTGCAAAAAGGCCCCAGGATTCTGCTGCTTCTCCATTTCCTGGTTGCTGCTGCTCCCCACTTTGCATTGCTGTTTCAGCTGAAGTGCCTTTCCTCTGCCTAACTACAGAATCATACTGTCGCCATTTTGTCTTTTCTCTTGTTGAATCCTTTCCTGACTCCCTGCAGTGAAGACTTTGATCTCAAGTCCTCATTGTGGTGGAGGGTGAGATCTGTGAGTGACCCTTGCTTGTTTTAGGGTCCCCCATGGATGGTTCAGGGCAAATTTAGGTCTATTTTTCTTCCCTATAGCTCCCTTTTTATTCTAGCTGTCAAACATGGCCTTAAATGACTGCATAGATTAAGAAAAGAATGCCAGTCTGTGTAGCTTGTTTCCCCAATTCAGCAGCACAGTTAAGCTGCTGCAGTGCACCCCAAATCAATGTGTACCTAGTAGTGCACACTTTCTATTGTGTTTGCTTGCTGTATTGACACTGAAAATCAGCTCTGGGCTGTCCGTTTTGATGTTTTCATTGTTTTAACTTATTCAAGCCTTTTCACTGTGTTTTAAATAAAAGATCTGATTAGTTTTCAAAGAACCCTGCATTGAGCAGGGGGTTGGACTCAATGACCCTGGAGATCCCTTCCAACTTTATGATTTTACAGTTCAATAATCTTTGTTCCTAGTTTTTATGCCTCTCTGCCTCTTTCTCCAATTAATTCTCCATTTTCAAAACCATTTAGTTGAAAAGGTCCCACTAGAAATCTTGTATCTGGGCAAGAGCGTTTTCCTCTATTTTAAGTGTCCACAAGGCATAGCTGGAATTTCTTGCCAAGAAAAATATAAACAACCTCAGATATGTAAACAATACTACTTTGATAGCAGAAAATGAAGAAAAAATAAGGAGCCTCTTGAGGGTGAAATAGGAGAATGCAAAAATCTGCCTTGAAACTTAACATTAAAAAAAAACCACTAAGATGGCAAATGGTCCCATTACTTCCTGGCAAACAGAAGGGAAGGAATGGAAGCAGTATCAGACGTTATTTTCCAGGGTATAAAGATCACTGGAGATGAGACTTGAATCAAGGAATGAGGAGGAGGAAGAGGAGGAGGTTGAGAGTTGACTTTTGTACCCCACATATAAGAATATAGGCCTGGAGAAGCCACTGCACAAGACCAAACTTGCTCCTTGGTTATAAAAGCTATGTCAAGCCTGGACAGCATTTTAAAAAGCTTTCTGTCTTTGTCAGTATCACCTTACTGACAAAGATCCATCTAGTCAAAGTGATGGTTTTCCTAGTAATGACATATGGCTGTGAGAGCTGGACCTTAAGAAAGGCTGAGTACAGGAAAATTGATGCTTTCAAATTGTGGTGCAGGAAAAGACTTTGGATAGACCCAAGACTGAGTTAGGCTAAGTGTTACATCGCAGGCCAGCAAGGCAACAGGAAAACACTTGCGCAACTTATTCAGTTCCAAAGGGTTCAGGCGTACTCGAGGTCAATTCCAGTCCAGGGTCTAGGAGTCCAGAAAGTCATCAAGGGTCAGTCAGTCCAAAGGGTCAGCAAGTCACAAGGAGTCCAAGAATACAGGCACAGAGTAACAGGGGGCTGCAAAGATGTCTGCAACACTGAGGCAAGGTGGGTTTGCTCCTTAAGTAGATAAGTCATTGCCTCGCTCACTGTGTAGTTGAGCTAATCGCTCTGATCTGCACCTCAGCTGCTTCTCAGCAGGTGAGGAGAGGGCCTTTGATGAGGCTCACTGCTTGTAGATTCATAATCAGAGCTGTCTGGCTGCTCACCTAGAACTGGCCTTAACCCTTCAAGGTCTGTAATGCCCTGCTGTGGTTGCTCCTCAGTCTGTGGTGGCATTGCAGGCAGAACTTCCTCCTCTGATGAGAAGGAACGGAGCATGACACTAAGACAGTTTGGGACACTTTCTCCATCTGCACACAAACAATTTCTAAACCATTTTAAATGATTGGTAATGGGGAGAAAGAGGATCCAAACCATTTCTAAACCACCTTATTCCATGAATGGGAATTCACCCAGAGGTGAGACACTGCTTGTGATCACAAAAACAAAACAAAAACCCTCTGTAGGCAGACCAGAAACAGCTTAAATGTTGTTCTAAGTTGGGATCATTCACGCTTCAGTTTCCCCCTCTATCGATCTGGAAGCCCTGCCAGTTATGTTTTTCACTCTTAGAGTTTGAGGAGTGAAATGGCCACAACTAGACTGTGAGTGTTTATTTGCCCTGTCCCCTGGTCAACCAAAAGTGGCCCTTTATCCCTTGTGTAGATGCACCAATGATGATACTCTAAGGCCCAAGTTATAGACAACTGTTACTTTTCACTCTAAAAGGAAATCTGCCTAAATTCCACATGAAGAGAGAATAGACACAAAATGTATGGCCACTGCATTTTTGCACACCAAAAGAAATAGCATGTCTAAATTATAACAGGTTCTTAATAAGATAATAAGTCAATGTAATAACTATAAGGGTAAAGTTATTTACCCCAGTGAAAATGAATATATATTTAATTTTCGTGGCTCAGAGCCCAACCATATTTATATCAACATATATAGATTATAACTCAATATAAGAAACACTAGAACAAAATAAGCCAAGTAAAATAAGCCAGACACGTTTCGACCCCAACCTGGGGTCTTCCTCAGTGGCTTATATTTAACTCGTAAAAAGAAAATATAAATCCTAAGTTAACTTCAGCTCACAAGAGTGACTCTGGGCCTTTCTGCACTTGGCCTTATTCTGGAATATATCTCAGGATAGCAGTCTGCTGGTGACAAGCTAATGCAGACCATGGCAGGCCTCACTTGGGGCCTTCCATAGTCTGCACTAGCATGCAGATGGCAGGTCCCTATTCTGGGATATATTCCAGAATAAGGCCAAGTGCAGAAAGGGCCTCTGACTTTCCAAAGTTTTATAATGGCTGCTCTCTCTCTCATTTTTGCTCTGCTCTGTTCCTGTGGAAAACTGTTCCTTCAAAATGTTTGTTACAGCACCTACATCCCTGTGCAAGTCTCTTTTATTTATCATCCATGAGCATGAGGGAATGACTTTAAAATAATTTCCCCTCAGAACTGTTCAGCTACAATTTGGTTTGCCACATTGAAATCAGTGCTTAAAGCAGATCTATGTATCCAAAAATGCACTTCTCCACAAAACAGCTTTAAAAAAAAGTGCCTAAAAGTGGGAATGTGTCTTCTAACAACTTGTGAATGGAACTCCATGTCATAATAAATTATTGGTCACCTCAAATAAAATAACAGGACAGGCAAGCTATGTTTCTACCTCACAAGTGAAGCACCTGTTACAATGTCTTCTTCCACATTTACACCTGTGGTGGCAGAAAGTGCCTCGCTGTAATGACACCATCCCATAAGTGGGTGTGATTGCTCTCCAGGGCTCTGACTTTGTGAAGGCAAAATTTCACTATGCTCAATGGACCAACATTGGAGCACTGCTCTGAATAACACCTCCTCACTCCAAAATGGAAACAAGGGGTCATTCCACACTTAGCTTTGGGCCACTCTACAGTGTAGATGACGGTCCTCACTTCTGCATCATAGACCACTTACAGCTGGTTCATTCCATTCACACAGGATGGAGTGTAATCTAGACCCAGGCACTCTTAGTTTGGTCAGCCAGTTTGGTCTAGTGGTTAGGGAGCCGGACTCTTATCTGGAAATACCAGGTTCAATTCCGCTAAAGCTGGGTGACCTTTAGCTAGTCACAGCTCTCTTCTGAGCTATCACAGCCCCACCTACCTCACAGGGTATTATGTTGTGTAAAGAATGGAAAGCTTTGTCAACCACTTTGAGTCCCCTTAAATGGGTGAAAAAAGCAGGGTAGAAAAGCCAACTCTTCTTCTTAATTAGGTAGCCCTGATTAAACAAGACCCAAACTGAAACAAAAGCATTCACACGCCTCCATTTTCCAGACTATTGTGGGAACCACTTCAGACACATACCAAATGGGTTGCCCAGGGGCTCTGAGACTAGGTACATTCATTTTTAGCCCTTGGAAGCTGCCCCTGAAGCTTGTGTGAGTTTCTGGGTGGATGCAGGAGCTGGTCTGAAAGAGCCATAAAGACATTGCTGTTCCAGACCACTATTTGCTGGATCCTGATCATTACCTTTGAATGCAGAAAGGCCCAAAGAGGCCTCCCTTCAGATCGCAACTGGAGCATGTCCCCCACATACCCAGGACACAGTTATTTGTATTTTCAAATGGAGACATGACCACCTTCTCACCTCTTTGGAGTCTATATTAATCTGCAATATAATCAAGCCTAACAAACATTGGAAGAGACAATGCACTTTCTGTCTGGGAAAAAACATACTACAGAAAATGCAGATCTGAAAAAAGAAAACTACTGCACATTGAACATAAGATCTCAGATTTTGGTATGATTTCCCCATAGCAGAAGCTGATGCTGTGCAAGGTAGAACATGCGTGTAGCTATTTCTCTAGGTAATACAATAGCTAGAAGGTTGCGCACTAAAAGCAGTATTTGAATTCTTGTGTTATACTTAGTATGAATAATAGGTGAATATGATAATCATGCTTATTCAATATTTTTCTTAAGTGGAACAATATTGCAACAACAGACATAGAAATTGCATTCGTGACTGAGACACGTAGTTTAACACCATGAGAAATGATGCAAATAATATTGTTTGGACACTGTGTGGTTCCACTTTATATTAAATAAGCCAGAATTTCTCATTGCACTATGGGAAACACAGGTGAGCCACACAACTCTGATTACTTCTGAGCTCGATCTGTGAATGCATAACTTCAGTGAGATTTAGTTGAGGACTTCTTGCAGATCTCCTCTCAATGGTCCTCCAAGACAAAAGGCCTATTCGCACTCCAGTATGCAATCAGCACAGCTTGGTAAAGAGCATTCACTAGGCTGCTACAGCCTAGAAGTGCCCCCCCCCCCGCCCCCTCACCAGTGCTGTACTATTTGCAGCTGAGAAGTGGAGCATGAAATTGTGCTCCACGCATGTCCCAACCTATCTCCCGGGTTTACCTGCAACATCCAGTGGGGACAGCATTTGCTCTTCTTCCGGGGATGCTGCAGGAGTCCCACCCTCTGGCTGGTATGGTTGGCCACTGCCACCTGCGTCACATGTTCTGTTACACGTTGGCTGGCAGATGGCCGATTGATTGATCCGGGGGAGAATGGAGACCCGTCTGACCTGGCAATGTGCTTCACCACCCCTGTATTGAGTCCCCCGCTGACCTGCCTATGCAGGGCATCACCTGGGGGGTGCTTGGATGCTCCCCTTGCCATCCTCCTTCCGCCCTCTCAGCAGTATCACAGGGCTTTCCCTTCCCCCTTTCAGGGGTCACCGCCACCTGAGCTTCAAGGTTTAACACAGAGTCCAGGAGTACCCCCAAGTTATACACCTGTCTCTTCCAAGGCATTGCAACCCCATAAGGACCAACAAAATGGACCCAAGACCCTGTGACACACAGCACCTCTGTCTTGTCTGGATTCAGGTTCAATTTATTGGCCCCATCCAGCCCATTACCACCTCCAGACACCTGTCAAGCACTTCAACTGGCTCTCCTGATTCAGATGACACAGAAAGATAGAGTTTGGTATCATCTGTATATCGATGACACCTCACTCCAAATCTCTTGATGACCTCTCCCAGCAGCTTCATGTAGATGTTAAATAGCATGGGAGATAAGATCGACCCCTGGGGAACCCCACAAGGGAGTTCCCAGTGTGTCAAATCAGTATCTCTCACAGCCACTATCTGAGGTTGGCTCTGGAGATAAGAGTGGAAGCAGTGCTTGGCAAACTCCTAAACTCTGTAGCCTTTCCAGGAAGATACCGTGGTTAATGGTATCAAAAACCACTGAGTGGTCCAGGAGAGCCAACAGGGTAGCATTCCCCAAGGAGGTCAACAACCAGGGCAACCAAGGTGTTTCTGTACCATAACATGCCAGCAGTTGAACAGCAACAACTCTCTAGAACAGCAGTTCTCAACCTGTGGGTCGTCACTCCTTGGGGGTCAAACTACCCTTTCAGAGGGGTCACAACAAGTCTCCTGCCTTCCCGCCCGATCCCCATCCAAAATGACCTGCCCCCGTGGTTGGGGGTCTCCACAATATGAGGAACTTCTTTAAGGGGTCATGCCATTAGGAAGGTTGAGAACCGCTGCTCTAGAACCTTACCTAAAAAAGGTATGTTAGCCCTTTGGGGATAGTTATTTAAACCTTCTGGGTCCAGGGAGGCCCTCTTCAGGAGGGGATGCACCACATCCTGTTTCAGGGCTGGTGGAACCACCCCATACCTGAGTGGCATTCACTACCCCCTCCTTTTTGCTGCCATCACTACCACATGGTAGGCACGATAATGTGCTCTAACTCGTGTTCAGTCAGACTCACAGCCAGATTTACACCAGCTGTGCTCTAGCCATTAACCTTCCTGTTTCATAGCCTGGAGCTCCATGGAATACCAAGGAGCTTTTCAAGCTCTACAAGCATGCCAAGGGCCCTTGGGAGCAATCATGTCAATAGGCCTGCTCATCTCCAGATTCCAGAGAGAAACCAGGGATTTGACAGGAGCACCAGTCACGCCAGCTGGAAAATCCCCAGAGCATTCAGGAATCGCTCAGATTCCATAAGTCTCTGGGAGCAGACCATCTTAGAGGTCCCTTCCACCTCTATGATTCTATCATTCTATGAAAATAAACTCCTGGATAAGACATTGAAAACAAGCATATAACCCCTCTAGTCATTGTATTATAACTGGTGGACCTGCAGTTTGAATTTAGAATCTCAACCATGTTCAAATACTTTTGGTTCAAAGCAGGAGCTGGCTTTCCAAATGGCAAATCTCAAGCCATGTGTGAAAAGCCACAACTATTTTAATTGAAAAGCATGTAGACCTCCTCTGAGCTGAGTTTTGCATGGAAATAAACAGCAACGGAGAAAAGGGGACAGGAGGTAGGAAAATGATTGGATCATTTCAATTCTATTCAATTAAATATGAACAGGTGCCACTTCAAAAGCATGGCAGAGCTGATTCTGTTTTCCTGCAATTAATGAGCTTAGTTTTGATGATGAATTTTGAGGAACCAGACTCAACCACTCAGACAGTGAGCTTGCTGCAATTTATATCTCCAATGAGGAAAGACTGAATATAAGCAACACAAAGGGGTGGGAAGCAAACTATTGACATAAATAGTCAAATTCCATCTACATAACCAAAAAAAGATTAACGTAATGAAGGAGTTGGTTGTAGAGTTAATTGTGGACACAGCCTGGAAGCAGATGCAGACCCTGTTCCCCTCCCCCTTGAAATCTGATGAAACACTTGGCAAGGTGGTGCAGAAGGATTCATGCTCTTAACAGATTAAGTTGACAGTGTGGTCTCTAAAACATGGGAAGAAGAGAAGAAACAATTAGTCCTGAAGCATTCTGCTCACCCAAATGGCAAGTGCAAATCCTTTTAGGTTTTCCAAATCCAGATCAGAGGCTGCCATTACCCGCCTCACAATTCTTATTATAATATTCACACACATCCAGCAGAATGGCCCCAAGTGAATGATAATTAAATTCTGTTGGAGATCAGCCACATTTCCACAACAAGGGCAATTAGGCCTGGCAAGAAATGGAGTTAACTTGTGTTCTTTGAACATGAAAAATACCTCCTCTTGACAAAAGAAAAACTTGCTGCATTTCTAGAAGATAAAACCTGAATATTTGTTATGTTCTGTATTCAAATGCAAGACTTAAATTTTCAAGATTTCAAAATGGAAATCATTTTTGCTAACTATTAGCTCGAGTTTGATTTATTTTACAATTGATTCCACATTTACATAGGTGAGTATCATCTATGCATCTCCAGTTACCTGTTCCATGCCTGTTTCTAATCAACTGACTTGGAACTAGGGATGTGCACAAATATTCATGCTGTTTGGAATTTGTATGGATTTGTATGCACACAGACCCAGAAGTGCCTTAGAAGGAGGCATTGTGGCGGTGAGGACAGTGTGGGGGTGAGTGGGGTGCAATTTGCCCATCTCAGCTATAGCAACAAGTTGCTAAGCTGAAGTAACTAGGACAAAGGGTACATCCTGGGTCACTGTAGCTTTCCTAATATCTCTCTGAAACAAGGTCTCAGAAAAGGCATAACATCCTCTTATCATTTTTATAACATCCACTGTGTATGTGTAAACAATGTACAGCATTCAAGGATGGTAACATCTTATCCGGTTATGCCAAATATGGGCACCCCGGGGGGGAAATTTCCATTGAGAAATGTATTCTGTAACTGGGCATAAAAAGCCTGTAAATCTTCAGTAAAGGAGACTCTTTCACTTGGCAACCATCCTGCGTGTGAGCCTCAATTCATTACTACAGGACAGGTAAGTGGGGGGATGGGGACAGAGGGGTGGGGGAGGGATGGGGGAGGTTTATTCATTTTATGCATGAATATTCCTTAGACTATTCATGCACCAATATGAATAACCCTACATTTGTGGAGGTGGGATTGGTCAAAGCTGAATTTTCCCACATTCTATTTGTGCCAAATTGAATGTGGGAAATGGGTTTTGTGCACACCCCTACTTGGAACAAATCCTAAATGTTAGGACAAAGCACAGATTATCCCATGCCAATAAGATTAAAAATGAACCACACTGAATCATTTATCAGCCAAATGAAGACTTACACACTGACCTCCTCGAGTTACATACCATTCTTCCCATCCTCCTACCTGTCTGCCTTCTGCCCCGGCCTTTGGCTAAACAAGGAAGCTGTGTTTCCTCCCAGAAACTGTTACGGTTTTAATAAATAAATAAATAAATATGTCTTACAGTATGGCTAGCAATAGAGCTGTCTCAATTACATCAGCGATCCAATTAGGAATTCTGGGGACTGTAATTTACTCAATAGTCTTGGCATTAGAAACTCAAATTAGTACTTGAACGGAGTGTTCATAGGGACTGAGATCCATTTATCTGATGCAATATCAGATGGAATGGTAGGGCAGGGGTTAGATTAAAGCAGCAATAGGCATCTTGTCTTTGATAATACCAAATTACACTGTGATCCACAGCTATCATAAGAACATAAGACAAGCCCTGCTGGATTAGGCCACAGCCCATGTAGTCCAGCATCCCGTTGCACACAGTGGCCCACCAAATGCTCATGGGCACCCAGAGAGCGAAGATGCTTGTCCAATAGGGGGGCTAGGTGGGCTGCGTCTTGCGCGCTCCCACAATGCCACCCTCAGTTCGACGCTGGACGGCGATGAGGTAAGTCCTCCGTCGCGCGCGCGTCGTCCCAGGGCCCTGGGGGAGGGGGGGGAACATCTTCGCTCTCTGGGTGCCCCGCTGTGGGCACCTAGAGAGTGTAGATGGGCCCGATCCGGGCCGGAGGGTGGTTGGGGGTGGGGGTTTTGGGGACTGGGGGGGGTGGGACTCATCTGCGGGCTGCAGGCGCCTAGATCCAGGCGCCTGCAGCCCGTAGATGGCCGCGATGGGGGCCGGAGGGTGGTTGGGGGTGGGGGTTTTGGGGACTGGGGGGGGGTGGGACTCATCTGCGGGCTGCAGGCGCCTAGATCCAGGCGCCTGCAGCCCGTAGATGGCCGCGATGGGGGCCGGAGGGTGGTTGGGGGTGGGGGTTTTGGGGACTGGGGGGGGTGGGACTCATCTGCGGGCTGCAGGCGCCTAGATCCAGGCGCCTGCAGCCCGTAGATGGCCGCGATGGGGGCGCGGGGCGAGCCCTTGGAGATCAGAGCCAGGGGCTCTGATCTTCAAAGGGGTCCGGCCCCATAGGGGCCTTGCCCCGGGCCCCATGATGGGTGCCCGGGTGCCCGGGCATCTTCGTGCCAGCCCGTAGACCTGGCACGAAGCACGGGGCGGGTGGCTTGACAGCGCTGCCCGCCCCTTGGGTGCTCTCACCCAATGGGCGGGCAGCGCTGCGGCCGAATCCCCGCCCCTGGCCGGCCTTTGCCAGCCAAGACAGCTCCCGGCGCTTTCACCTTTCGCACACAGGCGCGCCGGAATGCGTTCCGTCGCGTCTGTGTGTGAAAGGTGAAAGCGCCCGGAAGTGTCTTAAGCTGCTCGCCTGCACGCGTTCCGTTTGGAACGCGTTGCAGTGCAGAAATCCCTATGGTCTATCCACATAAGTTAAAGATTGATCCCTGGGGAGAAAAGAAGAATATCTTTTATTTTTAAAAAAATAAGATGGAGGATTTCCTTGGAAGTGGATCCTATGAAAATGTGCTGAATTATGGAATTTTTGTGTTTGTAAGGATCTGCTGAGTCTATAGGAAGCTATTCACCATTATTGCACTTTAACTTAGAGGAGACAGGAGGGGAAAAATAAGATAAGGGTTTTGATCTCAAAGTTTACTGTTTGTTTTGGGAAAAGACAATGTTAGTAGTAAACATAAAGGGATTAACTGCTTCAAGGCAGCTTGCAAATTAGTTTTCCACTCAAGAGGAAGCCACAGCTTAATCTTTATCTGAGGACAAATTTTTGGGAGAAGCCACAGGGAACTCGGCACGTAGTCAAATTTTCAGTCATTAATGAGTAATGGAGTCAGCAGTTCAATGGCCAATTTTTGCCATAAAAAGGCAGCAGAACAAGAGTATGGTGTCTGTGTCATGTGAGGACCACTCACGTGCACTTTGACCACCCACTGCTTCATTTTGGGGTGCATAGCACACCCTTACTTGCTTTGTGTTTTGGGAATTGAAGTCATAAATGTGATTTCTCTTAAATTTTTGGAAACTTTGTAACATTTTGAAAATGGGGTTGCCTGCCCCTCTCCTTGGTTTTTCTTTTCTCTCTCTTAGTTCTGCTCAAACTAATGAGATCAGGCTTTTGCGAAGAAAAACTTGAAATTCTGGTTTTTCTTGGAAGAGGGAGAGACAGCCTTAGAGAACTTCTGCTGGCACAAGAAGTGGGCGGAGTTTTACTGCAAAAAGAGGGCATTTAAATTTTCTGCCTTGCAGTTTGGATCTCTCTGGCAAAAACTAAAAAGACCATTTTTAAAAGCATTTATTTTTAATTTTGAGAGATTTTTGCTCATTTTTGAACATCAGACTGGCCAAGGTAGAATATTATTTTCAATTAAAGTCATTTTTCATTTGGTTTTTGAGTCAGAAGGGAGAGTAAAGGTTTCTGTACAGGTGAGCTCAGCCCCCCCCCCCAACTTTTAGGCTAGGTGGGCATGGGCTTTTTCCTGAAGAACTATTTTTAAATCTTACATTTTGCAGTTTGAGTTTGGGCTTTGTTGGTCAGAGCAATTGAAAAAGACCATTTTCAAACAATATTTCTTTTTAATTTGGGGGGATTTTTATTCATTTTTGGAGATCAGTCTGACCATTCCCAATTTTTAGTCATTTTTTTGTTCCTGAAAGAGATGCAGTTTGCTGGAATAATACATCTACAGTTTTTGAACTCTTGGGCATGGAGAAGACAATATGGTGGTGAGAACAATAGAAGATACCTTTCCACTCGCTTTCCCCCTGTTTTTCCGTAAAGGTTTAGGGCTACGGAACTTTTCCTAGTATTAGGGCTAATTCTATTTTCTTTTTTTTTCTTTTTGGCTTTTATATGTTTTCTTTAAGATTTGAAATTGTTCTCATGGGAATTTCACTCTCATTTTTCAGGGTTTTGCCCATAAAAGGCAATTTTATGGTGTTTTGGGAATTTTCTTTGCTGCCTAGGTTTTGTGCTTAGTCTCAATAATGGGGTAGACTTGGTTTAATGCATAAAGATTTTAATGGGATTTAGCTATGTTTGGGGTTTGGGGGCATGTTTATCTCTGTTCTTTTAAATGTTTAAATGAAATTTATATCTCATTCGGCTTTATGTTTCATTTTAACTTTCCTTCTTTATTTCTAATAAATACTTTGCAATGATTTAACAAAGAAATGAGTTTAAATTTGGTGTACCTTTGGGCTTCAAGGTAATTCAGATTATCCAAAATTTTGCTTTCCACATTTGCTTACAGTTTATCCTGGAGCAATGTTGGTAACAGTACCTCCCCTAACCATCGGTCAGGGCAATGGAGGGTGCTAAAACATCACACGCTCCTCCTCCCTCCAAACGTAACCAGGGCTTGGTTTTGCCATTTGTTTAGTTGACACCACCACCCCTGGGATGCTGGCTGAGGAAGAGGAAGGAGAAAGGTAAGTTTCTGTGGGAAACTTCCCACCCACGGCCGTCAGACCTGTTAGGAAAATTCCAGACCACTATGAAGACCAGTTGCCGCTCTATCAGCAAATGCTATTCATATTAGTTTTTTAATAAGCAGATGGGTCAGAGAGAAAAAGATTCCTTTTAATTTTGTATGCTGCAGCATAGGTAGTTCACTTTCCATAACCCCATCAAGAAAAACTTCAAACCTCCCACATTCCAGAACACAATTTATACCTAAACCACGGCTGGTGATTACAATTTCCCATTAACACCTTCCAAGTACAAAAAAGACATACATATCAGATTTCTCTGACATGCGCAGTAAAAACTAAGTCCATAGCTGACTGGTTTAGACCAGTTACTCTTTGAAGACCTCTTATCATGTCTCTTGGCAAACACACTGTCCTTGAGAACATTGCTCACATATCCTCGATTTTTTCTTTATACTTTTGTGTTTGCAAATTTCATCAACCATCTTATACAGTTCAGACCAATTTTTTTGATAATCTTTTCAGACTGGATGTTTGCATTCCTTATGAACTTAAAATGTCTCGGTTCACACTTTCAGATTTCCTCAGGATGTATGGAGCAGCCATCAATCCATTTAAGATATTTATTCCAGTCCAAAAATAACTCCTCATTTTGGTTCTTGTTTAGTCCATAAAACCTGGATACAATGTTGAAACATTTATACCTTCAAACTACTAAGACACAAGAAACAAATTAAACAGATGGAATAAGCACAGATGAAATCTTAAAACTTGCAATGATACATGTTAAACAATAAATCAGTTTATCAAAAATATCTGATACCAATACTGATTCAGGGAATCTTTTATATTTCCTCCTACTGCCATGCCAACTTGACCTTTTCTTTTACACTACCATAATACTATGTCTTTAGATTTCCTGTAAGATAGAATAAACACTTTAATTATTTAACTAACATGAAAAAAAAATTCTCATATGGTGGGGGTTTATACATTTACATATATTTGCCCTCTTTCCTTCACCCTATTAAAGATTTTGTCAATCTGTAATGGAATTCATCACCCTGCCATTAGCAAAATATCAGAATTAAAGATTATACTTAACCAAAAACATAATTAATGATGTACAGTTCTTTTCCCTTTTATGTCTCCTTTTTCAATGTAGCATGCCATCTTCCCTCTTTTGGTAGGGAAGGCTCAAACCTAATTTACTCTTGTGGTGTCCATTCATCATCAGACAGGATCCAAATTACATCTTAATTCATCAAACCTTCAAACTTGTCAGACTGGTAAAAGAATCCTTTAAACACATTATAGAATAAACAACTTCTGTAAAACTCAAACAATATCATTTTTTAATAAAGATATATACAATACACTTCAACCAGAATTCAAGTTCAGAAATTATATTCTAATCTGGGCTTTTCTATTAAAATATAATCATGGCCATACCCAAACCTCATTTTACAAAAATTTTCTCCCTTGTAGTAGTATAAAACCTTCTGAAATTTCTTCTTTCAATCTTCAGATTACATGTCTCAAAATCGTTGCAATTTTATTCACCTAAATCATGTTCTCAAAAATATCCTCTTGTGATGTTTTCTTCCAAGATAAGAACACATGCTCCGTTGGACCAGGCCACATTCCATCCAGTCCAGCATCCTGTTGCATCAGGCAGCCCATCAGATACTCACGGGCATCTCAAGCAGAAACAAAGGTTCTAACCTTCAACCTTCCAAAATTTAGTTTGCATGCCAAATCCAGCATTGGCCTCTTTTTCTTGTTCTTTTCATTGTTCAGCAGTGCATCATCTTTCTGGGTGCTTCCAGCATGCCTTTGCTTTTAAAAACACTTAAACATGAATTATTATTGTATTGCACAGTCTTTAAAAAGTATACAAGCAATTCCAGCAGCAGAATGTAAATTTTGAGTAAAGTAACTGTCCATGTTTCCTTATAAGCAAAAATATTCAAAAATCTTCTTGGCAAATATTCAAAAAATTAAACCCTATAACACGTAAAACCTATTTTTTATTTACTCCTCCTGAACCCTTTACGAACCCAAAAAACCCATGAAAAGCCCAGGTGACATATTTCTGTCATATCAAGTCCTTTTTAAAACACAACCCATTTTAAGCACTTTCCCATTAATATAAGCATCTTCAAATACCCAGTGGACCTTTGAGACAACCATCTTCTAGAGGCTCTAGAGAAGTTTTCGTATTTCTTAGAGGAGAAACCTTATTATTATTATTATTAATGAACACCCCTTCCCCTTTGCCTTTAGATCCTAGTGCACTTTCCATCCTTCCAGGATTTTCTTTTAAATTTCCACCATACATATAAACGACCACTCTTATTTTCTTTTCTCTCTCTTTTTTTTTTACCTGTGGAACTCTCTGCCACTTCATATGTGCATACTCCATTTCCTTATAACATTCTATCTATGAAATTTCAAATAAAAAGGATTAACATACCATTTTACACATCTTTTAACCAATTGTATTTAAGAATACTCATAAGGCATTGTCTTGCTTCACAATATAGCAGGGGCTTGTTTTATTTACCTTTAATTTAACCACTTTCAACATAGGCTCAAAAACAGCAATTATTTTTTAAACCACTTCATCTTCAAGAATATTTATAAGTTGTCTACAAAAATCAACAGCAGGTGTTACTCATTTTCTAAGAAATTCGTTTATGTCACTGTTAAAAAATTTCTTATATGTATTTAATTAAACTGAGATATTAATACTTATTGCTTCAAAAAGCCCCACAAGAAATCTACACTAGCCACATGTTGGACCATCTACAAACCAAAGATAACCACAGCGAATAGAACCATTCATCCTCGTATTCATCCTCTTATCAGCTTTCACTCCCTAAATTCTCCCAAGAGAGCTGAAGGACACACTCCTTTATCTAAGCTAATTAAACTTCTAGAACCAACATATTAAACTTTTAAAACAGGCATATTCAATATTAAATAAACTTAACAATTATTTGATAAATGTTACTAACACCTTACTAAAGCTTAATTATCATATTCAAAATGTTTCCCCCCCACTGGCTTGTTCAAATATACTTATCCCCCCTTTTTTTTCTTCTCCCTCTCCATAGGCAAGCTTGTACAGAAGCAAATTAGCAATTAATATGCAATTAATACCTTAATATAAAAAGATTTATATGTTTTACATCTCATAGCCTCTTACATCTCAGCATCTTCCCTAAAAACTTTAAACAATATGAACAAAAATATAAACAATAACCCCCCTTTTTTTCTAAGAACAAAGAAGTAAACGGCATCCTAGTTAGATTTACACATTTCACTGCATTAAAATAAACCCTCTTATTAAATCCCAAAAAGAACCCACAAAACCACAACTGATTAACCTATGTTTACTAAACACCTTTTTAGAATAAATATTTCTTTTACATTATTGCCCATACACGTAACTTTGTACCTTTCTTGAACCCTTTAAAAACTTGTTGCCACTTTTCACTTTCAACATAAATGTAGAATTTTCCTACTGTTCCCTCCTAATAGGAGTCCTAATCCATATGACCAAAATTATCCCAGAGACAACTACCTAGACTTTTTCTTTACTGGCTAAAGCCAACCTGTTGATTGCTTCTGAGTGCTCCTTAATTACAAGACCAGCCATGTTTTAATACTAGCTAACTGTAGTCTCAGTTATGAGAGACACAGAATCCTATTACAATTGCTGCTTTTGATTCTCAAATGTCCTTATTAAGAAAAAAATTAATATCATAACCTAACCTATGCCATTCATACTCTCTTATATTAATAATAATACAAATAATCTCATTACCAATCTATTTCTTCTTGTAATCTCTTATACCACTAATTTTCCATTCAAAATCAGTTACATTTCTATTGTTCTTCTTTACACTATTATTATATTTATGTAATTAATACATTCCCTTTATTTATTATATCATTTATTAAGTTTCCAACTACCTTTATTTCAATATTTCCTTCCCTTTTGATCCCAGCTAGTTATCAAATTTACTTTATTTTCAAACAATATCCAACAACATATGAGAAAAGATAAAAAAAAAAAGGCCGAAGAGAAAAACAGAAAGATTAAGGCTTTTTATTATTATTATTATTTACATTTATATCCCGCCCCATACCCGAAGGTCTCTGGGCGGGTTACAACTTTAAAACAACAAATTAAAACAGAATACACATTAAAAGACGTTAAAAATTTTCGTACATATAAAACAATATACAACATGTTTAACTTTTTTTTTATACTTTTCAAAATTAACTGATCTGCTTCTTACAAATCTATAAATTTGGGTAAAGAGAGTCCTAATTATTGCCCCTAGGCATATTCAATGTGTCTTATGAATAGCATTTAACAGCTGAAAATACTCACCTTTGTTTTGGAAAACATGTGACTCTCACCCAACCTGCTATATAAACTACTCATGTATATGATTCTGGGCAGTGCCTCCTTTTAAAAAACAAAAACAAATTTGCAACTAGGACCAATATTTGAACATATTCTAAGATATATAGAATGACTCAACAACTTCAATGCCCCTCTTTATAATTTATTCAAATAAAAATAGTTAACTCTGTCCCCTCCTTTTTTAGCAGTTCAATAACTGTATCTCCTTTTCAATTCAAGCAGCTTTGCTTAAAACACCTCTAAAATAAAACACCAAAAAACCCTTATTTCTTATATTCCTCTGCTTTTGTGAAACAAGATAAATTGCCCACTTCACAACCCTTGACCCTGTACCTTCATGTTTTCTCGTCCCTCTTAAACAAATAAACATAAACTTTCTCAGTTCAGCTTCGTACCTGCTCTCCCCTCCTTATTCAACTCCAACAATGCCTCAACTTCAAATCATCTCCGACTTTCCTTGCACCAACTAGTTAAATCTTACAAAAATACCTATTAAACAAACATACTTAAACATCAGGATTTTTAATACCCTTCTTTTAATTTCGAAACAGAAAAAAATTGATTATGTGCCAGCTTCCCACCTTTTTCTCATACGCACTCACACACACACACAGAGGCACACAATGCAAACACACACGCCTGCGCAGTTGAAATTGCTTTGTTCTTTAGCAAACGTTGCTCACCCCTTTTTACTATCCATCTTTAGGACATATACATTTAAAACATACATAAATTTCACCAATTAGCTCTTGCTCATACCCCCTTTATTTTTCAGACAAAAACAGACTACATTAATACACAAACTTACACAGAGACAGACAGTGCACTAGACTTGTGCATGCCCACACAACAAAAACTTATTTACTTACAAGCTTTTTTCAGATTCCCATATACAACTCCAAGTTCCATTTTTTTGGCTCCCCTAGCCTTCCAGATACTGCGTCTCAGTATCTAGTAAAATCACACGACCCTAAAACTCGCTCTATCGAATTCTAGGAGTTTTGTGACTTTTTTCCATCATTCACTCCCCCTGAGTGATGACAGAATTGGTACGTACCTTAAAATTTGCACTATCGAATTATTTTACCCTATGGAATCTGCCCCAATCATTTTATCTCTGATCCAGCCTGCCAATTTGTCTCGGGTTGACTTTGGGTTTTTTCCAAGCCATCAATCAGACCTCAGGCCTGCTTTAAACTTAAGCAGGGGCGCCGTCCTGATAATTCTTACTGATCTCTAGAAAAAAACCCAGTCATAATTTATATCCCCGGACGAGCCCCCAAATTGTTAGGAAAATTCCAGACCACTATGAAAGCAAGTTGCCACTCTATCAGCAAATGCTATTCATATTAGTTTCTTAATAAGCAGATGGGTCAGAGAGAAAAGATTCCTTTTAATTTTAGTATGCTGCAGCATAGGAAGTTCGCTTTCCATAACCCCATCAAGCCAGAACTTCGAACCTCCCACATTCCAGAACACAATTTATACCCTAAACCACGGCCGGTGATTATAATATTCCCGTAATGCCTATACAGAAAAAGACATACATATTAGATTTCTCTGACATGCGCAGTAAGAACTAAGTCCACATCTGACTGGTTTAGACCAGTTACTCTTTGAAGACATCTTATCACGTCTCTTGGCAAACACACTGTCCTTGAAAATATATCATGTCTCTTGGCAAACACACTATGAAAATATTCCTCACAATAGGCAAGCGTGTACAGAAGCAAATTAGCAATTAATATACAATTAATACCTTAATATAAAAAGATTTATGTTTTACATCTCATAGCCTCTTACATCTCATAGCATCTTCCCCTAAGAAACTTTAAGCAATATAAACAAAAAATATAAACAATAAGCCCCCTTTTTCTTCTGAAGAACAAAGAAATAAACGGCATCCAAGTTAGATTTACACATTCACTGCATCAATAAAACTCCAAATAAACCCTCTTATTAAATCCCCCAAAGCCACAAAAACACAAAATGCTTAGTAAACCAAACTATTACACCTTTTTAGAATAAATATTTCTTTTACATTATTGCCCATACACGTAACTTTGTACCTGTCTTAAAACCTTTTAAAAACTTATTGCCACAGTTCACTTTCAACATAAATGTAGAATTTCCTATTGTTCCCTTCTAGTAGGCCTTTCCCCAACATATCCAAAAGTGGTTGCATCTGAAATGGAAGGCTCTTCTAACTTAAGAGTCCTAATCCATATGGCCAAAGTTATTCCAGAGACAACTACCTAGACTTTTTTATTGGCTAAAACCAACCTGTTAATTGCTTCTCAGTGCACCTTAATTACATGACCAGTCATGTTTTAATGTCATGTTTTAATACTAGCTAATTGTGGTCTCAGTTATGAGAGACACAGAATCCTATAAACATGAAATTTAACAAGCTATCTCTTCATACAGAACTTATCTATATTTTAATTATTATAATGCCTCCAATATTTGTAAAAAAAAGAAAAATACACACAAAAACAAAAAATTAATATCATAACCTAACCTATGCCATTCATAGTCTCTTATATTAATAATAATACAAATAATCTCATTACCAATCTATTTCTTCTTGAAATCTCTTATACCACTAAAAGATTAAGGCTTTTTATAACTTTTTATACTTTTCAAAATTAACTGATGTACTTCTTACAAATCTATAAATTTGGGTATGGAGAGTCCTAATTATCACCCCTAAGCATATACTGATGTGCTTATGAACAGCATTACTTCCTCCTCTTTTAACAGCTGAAAATACTCACCTTTGTTTTGGAAAACATGTGACTCTCACCCAACCTGCTATATAAAATACTCATGTATATGATTCTGGGCAGTGCCTTTTTTAAAAAACAAAAACAAACTTGCAACTAAGACCAATATTTGAACATATTCTAAGATAGATATAATGACTCAACAAACTTCAATGCCCCTCTTTATAATTTATTCAAATAAAAATAGTTAACTCTGTCCCCTCGTTTTTTAGCAGTTCAATAACTGTATCTCGTTTTCAATTCAAGCAGCTTTGCTTAAAACACCACCTCTAAAATAAAACACTTAAAAAACCATATTTCTTATATTCCTTTGCTTTGGTGAAACAAGATAAATTGCCCACTTGGCAACCTTTGACTCTGTCTTGTCCCTCTTAAACAAATAAACATAACCTTCCCAGCTCAACTTCATATCTGCTCTCCCCTGCTTATTACCATCTAATTTTACAAACACAGAGAGACCAAAATACTGGTGTTAAACCTTTTTCAACTCTTCATGCCCCTTTTGTCAACTCCCCCAACACAAATCATCTCCGACTTTCCTTGCACCAACTACTTAAATCTTACTACTATACCTATTAAACAACCATACTTAAGCATCAGGATTTTAATGCCCTTTTTGAATTTTGAAACAGAGAGAAAAATGATTATGTGCCAGCTCCCCACCTTTTTCCTCATACGCACACACACACACACAGGCACACAGGCACACAATGCAAACACACATACCTGCGCAGTTCTAATTGCTTTGTTCTTTAGCAAATGTTACTCACCCCCTTTTTCACTATCCATCATTAGGACATATACATTTAAAACATACATACATTTCACAAATTAGCCTTTGCTCATACCCCTTTTTTTACAGACAAAAAACAGTCTACATTAATACACAAACTAACACAGAGACAGACAGTGCACTAGACTTGTGCATGCACACACAACAAAAACTTTATTTACTTACTAGTTTCTTCAGATTCCCATATACAACTCCAAGTTCCATTTGTTTGTTTGTTTGTTTTTGGCTCCCCTAGCCATCCAGATACTGCGTCTCAGTAATCCAGTAAAATCACACGACCCTAAAACTCGCTCTATCGAATTCTAGGAGTTTTGTGACTTTTTCCGTCATTCACTCCCCCTGAGTGATGACAGAATTGGTACATACCTTAATAATTCACCCTATTGAATTATTTTGCCCTACGGAATCTGCCCCACTCGTTCTATCTCTGATCCAGCCTGCCAATTTGTCTCGGATTGACTTTGGGTTTTCTCAAGCCATCAGACCTCAGGCCTGCTTTAAACTGAAGCAGGGGTGCCTTCCTGATAATCTGCTGATCCCAAGGAGAAGCCCAGTCATAATTTATATCCCAGATGACGCCCCCAAATTGTTAGGAAAATTCCAGACCACTATGAAGACAAGTTGCCGCTCTATCAGCAAATGCTATTCATATTAGTTTCTTAATAAGCAGATGGGTCAGAGAGAAAAAGATTCCTTTTAATTTTGTATGCTGCAGCATAGGAAGCTCGCTTTCCATAACCCTATCAAGACAAACTTCGAACATCCCACATTCCAGAACACAATTTATACCTAAACCACGGCCGGTGATTATAATATTCCCGTAATGCCTATACAGAAAAAGACATACATATTAGATTTCTCTGACATGTGCAGTAAAAACTAAGTCCATAGCTGACTGGTTTAGACCAGTTACTCTTTGAAGACCTCTTATCACGTCTCTTGGCAAACACACAGTCCTTGAGAACATTCCTCACAGTCCCTAGCCTAGGGAGCCCCCCTCTAAGCCTAGCCTAGCCTAACCTGTCCTTTCCCACCCCCTCTCTATTTACCTTCTTACCTCTGCGGTGGGGAAATGCAGTTCCAGTGAGGCTTGGAAGAGGTCTGCACTGCCACCTGAGCTCACCCACCTCCCTGCCTCCCTGGGGCCCACTTACCTGGGGGGCAAGCTTTGGGCCAGGGCCTAGCCTAACCTCTCCTGTCTTTCCCTCCTCCCACGCCCATCCTTTCCCACCCCCTCCCCAGTTAGTGTTCTTAACTCCCCCACTGCCGCTCCAGCCCTGGTGGAACCAGTTGGTTCCGAGGGCTAAATACAAGCTTTCCTGTTTGGAAGCCTGGTCTTTAGCCCTCAGAACTCTTTCATGGCTCCAGCGGGGCCTGGAAGAGGCCCTGTCGCCACCTGAGCATGCCCCCCAGGTAAGTGGGCCCTGGGCAGGGGAGCTCTGGGCATAGGCCAAGTGTGCACATGGCTGCTAAGGCTTTACTTCACTTAGGGATTAAAACCCAAGTGAAGTAAAGCCTTTCCCTGCAGAGATCTTGTATTTCTCTAAAATGTTATATTTCCCTACCCTAATTACATAATCTCTGCATGCAAAAACAAAAAAAACCAAACAAAAAAACCCTCCAAGGAGAAAAAAACTTATTGGGAAAAAAGTAAAAAATATACTCAAACTCTCTTCCTCCTCCAGAGGTGTCAGTGCTCTTCTGCAGGTGGGCAGCAGGCCAAGGAACACAGAGTAGCCATGTTCTCATATCACCCAGAGGACTGGGAATCCAATGGCTCCTGCCCTCCAGACTCCTCCAGAATGTCATAAAATGAGATCTGGAGGGTCTTATATTTATTCCTGTAATGTCTGGCAGTGTGGACATGGCCAGCTGCCCAAAGGTACCGGGAAGCTCCCTCAAAGAGCTGCTTGTTCCTCCAGTTTGTGGTCCTCCTTAGGTCTTCCAGCAAAGCCCTTTCCACATTCTGGAAGTACCTCAAGAGAAGAGAAACCTCTACAGGGGCCCAAGAAATCGGAGGCACCAGCTTCAAGGGATCTCCTGCAGCACATGAATGAGCAACCACATGCTTCCAGGGAGTCTCAGGACGTTCGTATCCCGTACAGAGGCAAACATACCTATGCCGTGTATTCTCTTGTATCCAATACGTAAAGATATGTATGAATACGTATCTGGTAGTTTACATAGGCATTTGTACTCTCAAAAAATTGCCATTCATATCCAACATGAATACTCAACACGCATTCGAATACCGATTTTTTGCCATTTGAAGCCACCATATTCATCTGAATATGAATGACATAAGATTTGATTCCATATGAATTGAATCGATCTGAGAAAACATTCATGCACATCCTTATATAGGATTATAGAAATGTACTGGATTAAGCTCTAGTGTAGAATGAAATCCCAATGTAGCTATTGTTAGTTAATACAAAATCTATTAAGATACAGCAGCAACTTAAAAATGAGCTGTGTTAGAAAGCAGCTAAAGAAGATAAAAAGTTTCTTGCTTTATCTGCAGGTAGAAAGAACTAAGAGGAAAATCTATTCTGCAAAGAAAATGAATGTGCACTGTCCTTAAAGAGTATGCTTCTGTGTAACATCACAGTTATTCATGATTAAAAACAAAGACCTGTGAGGCTGAGAGCTAAATTGTCTCTTAAAGTTGAGTGTATGCTAAATCTATAGTTTGTTCAACAGTTAGGCCTAATGGGTTACAGGAACAGTCTAGCCATTTTTCTGCTCTTGTTGTTTTTATGAAATCTATCTTCTTGTCATGATAATTGCTCTAGTTTCATCATAAGCAGAGCATGAACTGCAAATGTTTCTAAATTATTGTAGATAGAGGAGGGAGAAAATTGTGCTGGATGCAATTTATTATACCTCCTGTCTTTTGGGGTGCTTAACTTGTTTGAGATTGATTACATATCAGATTAATTTAGCATCCCTCCCTGCAAATCACCATTTCTTTTCAGGCATTGTAAAGCAAAGAACTATAGTAGTCCAACAAACAGCTTTCTATCTCCTTATAATTGAGAATGCTTCAAGTGCAAGGTCAGTGGCTTTTTAAAAAAAATATGCTCAACTTATCTTGCACATATGACGTGTCACCGGCACAAACAAAAATAAACCCCCCCACAATGCCAGGGCCATTAGCGCAATGCTAACTAATTACTATAGTGAAATCAGTGCGGATTTTGCACAGATTACTTTTTGTTTGAATTGAAAAATTGCAGCACTATAATGCCTAGGAATAACATTAATAGGTACAGAATCACCTTAACAACCTAAGAACTCTGTTGATATAAAAACTGTATACCAGCTTAAGCTGGCAATAGGCACAGAGGTCACCTGAGACTCCATAGACAAGGTGGCTCCAAGAGTACATGCAGATTATTTACCTGTTCCTTTAAATGGAGTACAACTCCATCAAAAACAGACACTATAGCCTGTTTCTTCGCTTACCTGGCTTATCCCAATTCAGGACAGGCTGCCCCACACTAGATACACAATCCATCCCAAGCTGGGATGCAATAGCTTTTGGTATGGAACAAGACAATCTGCATTGGAATAGCCTGCTCCAAGCCAGACTCTGCTACAGCTGCAAAGCTTACACTAGCTTTTGAACTGGTGTGTGTGTGTGTAGGGAGGGGAGTTCTGAATGTTCAAACGACCAGAACAAATGTTCCTGAACTTCAGAGTTTGGGGGGGGGGGGGGAGATTACAGTAGCACACCTTGTTGTGCCACCAAAATGGGTTTTCTGTGATTCACTAGACCTGTGTCCACTCACCTCTGTGATCTGAAATACCGCCCCTAGTACACCATTAGATCTCTACATTGGAGTCTACTGGTAAACCACACTATGATGCCATTTGTGCAGAAAGAGCATACTAGAAGGCAGAAGCGCTTCCCTTAGCCACACCAGCATGTGGAAAGGAGGTGCTTAGGCACTTCTCCATCCCATCCTAGCAGTGCATGGAGAAAGGGCCTTGTTTTGGTTTAGAGTGCAATCAGACATGCTTAATGGGGCTTTCCTGGGGTGAATTTGAAGCTGTAAGGATGGACATCTTCTCACTAAACTTGCCTGACCCTATACCAAAACCTGGGAATGTGCACTTCTTCATAATCTGGGGTTTAATAATACCCAGGTCTAGGGGTGTGAATGAAGCCAGTTTCCCGGCAATCTTCAGTTTTGGGCAAATCCCCCCACAAATGTGGGGGTCTTCCTATTCATGCATGAATATTCACTTTATTGATTACATATCAGATTGGAATTGCCTGTTCCAAGCCAGCCTTTCTTTGTGGGCAAGCCCTTCTCTGGTCAAAATCAGCTGGCCTTGCTGTTCTAGACTCATGGATTCTGATTTTGAACATGTGAAAACATAAGAACCTAAGAGGAGCCCTGCTCGATCAGGCTACAACCCATCTAGTCCAGCGTTCGGTCACACACAGTGGCCCACCAATTGCCCATGGGCATCCCAAGCAGAGACAAGGGCAAACCTTCTCCTGCTCTCGAATCCCAGAAAATGGCCTTAGAAGCATCCTGCCTTTCCCCCAGACTAAAAGATGTACTCAGGCATCCACTCTACTAGCAACTGATACATCTGTCATCCACGAATTTGTCTAACCCTTCTTAAAGCCATCTAGGCTGGTAGCTGTTACCACTTCTTCCGGCAGCAAATTCCATAAGCTGATGACCCCCTGGGTGAAGAAATACTTCCCCTTCTCTGATCCAACTCTCTTACCCAGCAGTTACATAGAATGCCCACTGATTCTTGGGTTGTTTTCCAGGCTGAAGAGGCCTAGACATTGCAGCCTGATTTCATAAGGGAGGCGTTACAGCTCCTTAATCATTTTTGTTGCCATTTTTTGCATCTTTTCCAGTTCCACAATATCCTTTCTGAGGTGTGGCGACAAGAACTGCACACAATATTCCAAGTGTAGCCTCACCATAGATTTATAAAGAGGCAAAATGACACTTGCTGACTTGTTTTCTCTTCCCTTCCTAATTATTCCCAGCATTGAATTTGCTTTTTTCGCTGCTGCTGTGCACTGGGTTGGCACCTTCGTCGAATGTCCACCAGAACAAGATCCCTTTCCTGGTGTGTTGCAGAAAGCCCAATCCCCATTAGTTTATAGACATAATTTAGCTTTTTGGCCCCGATGTGCATTAGTTTGCACTTGTTAAGATTGAAGCACATTTGCCATTTGGTTGCCCAGTCGCCCAATGCTAAGAGATCCCTCTGGAGCTCTTGGCAATCTCTTTCGGTTTTCACTACCCTAAATAATTTAGTTTCATCAGCGAACTTTGCTATTTTACTATGTACCCAGTTTGGTCTAGTGGTTAGGGAGCCAGTCTCTTATCTGGGAATATGGGGTTTGATTCCGCCCTCCCCCATGAAACCAGCTGGGTGACCTTGGGCTAGTCACAGCTCTCTTCTGAGCTCTTACAGCCCCACCTACCTCACAGGGTGTTCTGCTGTGGGGAGAAGAATAGAAAGCTTTGTCAGCTGCTTTGAGTCCCCTTAAATGGGTGAGAACAGCAGGGTAGAAAAGCCAACTCTTCTTCTTCTACCCCTTCTTTGCTATTTTCCTATGTACCCCTTCTTCTAGATCATTGATGAATAAATTAAGAAGCATTGGTCCCAACACTGAACCTTGGGGGACCCCACTTTTTACCTCTTTCCACCCTGAGAATTGGCCATTTATTACTACTCTCTGCTTCCTGCCCTTAAGCCAGTCACAAATCCAGGACAGAACCTGTCCTTTTATTCCATGGCTGATGAGTTTACTCAGTAGCCTTTGATGTGGGACTTTGTCAAAAGCTTTCTGAAAGTCCAGATAGACAACATCTTCTGGTTCATCGTTATCCACATGTTTATTGACACTCTGAGTGATGAAAGGGTTCAAAGTGAGCAGGTAATTAACTAAACAACTGCTCAAACCATTTCATCAAATTAATTTACAGTGGTAAAGATAGGACACCTATGGAAATCACATGTTTCACAGAGGACCGAAGACTCCCTGATATATGTGCATTTTCATTCTCAACTTCAAACATTTGCAAATTTTACTGACACAAATCTCCTGGGATTCTTTAAAACTGCTCTTCAAGGTCAGTTTCCAAACAGAACTAGAAAAATGCATCCCAAATACAATTATAGTATGCCTTCTGCCTTCTCTTGGATGGGAAAAGCTTGGCGGGAACAGGGTATTTCCCCCATTTTATGACAATTGATGACAGCCCTAAACCTAATGCAAGTACTGTTACCAAACATTCTGATATAAGTTAGGGGAATAGAACATCTGTATTGGGATCTCCTGTCGAGGTCTGAATAATGCCAGAGCAATTTTGGTGCTTAACAGAAAGGAAGAAGACCCAGTGTCTATTTTCCTCAATAGGAAAATTGGTTGTATTACTATTACAAAAGAGAAGGCAAGTAAAATAGCATAAAAACAGAGAGAAATGCTGCACAGAGCACCACTAACCAAATCTTGCCAGGAGGAGATCTCCTAGTGACGTGCAATGGGCACAGGCAGACAGAGGGACAACTCTGGCACAGGTGTCCACATAGCATAGGCTGCTAGGCAAGGTTAGGAATTTAGAGCTCAGGCTGCCTTTTCTAAGACAGAGGAAGCAGGGAGGGGAGAGCAGTGTCAGGTCCCTAACCTCCTGTCTGGTCCTAGGCTAGATAGGAGTGTGAAGGAGGGAGGATGTCTTGCAGGAGGGATTGGCAGCAAGGGGTCCAGGTGAAGCTAGAAAAAGAACAGGAGCAGACGCTCTCTTGGGCAGAAGAGAGGTCAAGGCCATTCCGCAGGCAAATGACTGGCAAGGATTGCAGTCTCAGGGGAAGCTGCTTCACTTCTGGGCTACTAGACAGAACAATTGGGACTGCGTTCAAATCGAGTTTTGATTGCAAAGTTCAAACCTAGTGTTTTCTTAGGTTTTAACCTGACCCTCTAGCCACCATACTGCATTGGCTCTCCCACTATGCTGTAGTGAGCACAGTGGATTAACCATAGCATAATTTCCTAAGAGGCAAGGGAGCATCTTGTCATTGCCAAAAACCAACATGTGAAATCCAGGCATAAATTCAGCATTTGAACGTCAGCCTAAACATCAGTACTCACATTCACCCATTGCTTACTCTTGCGAGAAAAGGAAGCCTTTTGTTTCCAACCTGCCATCTCTTCCTGGGCCTTAGACCATGCCCACAAAGAAAATGACAAGCACACAGTATGTGCTCAAATGACCTGGCCTTTGAAGGTGAGTTCCCCTTTGTTACAGGAATTCAATAACATCTAATAATGCGGTCATCCTGCAATAGTATTCCCACAAGTATAATGACAAACAGCATTGATCTCTGTGACATCTTGTGGCTGGTTCCTATATATTTTCATTTAAAGAGTCTTTGTACAGTGGATCAATTGGTACAGGCACTGATGTGAAATCTGACAACTGAGGTTTCTCTTAATGCTAACTGTGTGCAACCTGCCACAAGGTGATGGATTATCTCAGGTTCAGAAGCAAGATGCCATGACATAGAGCTCTTTATAAACTACTGTGGACTGACCTTCCTGCATATGATGAAGTCAGCAAAGTGCTAGGCAATGCAGAACAACACTGCTGCTTCCTTCACTTTGGCTGGCAACAGAACATCTAAGGCTTCTGGAAACTGTAGGTGTTTCTGCACTGGCTGCTAAGACCCCATTAAGAACACAATAAGGACAGATATGGGACAAATGTGCAACGTACCTTCAGCACAGCAGGACAGATTAGGGCCCCTTCAAGGATGCCGCTTCCACACAGCCTCGCGTGAGAGCCATCATGGGTGGGTGGGGATTGCCCAGGGGCCTCCATGGGGCACCTGCACCCCATGGAGGCTGAAAGCACTGCCAGCCCGGGCCCAGTCGGACTGCAGCAGGTGGCAGTGGAACCCTCAGTGCCTCCTTGCACCCAGGGGGTTGTGCCACCCCCACCCCCCAAATGCACACAGTTCCTTACCTTGTTGGGCCTGGGGTCCTCCTTGCGCAGCCTGGCAGAGCAATGTGCCGCTCTCTGCATAGGCGCATGCTCAGTAGACCTGAGGTTGGTCTACTGAAGCACACACTTGTGCACAGAGCAGCAGATTGCTCTGCCATGCCACACAAGGAGAACCCTGGCCTGACAAGGTAGGTTGATTGTGTGGGGCCTGCCAGCCGTTAGGCTGGGAGAGTGAGAGTGCTCTCCCTGCCATACAGCTGTGGAATGGCCTGGGACAGCCTGGGACAAATGTAGAGCACGATTTCATGATCCACACCCGGAACGCAATTAGGGAAGCTCTGGGATAGGCTGGGACAGTTCAGAATGGAACCAGCCTCCAGCCAGTGTGTATGTTCTGTCCACGAGATTTGGTATTGGCTATCAGTGGCTATTCACTTTGATGGCAGTAGGAGGTGGTATGCCTCTGTCCCTGATAGTGAGCTTCTTGGTCACTGTAAGAACAGAATGTCGTGGCTCCATTCCAATGAGCAAAAGTTCTTAGGTTTGTGGTAATTCCCACTTTGACATCACTGATTGACATTTCAGACTGAAATAAACAGAAAACCCCCCAGTCAGATTTAACCAACTGAGACTTCAAACTGGAGTTTTGACCTGCCAATATGGGCATCTGCAAGCATGAATTGTCTGCTAGAATTAGATGGACAGACAGCACACTTGTAATCACAGAGGTGTAAGCACACACAGGCTATAGAATAAGCCTTTACAGTTCAACAAAATTTTTATGAGCTTATTTTACAAGCACCGTATGCAGTTGTTGCAATTCAGAAATGACAATTTCTGGATGGGAAGGCTAGACTTCACAGAATCATGATTTTATCAGACAGATGCTGATGTTCTTGCTTTTTTTAATACAAATCTAGGGATATATTAAGGCGATAGCAATAAGATAATAACATTGCAATAGAATACACATTGCTTCAGCTACAATCTAACTGCATTCTTTTCCTTTTAGAATTTGCAGTTCCTGGCCTGACATTTACCAGCTACTTAAGTTTGCCACTTAGAATTTAATATATATGCAAGTGCATTATTTTCCAGCTGAGAATGTTTACGGCTCAGCATGGATTTCTTTTTTCTCTGATGTACTATTCTTTAGACTCATCTAAAACACTGTAGGTTGGATATCTGGAGTAGAATGCATGTGCTTAACTTTGAGCTGTATTTAGCTTTTATTGAATCGCCTATCCTTTTTTGTATGCACCCCCTCTCTTTTTTTAGAATACAGAGATAACATAAATATAAAGCCAATATAGCAGGTAGAGTAAAACCAGGTCATAGCAATTTAAAATCATCATCTTCTTCTTTAACAGCTACTTATCATGTGCTATAAATGTAAAAATGTCAACTGTCTTTGAAATTAACTATGAATGATGAAAATAGAATGTTTGGACTGTGCTCAATAGCAAACTGCTGGCTTGGATATGTAGAAAAGCAAGCCCTGTATGAAGTGGGTAAGAGTGGGAAGACTGATCAACAGGAACAGTTGGAAAAAGGGGTCAACTCAAATATTTCTTATTTATAATTCCAAAGCATGCAGAAACACTAACCCCAAAATTCAACTCTTCTGAAAAAGTAGAATCATTAAAGGATAAAGGAGGTCATGGAGAACCAGTTAATAACAAGGAAAGCCATACGAAGAAAGGATACTTATATTTAGGGAGAGCATACTCTACTTTGGAAAGTTCTTTGTAGAAAGCAAAGTGGAACAGTACAAAATCAATGGCCAGTATAAAACACAAGTTGCATAGGAAAAACGCAACAAAGATTTCCGGGGAAGAAGGAGCCGGGACTGGAGGCAGAGAAATCTCCCTCTGCAAGTGTTCAGCTCGTTATCACCAGAAAATGCCAACTTGGCAAGCATTTTTCTGGCGTGAATGTCTTCTGAGTGATGGAAGACCATAGGGCGCCTCTAATTAGGTTTTATAACCAAAGAGGAATTTTCAACATCTATCCTGACAACTGAACAGCGAGTCAAGGTCCCAGACCAAATCTTCATATCAAGTTAAGTGAAATGGTTGAATTTGATTTATTTGGAGAAGAATAAAGGAAACTAATATATCAAGCAAATTCTGAGTACTATACATTTAGAAGATTCTTCTGAGAGATATTTTCTTAAAAAAGAACTGTGTCATATCTTGGCAATTTGCCAAGAACTTAATAAAGAGAAAAAAGGAATTTGTTTATAACCCGAAGACTAAATTTTTAATGAGCACAGAAGTTGATTATAAAAGACTGACTTTGGAAAATAAATTAAGATAAGAAAGATTCATTTAAGAATGTTGGCCAGCAGCCAAGAATCAGCCGTAATGAAATAGAACCATTAAGAAAAGAGGAGGTAAGATATACTGACAGCTGTATCTTTATATTGACAATGAATATTAGAAACAAAGATAAATGCTTTTAGAAATAAATTTTTACATTTCGAAAAGTGTTTGGAAAATTTCCAAAAAGGAAGTAACGTCAGACCATAGAGTCAGAAATTCTAAAAAAGATGCTGAACAAGAGAAATATGCAAAAAAAAACACCCTTGCAAAAATGGAACTTATTTTTAATCAAATAGAGATGCAATGGGGTAACATGAAAAACAAAATGAAAAAGTTTGTGGAAATTGCAAAACAAGAGGACCAACAGGAGAAGGAAAAGGCTAAACAGCCAAAGATAAGAGTCGAGAAGAAGAAAGAAAAAGTGGAACAGCACCAACCCAGCTTGTGAAGAGCAAATGCCGAAAGAGATCAAAGAGACAAAGAATACATTGCAGAAAATATGTACAGATAAACACAAACCACTTTGAAAGGGAAACATTAAAGTACGAAGCAAAGCTCTCTACACTGCAGATGGAAAAAGTGGATCCAAGTGTTCTTATGGAAGTAACGTTTGATCCTGGAAAGCTGATAGCCATGGACATTTGTGCAATAGGCATAACATAAAAAAAATGAGTAAATTGAGAGGGAGGGGGGCATGGGTAAGAAAGAAAGTATAACAAGAGTAAAAATAATTTTTGATATTAATACTAAGAACTAAGTCATGCAGATGTTAGAATGTTAATAGTAGCATAGGGTTAAACAAGATATGTGTTTTAGTAACTTGTAAACTAGAACAGAATAAGAATGGATTATAAAGAGAAGAATTGTTTGTATAACGGAAATAAGTTTTAAAAGAGTCTTAGTAGGCAAAGGTAATAAGGAAAATGATTATATGAATTTTTTAACTTCAGGTTACCTGCTCACTCTTGCTTTTGTTTTGTCTTACGTGTTTGTATATGCACTTTGAAATGGTCTTATGACTAGTCAAATAAAGTTTATACTACGAACTTCAGGAAGGTAATAACTGATATATCATTTTGTTTATAGTATAGATTTTAGGGTACCAAAGGTGAATATAAAAGCAATCTGTATTATGTGTTTATTATAGGTAGAAATATAGAATGAGTGAAATAATAGTTAAGAAGGATATAATAGAAAAATTAGTATATGAATAATAGAAGTTACTGTTTAGGTATAGTAATGAGGATATACGATTGATTGATTTAGCTTTAAGAGTTAGGCAGGGTGAAAAAAATATAATTAAAATTGGTTTTGTGAAACTTATAAGGTTGCTGGAAAAGAGAAAAAACAGGAAGCAGCTGATGAGACCATAAAGAGATAAAACAGTGAATAAGTTTACAGAGGTTTGGAGACATTTTATTGAACCTCTTCAGGGACTGGGAAGTATGATGGAAGGTAGGGGCCTTCAAAAGAAATAATAACAGGTATAAAGACAGAGTAAATGGCGAAAAGATTATTAGAAGAAGAATCCGAAGAACGGAGGAAGTCACGTGGAAAACATCAGAGCACTGTATTTGAATTTATTACTATGTATTGAATTGTGTTATAAATGCTTATAGAAAATAAATTAAAAATGGATTTTAAAAATTTAAAAAAAGGAAAAATGCAACAAAGTTTTATACTGAATTGTGAAAAACACATGTAAATGAAGAAGCTGGAGACAGGTTACAGGTGGAAAAAGAGATCTGAGACGTTTTCGCACGGGGGAAAACGGAACGCGAAAAAGCCAGCTGTGGACACGTCATCCGCATTGGCCGCGCGCGGCTTGCATCCCGACGTGTCCGCAGCTGGCTTTTCCGCGTTCGAAATGTAGAGCACTTCGAAGTGCTCTACACGCGTTCCAACGCGGACGAGCCGCCGGCAGCCGTTCGGGAGAAGAAGCGTTCGCGCTTCTTCTGTCTCCCGAACGGCTGCCGGCGCGCCTCCGACGCCGCGCGGCTTTGACAATCAGCTGTTTTTCAAACAGCTGATTGTCGATCTGCCTCCGCGGCTGCCGGCGCGCCCCTGGCCGGCGTTTGCCGGCTAAGGCAGCTTCGGGCGCTTTGACCATTCGCACCCAGACGCTCCGGAACGCGTTTACACGCGTTCTGGCGCGTCTGTGTGTGAACGGGGAAAGCGCCCGAAGCTGGCTTAAGCTTTCCGCCTGAACGCGTTCGGTTTCGAACGCGATCCAGTGCGGAAATGCCTCTAGTTTAATCTTCCTGGGCTTTTTATACAGCAGTAGAAAGGGGCATGGAGGAAATGATATAGATGCAACATGAGGGGAGGTGATTGGAGGAAAGCTGCATCCAGCAGGTCACAGGTCCTTCTGATGTCACATCCTGTGGTAGCAGGAAGAGAAGGAAGCTATACTCTTAAAACCATGTGCTTGCAGAATCCATTATTGCCTAAGGGCAGCTGCACAGAGTGGTGGCACAGAGCATGCACTGCAAGTCTATAGAAAGGAAAATTCTTGTTCCTTTTACTCTGGAGGCTTGAGAATTAAGGTGGGGACTAGAAAGGAACCCAGGGGAAAAACTGTGCAGCCTGGAATTACTACACTGTGCCAACCATAGGCATTTCCGCACTGAATCGCGTTCCAGACGGAACGCGTTCAGGCGGAAAGCTTAAGCCAGCTTCGGGCGCTTTCCCCGTTCACACACAGACGCGCCAGAACGCGTGTAAACGCGTTCCGGAGCGTCTGGGTGCGAATGGTCAAAGCGCCCGAAGCTGCCTTAGCCGGCAAACGCCGGCCAGGGGCGCGCCGGCAGCCGCGGAGGCAGATCGACAATCAGCTGTTTGAAAAACAGCTGATTGTCAAAGCCGCGCGGCGTCGGAGGCGCGCCGGCAGCCGTTCGGGAGACAGAAGAAGCGCGAACGCTTCTTCTCCCGAACGGCTGCCGGCGGCTCGTCCGCGTTGGAACGCGTGTAGAGCACTTCGAAGTGCTCTACATTTCGAACGCGGAAAAGACAGGTGAGGACACGTCGGAACGCAAGCCGCGCGCGGCCAATGCGGATGACGTGTCCTCACCTGTCTTTTCCGCGTTCCGTTCAGCCCCGTGCGAAAACGCCTCATGTTCCACAATATATCTGCAATAATCATGTCTCAGCGGGCAACCCCATATTTACCCCAAACACCAACTGTACATAATCCACCACCTCTCCTCAATACCTTAATGCCTCCAAACAATCCCACCACATGTGAAAATATATTCCTCATTCTCCATATCCATGCCAGCATGTAGGAGCAAGAGCAGGAATCATATGTGAATTGAATTTAAAGTTACTGTACTTCTGTATGATACCAACAAGCACAGTTACTTTAAATTCAACTCCTTCCATTTTACATTCTTTATTTTCTTAATACTTCTAACCTTCCTTTCTAGCTCTTCCTGCTCCACCTGAAAACCCATCCCCCATACATCAGTCAGTGACTGTATTATGTTTCTCTCTGTGGTCAAGACCCTGTAGATCATCCTGTTGACCTCTTTTTGGATCTGCAACCTCATATGTATAATATGTTCAAATTCATTTAGCAGGGCTATAATAACTCTTTGGATATTGTTCACCCTTACAACATCGCTGATAGCAGCTACTTGTAACCACTGGCCCTTTCCAAATAGACACCCCCCAAAATTCATCTGACAGCAACTCGTGATCATCCCCAAATAAATCCTGAAAATATTACACCCCATTTGCCTTTAATAACTGTAATATACATCCATTTAACACTTGTGCCCTCTCATTCATTTTATTTAACAGTATAAATCGAGACCATGTGTCCAGCAACTTCTGTCTCCATCTACTCCATACCAACACAGTAGTCTTTAAAGGACCATACCAACTTTCCATCCTCCTATGTGTACATTTCATAAACACCAATGGCCTGTCTCTCCTATCAAACATTTCTCTTCCCAACTGCACCTACTTAACTCCTTTATCATATTCTAATTTCATTAGCTTTGCTATATTAATTGGTTTATAGTACTTGTCTAATTTCAATAATACGGAAGTTCATTCTGTGACGGTTTCTGGGTACAGGCTGCAAACTGTTTTGCTTTCTGGCCTTGCAGGCTTCTAGCAAGCTGCAATAGCCAGCCTCTCTGCAAACAGCTTTTTGCAAGCCCTGGGTTTTGGGTTGCAAAAAGGGCAGGAAATCCTGTGCGGGCCTGAGTGCAAGGATTGGCTACAGCTGATTTTTGGAGGGAGAAGTTGTCCGGGGAACTGAGGGCTAGAGGGGCTAGAGGAGGAGTTCCCACCAATCAGGCGTGTGGAACAGGCACCTCTATCAGGAGTCTCCAGCAGCATTTTATGTCAGCAGCTTTCCCCAGGAGGTGACAGCCAATCAGGGCCAGGGGGAGAAAGGTATAAAGGAACACAGGATACAGCAGAGGGTGTCTTCGTGCTGGGACAAGAGCTGAAGGGAACAGAAGAGGGCTGAACCTGAGAGAGCTGGACCAGTAGCTGACCATTGGTCTTGTGGCTGAGTGATTTCAGAAGGAGACAATCGTGGAGGATTGTGGCTCTGAGGGAGACTTCACTAGCAACTGACCAGACTGGATGATCAGTCAAGCAAGAACGGGCTGTGCCTTGTGATCATCTAGAGCCACGTTCTGGTACACTGGCTTGGCTTGGGCTGATGCAGAGCTAGCCAGGGGGGGAGGAACGTGGAGAGGTTTGTCTTTTAAAAAGGAACTATTTTCCTTTAGAGAAAGGGGTAGCTCCTAGCCTTAAGAGACTTGCAAATTTAAACCAACAATTACCTGAACCTTATTTTCTTTCTAGTATTGCTTGTGTGTAATAATAAACTTGTTTTAGTTTACTGTTCAAACCGCTTGCTACCTGTGTTTTGTGTCCACACTGTAGTATTCACTCGGCCGTTGCACGTAACCAGCATCCTAAAAGGGCCTAGCTACTCCTAGAGAGGGCAGGCACTGACTGGAACGCTGGGGATCATGACATATTCCATTAACTCTAACCACTGCTCTATTTCTCTGATATATACCACTCAACATTCTACGTAAATTTTCACCTATTCGAAAAGCACCTAGAATTCTATCCATGTAACAATGACTAACCGAGTCAAAGGCTTTACATGACTAATTTCAATAATCCAAGCTTATTATGTTTCTTCACGTGGTACATAACATTCATAGTATTTCTGATTGGATCCACAATGTACCTCCCCTGCACAAACCCATATTGATCTTCCTTAATCACTGACAGTAGAAACTCCTTAATACACATTGCTATTACTTTCATAAACAATTAATAATCCCGATTCACCAGTGATATTAGTTGGTAAGACTCAGGGAGTGAATGGTCCTTATTTGGCTTTGGAATAGTTATAACAGATGACCGCTATCTTGTCTCAGGTATACGTTGCTCCTGCAATACCCCATTCAATAGTTTCTTTAGGTGAGGCACTAACTGTTCCCTTAAATGTTGATAAAAGGCAGATGAAAACCCATCAGGGCCTGGAGATCTTCCCACTTTTAAATCCTTAATAGCTCTCTCCATCGCTGATCTCCTCATTCATCCTCTCCCTCTGCTGATTGTTAAAGACACTATCAGTTAATACATTTCCAACTACAAATACAATTTGTTTTTCCTTGTGCAGTCATTCATAAAAGGAGGCCATAGTCTCCACAATCACCTCATCTTTTGTAACTTGTTGTCCCAGTACATCCTGCAAATTAGTCATATATTTCTTCCCTCTTGTTTACATAAGTAACTGGCCAACCTTCTCACCCCTTGGATATCCTGATTGATTCCTCACATATGTGTATTTTTTATTCATTGCCAACTCATCCAAAGCATCTAACTCCTTCTTCCTCCTCCTCCATTCTCTCCTTTTCCGAAAGGAAATTGTTCTCATATATTCCCTTTGTAAAATATCAAATTCCCTACATAACCTGACTCTTTCTCTTGTTCTCTCTCTTCGCATCCCAATTTCTTTAGTTATACAGCTACCACTCCTAGACCACATTATATGGTTACTCCTGTATAATTAATCTGGAAATACTCTCCAATTCTCTCACTCAGATTCTTGCACTCCTTCTAATCCCAGAATCTCAGGGTAAAGGGTCCACTGCTTCCTATCCCTATCCCTATCCCTATCCCTATCCCTATCCCTATCCCTATCCCTATCCCTACCCCTACCCCTACCCCTACCCCTACCCTTTCCCTGTCCATCTCCATCCTCACAATAATAGGTGCATGATTAGAAATCCACTGTGCCCTATGGTTATGTCCTCTATCTTCAATGGAAATACCTTATTGACTAAAACATGGTCTATTCTGATAAAGACCCTATGCCTTGATAAGTAAAAGGTAAAAGGTTTTGATGTTATCCCTGCCTTATCATAAATGTCAGGTCCCATTTACTCATTCAGATTTTCACTCCCTCTACCTCCCTTTTGATGTCTCAAAGTGCAACTTGTATATTATTAGCCACCAGCCACCCAACAGCCTTTCAGTCACTTCGTTTAAGGGCCAACTTGCAGGTAAGCCTGCAAATCTCAAGTTTCTGCATTTCTGCTGGTCTGAGACCTCCACAAGCCTCTTCAACAATCTCTCTGCAACTTTATGTAGCCCTCTGATTTTCATTTCATTTCTGTCTTCTTTCTCTCTTGTCTATAGAGACAACAATTTTACCTCTTTTATTTCCTCAGTCAGTCCTGCCACATCCTCTGAGATTTTTTCAATTGACTTTACTCTCTCCGAAATCTCATCCAGACTCTTTTAAAAGCTTCTCCCTCATTGCCAGAGGCCAACTTTTGTTTTGAGGATGCTGAGTTCTGAGCATTAGCCACCATTATCTATGTTTTCCCACAGCTCTCACCTCTCTGTCTCTCAAACATCTGTTATAAATCTCCTCCTGTCCTCTGCAGCTGTCTGCCAGTTTGGTCCAGTGGTTAGGGAGCCGGACTCTTATCTGGGAATACTGGGTTCGATTCCACCCTCCCCCATGAAGCCAGCTGGGGGACCTTGGGCTAGTCACAGCTCTCTTCTGAGCTCTCACAGACCCACCTACCTCACAGGGTGTTCTGTTGTGGGGGGAAGAATAAAAAAACTTTGTCAGCCACTTTGAGTCCCTTTCAATGGGTGAGAAAAGTGGGGTAGAAAAGCCAATTCTTCTTCCTCCCCCTCCTCCTCCTCTTTCCTCCTCTGACCTTCAGACATCCTTAGATAACACTTAAATGAAGAATTTTTCCTCTGTTTTTACTTTACAAGAAAATTTCTCAGGAGAGGTCCTGAGACATGACCTGCTACACCACACACATGTACACTCACCCCATGAATAAAAATTGTTTGTTCAATTTAAAATTGAACCCATTTGATTAGCTTGTTTTCTTAATCAAACATTCAATTTCAGACTTGTTTGAAAACAAAAAAATTAAATTTTCCATTGAAAAAAGGTTTTTTTCAAGCACAAAAACACAAAACCACAAATATGAACAATTTGATCAAATTATCTATGAGTGTAGAGGACTGGTTTGGTTCAATCAGTTTTCCAGATATTTGAACTGCATGTTTGAATATGAACTGAAATTTCTGCATGCCTATTCCCAATGCAGAGAGATTCAGAACCCAAAGAGATGTTTCTAAAAAAACCTCCCTACACAAACATCAAAATTAGTAAAATAATATATGTCTACAAACAAACAATATAAATATATTAATATTGCACTTCGTAGACATATATATTCAACAACAAAAGTAAACTGATACAATGTTTTAAAATAATTAGACAAACATCTACAGCTCCTATAAAAATGACAAATAATAAAATGATCTCAATAGGTACTGCAGATAAACCGATATGGGATTCATAGGTATACTGTATTCCTGGACTTGCACAGATTTTCTGACGGATTCTTGACATTCCTACCCAGTTTGTAAGCCAAAATTTCAAGATATTTCCTTGATTTGGGCTGCATATGTATCCATAACCAAAGATATGCACATCCCCTAGCAGCCCAAATCAAGGACATTGGGAAACAAGTGAAGAGCTCAGTTTCATGACTTTGCACAGAAAGAGCAATACAGCAGATGTACTTGGACTTTTATATGCTCCCTTGCACAGTCACAGCTTACTCAAACATATGGAAACATGCATCACCAAATGAACTGGATCCATTTCAGTCTGGCTTCAGGCCCGGTCATGGCACGGAAACTGCTTTGGTCGCCCTGGTTGATGACCTTCTCTGGGAGAGAGACAGGGGGAACGCTACCCTGTTGGTTCTCCTGGACCTCTCAGTGGCTTTTGATACCATTGACCATGGTATCCTTTTGGAGAGACTATGGAGTTTAGGAGTGAGAGTCAATGCTTGGCACTGATTCTGCTCCTATCTCCAGTATAGATCCCAGACAGTGGCTGTGGGAGATACTGTTTCGACTCCCTGGGAACTCACCTGTGGGGTTCCTCAGGAATCGATCTTATATCTCATGCTATTTAACATCTATAAGAAGCCATTGAGAGAGGTCATCGGGAGATTTGGAGTAAGGTGTCATCAGTATGCAGATGATACCCAGCTCTATCTCTCTGTACCATCTGAATCAGGAGAGGCGGTTGAAGTCCTTGACAGGTGTCTGGATGAGGGTGAATAAATTGAAACTGAATCCAAGCAAGACAGAGGTGCTGTGTCTCACAGGGTTTCGGGTCCGTGTGGTTGGGAGATACCCTGTCCTTGACGGGGTTGCAGTGCCCTGGAAGGGACAGGTGCATAACTTGGGGGTTCTCCTGGATTCCACGCTAACACTTGAAGCTCAGGTGGAGGCCGTGGCCAGGAGTGCCTCCTCCCAACTACGGCTAGTCCGTCACCTGAAGCTTCGTCTGGACAGAGATGACTTGGCCACAGTTATCCATGCTCTGGTAACCTCTAGATTGGATTAGGGCTGCCCTTGAAGACAGTTCAGAAGTTGCAGCTAGTGCAAAACGCAGCCGCTAGAGTGCTGACCGGAACATCTAGCCGGATGCACCTCATGCCGGTCTTAAAAGAATTGCACTGGCTGCCAATTAGCTACCGAGCCCAATTCAAGGTCTTGACTCTGACTTATAAGGCCCTAAATGACTTGGGCTCCAAATATCTAAAGGAATGCCTTCTCCCATATCGACCTGCCCGTGCCTTAACATCAAGCGGTGAGGCCCTCCTGGTTGTCCCACCATCTTCAACAGTGAGGTTGGTGGGCACCCAGGAGAGAGCCTTTTCTGTGATGGCCCCCAGACTATGGAATAGCCTCCCCCTCAAGGTGCATCATGCCCCTTCCTTATAGATATTTAGGAAGGCATTGAAGACGCACCTCTTTGCCCTGGCCTTTGGCTGAGCTTCTTATGTTCCCCCCCAGTACAGACACTATCATTTTAAACATATTGTATATTGTTTTATATTTGTTGAATTTTAAATGTCTTTTATGTATACTCTATTTTAATCTGCTGTTACCCACCCAGAGACCTTTGGGTATGGGGCAGGATAGAAATGTACGGTAAATAATAAATAAATAATAATAAATAAACTTTCAGCATAAATCTCTATGAAACCACTGCAAAGGAATTGGTCTCTTTTAGTTGCAGATTTGCTATGGTAAACACACTTGCCAGACCAATTGACTCATTGTTTTAAATCAAGTTTTTGTTACTTTGACTTCACGAGAATTAAAACTATAATGGCCCTTTCCACACTGCCTTGATCAGGATCATCGGTCCAGAACACAGAGGTGTTCAGAAGGCATGTCTCCCATATTCACAACTTTTGAGGGATCCATTTCAGCAGCACATCCCAAACATGCCACCAAAATGAATCCCCAGATTTTTGTCCCTAGGCCTAAGAGTGAACGGTGTCTGGCACTGAAGTTTGTGTGAGCTTCAGTTACCGAGGGTTTTTTTGTTTTTGTTTTTGCAGATAGCGATGTTCCAGACTATGCCTTTCGGTAATCTGAACAAGTTGACTTGGCTGCTCCAGCCCCATTGGTTCAGACCATGGAGAGGTAAGTGCAGAAAGGGACAAAGTTCCTTTTCTCTCCCTTTCTATTTGTTTCTTTAATATTTCCCCCCTGGCATTTTAAAGTGTTTTGCCAGTTGAATAGGACAGAAATCTGATTTAAAAAAGAAATCTTATTAGGTTTTGTTTGCTTCTTTAGCTTGTTTGTAGGATTCACTTTTAAAACAAATAAAAATACTTCTGCCATAGATTTTTCTGTTAAGTTGGTCTTACTCCTGAAATTCCAAAATCTCATCAGTTTGTGAGCCAAGTCACACTTGCCTGGCAGACCAGATCAAGGGCTCAGCTTGGTAGCAGTTCTTCAGATGGAGGAAATGTTGCAGGTTCCAGACCACACAGCCAACCTCTCATATGGGGACACTACTTCAGGCAATGACACATCCTGTCTGGTGAACAGGAAGCCGTGTCGAAAGGATGACACAGCTTCCAATTGCTCTGTCAAGTGTGTCATTCCTGTGCAGCTTCTGACCGTCCCGTCTGTCAGGTGGGAAGCAGCAGTTGTGGGACAGCAGTTTTCAGCAAGTCCAGAGGTCTCCTCTTACTGATTGAGCCAGCTTCTGCAGAGCCAGTTTCTGGAAGCCCTCCCTGAGGAGGAGGAGAACCTTGCCATCCCTCCAGGGGTGGTGGTCTAGTGGTGGCAACCTAGATCACTCTGTTCTCTGGACGATTCCCCAGCTTGGCTGGGCCCTGATAATTTGGAGCTGCTTCCTTGCAGGACTGGATCCTTCATGGATTAATAATAGCACTTTGATACAAGAATAACAAAGTTATCTTCTGTGACAGTTTCAGTAAGCAAGCTGTAGCCGCGGGCTTGTTTCCCGGGCATTTTGCAGCTTGATTGACAGGAAGGGAGGAGTTGCAGTGAAAAGCACCAAAATGCGCCAATCAGAGCAGCTGAATCTCGCAGTATATAAACCACCAGTCTGGGGCTCTGAGCATCTCTCGTCCTGCAGATTTGGCAAGAAGGGGATCGTGGGGAGTTTAGTCGAACTCTCCAGGCTTCTAGGCCTCACAGTCTAAGTGGGAGAGGCAGGGGATAGAAGGAGAGGTCTTGCCTCTCAGATAGGAGAAGATCTCAGAGCGTACCTGAGTTTAGCAGGCACGCTACAGGGGCTGTTGAGCTCTGGATAGAGAGAGGCAGGTCCCGGGAGGCAGTTGGTATTTACTGCTGGGTTTATTCTTTATTTTAGGAAAAAGCTTCACACTGAACGATATCAGGGATTTCTGTTCAGGGGCAAGGGGAGCTGGAAGCAGGAATTGTTTATTATTTTGCTTTCAGTGAATCTTCATGTGAGAGCTGAACTTTATTCTGCTTACAATAACTTGTTCCTTCTAGCAACACAAAGACTCTTAGCTTCTTTTCTTTGCTTCTACTTATTTATTTATTTACTTGTATTTAATAAACAGTGTTTGGATTACACTTGTGTTTATTGTGTTGCTTCAGGGTGGGAGCCTGGTGACAAGCCTTTGAAGCAGGACGCCTGTGGGAGGGGAGTATAGTCCAGTTAATACACTGACCCCAGCCCATTTGCAGGCAGTTGGGCCATGGCCCTTGGTGGCTGCTTCTTTGCTGCGTAGCTCTGCGGAGTACGACTCAAAGGGGGGTTGGGTCGAGTCACCACATCTTCCCCACCCAATTCCCCTCTATATGTACATGATTTGAATGTATTTTCCTGCTTGCAAACAGAGGAAACTGTAGCCATTATAATAATTTCTTGTTTCATATTTTTCTGCAATGAACATTAGGGAAAAGAAGGACAATAAATCACTGGAACTTACATAACTAGAATATATTGCCTCTGTCAGTATAGTAAGGAACCTCTCATGAGCTGACCTATTTCTTGCCTTCTGCAATATTTTCTTTTCTATTTTGGTTAATCATACCTTTAGAGACAAAACATATTGTTACACTAGATGGGGGAGAGGACTGCCAACATTCATTCAGATTTTGCTGACCTGGTTACATATTATTTTTCTTTTGCTTTTCATAATTAAAAGTCAGTATTTACCATAAAGTTGTTTTCTGTGTGGGAATGGCTACAGATTAAAATCAGACATTGTTAAAATAATCACCTTCTCAGGGTGCCCATGCTCATGAAACAGTGAATGTGCACCTCCAGCCCTTTCTCATATTCTTGGCAGACACAAAATAACAAAATAATATAGCTTCAACACAGGTAAGACCTATTTTTCATTTTGGACGCAGAAATCTGCAGGGGTATTTTGCATAGACCCGCAGTGTATTCTGGGAGGAAAGTGATGAGTCACTGCAACTAGGAAGAAAGTGGGGGAGGAGCCTCACTGCAAGAAAGTGGAGGACTGCGTGCCTAACAGCACACAAATTTTAATTTTCTATAAACCTTAAATCAAATCTCAAAATATTTTCTTCTGCTTAGTTGATCACATGAAGGTATCAACTAGACACACTAAACAAAATGGAACAGGAGACTAGCTTTATAGTCAGCTGAAATGTATGTAGCGTGTTTATTTTTTTGGCGGAAGAGAAACTGCACTACTCCTGCCACAAGTGCAAGCTTGTCCCTCTGTTCAAGGAGAAAGGTCAAGATCTTGAGGAGAGAGTATCCATGTTGAAAATTATTAGGGAAATTGAGGACTTCCTCAACAAAACAGAAGAAGCTCTTCAAAGTGATTTAAGCAAAGAAAACAGAAAACCTTCAGAAGTCAAGGAACGGAAGCATGTGACACAAAGATGCAGATGGATGCAGTGGCAGTCAGCACCTGTACAATTGAAAAATCAGTACATGGCTCTCACACAAGAGAACAATGAAGAGGACAGGAAGATTTGACAATCTCTCCAGAGAGCAGAGTTTAGCGCGCATTCTTGAGAAGAAAAAAGGAATGACTGCTGTGAAGAATAGGAGAGTGGTGGTTGTAGGGGATTCCTTACTGAGAGGAACAGAAACAACTATGTGCAGACCTGACATGACCCCACGAGAGGTGTGTTGTCTTCCTAGTGCACAAATAAAAGATGTGACTGACAGGCTGGCAAGACTCTTCAGACCTACAGACTACTACCCATTCCTATTAGTGCATGTAGGGACAAAGGATAATCACATGGAAGAGCTTTTCCACTCTCGGCAGAGACTTTGAAGACCTACGCAAGAAAGTGAAGGGACTGGGAGTGCAGGTTGTCTTCTCATCTCTCCTCCCAATGACTGGTCATGGAACAAGAATATGGAACAGAATTGTAGAGGTAAACAACTGGCTACACCGATGGTGCCATCAGGAAGGATTTGGATTTCTAGATCATGGAGTGAAGTACTTGCACGATGAAGTCCTTGCTGCATTTATCAAGAGAGCTTTAAACTACAGTAAAAAGGGGAGGGATGTAAAAGTCCAGACAAAAATATACAGCTAAAGAATACAGATGAGGATCTTGCTACCAAAAGCAAAGGGAAAGAACAAAGACAAAAAGCTAGGAAAGAAACTAGAGGAGTCAAGCCTGTCAGAGATATCTGCCGGAAATAAAATGCTTCTATACCAATGTACAGAGCGTGGGAAATAAGCAAGGAAAACTTGAAATATTAACACAGGAAAAGAAATATGGTATCATTGCCATCAATGAAACATGGTGGGATGATACAGGGGATTGGAACTCAAAGCTCAATGGCTACTACTTATTTAAAGGAAATAGGCTTAGCAAAAGAGGAGGAGGTGTTGCATTGTATGTAAGAAAAGCATTTGCCTCCATTTGTAGTAACTACTAGGCTGCACAGCCTCTCTTCCCCTGGCCTCTCTTCCAGCCCTCACCTAATTGTCTAGCCTCTCACGGCGTGGAATAAGCCAGAGAATAAAAAGCACCAGGATTTTCTTTTCCATAGTATTACTCGCTTGCCACAATCAAGGGTGCTGAATTCTTCTGTGCAGCTGCCTGTAGCAATAATGGAGTCCGCAGCCACGTGGAGGTTTTAAAAGAACAGCTTCCTTCTCTTCTGGTTGCTTATTTCTCCCTTCATGGACCAGAGGATGTGACATCACGTGGACCTTTGACCTGCTGGATGCTGGGTGATATAGGGACATGGCCACTCTGTGTTCCTTGGCTGGCTGCCCACCTGCAGAAGAGCACTGGCACCTCTGGAGGAGGAGGAGGAGAGTTTGAGTATATTTTTACTTTTTTCTAATAAGTTTTTCTTTTTCAGGCAGTTCTATTTGCTGCCAAAACAAAGCCTTTTTTGATTTATTCAAACTGTGTGTTTTTGTTTTGTTTTTTGCACGCAGCGATTATGTAATTAGGGTAGGAGGAGTATAATGTTTTAGAGAAATACAGTGGTTTTCTATTTCTTTTCATAATTTTATTTTATGGCTTAGAGGTAGGGCCAGGCTTGTAGATAGAGGGATACCTAGTGGCAGCATAGGGTCACCGCAGGCCCTGAATTGATATAATCTTATTTTTTTCAATTGAAGTTCTTCTTGCTGCTATCTCTAAAAAGAGCCTTGACTATTATTGAGTTTTATTAATGCAAGAATGCACATATTAGGAGAAGTAAATTCAAATAGTCTTGTTATTTCTCCATCTCCAATTCTTTCCATATTTCAACAAAAAGTTTTGCATTTTATCCACAGAGTTAAGATGATGTCTTGGTTGTAAGAAAGTAAAAATCATTCCTTCTAAATGAGATGTTGTTTTTCTTTAATAAATTTGTCAGCTTCATATATTCTTTTCTGTGCTGCAATATTTCGAGTGGGATCTGTTTAATTATAATCACTTGTCTACTCTTGGTACATAAAGGCAATTCTAAATGCCTCTGTAGAACCAAATTGCGAAAATATTTCCTTGCAAAAAGCACTATTAGCCATCTAGGGTCTTTATTCACTTTTGCGTATCAGGAGATGACATTTGATCTATTTCCATCCTAACGTTTTCCTCCTCTGACAGTAACAGACCAGCAAGGTTTTCTGTGATCCATCCACCTATATTTAAAATAGTTTCTAGAATGTTTCAGAATCTTAAGTAGAATTTTGTTTTTTTCCCACTCTGTTCCATTGTGCGTCTTGAACAGTGACTTTAATCTCTATAACTTTAAGCTTTGAATCCATTTTGCTGAAATCTGATTATATTGTCTTCATCTCCTCTTTCAATTCAAGTACCCTTTTTTGTATGTCTATTATTTTTTATTGAGATCTTTGAAATGTTCATCCACTTTGAGAAAGGAGTTTGGCATTGTGATTTCCATTTGTGAAATCAAAGATGAAATATAAAAATCCAAATCTCTTCTTGGTTGTTGCTCTTTAATACATTTAATACATAATACATTATGTTTGGAACACTCTGGGTGCACAATGATCATACACATTTCTGACAGGCAAGGATGCTCTTAGGCAGCCAGAAATTCAAACGGTGCTCCTGTACCCAGAGCATATCCTGCCTCCTGGCTGGTGGCATTGGCTGCTGCCATTGGCAGCAGGTGTTCTGTGATGTGCTGGGTGCTGGCAGGCAGCCAGTGAGGGGAGGGGGCAGACCGGACTGACCCGGTAGCTTTCCTCCCCACCCCTGGATTGCATACCCTGCTGACCTGCCAGTGCAGGGCATCACCCAGGGGGGTGCCTGGATACTCCCCTGCCATCCTCCCTCCCCCCTCTCGGCAATATTGCAGAGCTTTTCCTCCCCCCTCTTGAGGTTCATGAGACTCGAAAAGCCACAATCCTAAAGAGGGGGAGGAAATGGCCCATGATTGTGGAGAGGGGGTAGGGAGGATGTCAGGAGGCATCCAGGCACACACACCCCAGGGCAATGCCCTGCATGGGCAGGTAGGCAGGGGGCACAATCCAGGGGTGGGGAGGCAAGCTGCTGGCTCAGAAGATCGATCTCTTCCCCCCCCCCATAGGCCACCTGCCAGCCAGTGCATCACAGAACATGTGACATGGGTGGCGGTGGCCAATTGCACCAGCCAGGTGCAGGGCTCCCACAGCGGTCCCAACCTCTCACATGTTTTGTTTACTTGCCCCTTGTACTCTCAATTAAGAACAGGATGTCTGGATCCCCTTTTGCAAAATATGACATTTTGGAATGCAGAGCAAAAAGTGAACTACCTTCTGCAGGAAGAGAATGCTCAGGCAACATATAAGGTAGCTTTGTACTTGCTTAAGGCAGCCCGGCTCAGGAAACTTTTCATTGAGTCTAATGGAGTGCCTTGTAAGGGCGATGAGGATTTGTAACTATAACATATGTACAGACCTGATTTTACTCTTGTTTATACTGATTTTATTCTTCTATGGTTTTATCTTTGTATACTTGATATGGTCAAGCAACTAATCAATAAAGTTTATTCAATTCAATTCAATTCAATTCACAGCAGTCCCAGAGGAAGAGCAGATGTTCTTCCTGCTGGACACTCCAAATAAGTCTGGGGTATAGGTTGTGCTCCACACCTCATCTGTAATCAGGGCAGCCCTGAGGGATTTCTGCACTGCAACGCGTTCCAAACGGAACGCGTTCAGGCGGGAAGCTTAAGACAGCTCCGGGCGCTTTCACCGTTCACACACAGACGCGCCGGAACGCGTTCCGGCGCGCCTGTGTGCGAAAGGTGAAAGCGCCGGGAGCTGTCTTGGCCGGCAAAGGCCGGCCAGGGGCGTGGAGACAGCTGCGGAGGCAGATCGGCAATCAGCTGATTGTCAAACAGCTGATTGCCAAACCTGCGCCGGCGGGGGAGGCGGGCCCGCGGCTGTTCGGGAGCGAGAAGCAAGCGCGAATCCTTCTCCTCCCGAACGCCTGCGGGCAGTTCGTCCGCGCCCGAACGCATGTAGAGCACTTCAAAGTGCTCTACATTTGGTACGTGAGAGAGACAGCTCCGGATACGTCGGATCGCAAGCCCCGCGGCGGCAATGCGTTTGCCACGTTCCAGGCTGTCTCCCACGCGTACCAAACAGCCCCGTGCGAAAACGTCTCTGGTGAGGGTGGGCACACTTCTAGGCTATAGCAACTTAGTGAGCTTGTGTATGCTCTTTACCAGACCTGTCCTGATTGCATACCAGAGGCCTAAGTGTGAATAGGCCTCCCGTCTCCATAGGGTAGAGATGAATCACTCTAAACTTTAGGGAGTGTGATTTCTTATATTTTACTGCCATCTACTGGTCATGTAAAGCATGCAGCTGTTGGTCTTTTTAGTAGATTAATCAAAGAAGAGAAAATCATAGAATCACATGTTTCTCTATCTGGAAAGAAAGGCAAGTCTTCAGCTTTTTTCATGTTGTAGCTCCCTTGATGATCTCCAGGGTACTCAGTCTGCCATGTTGCCCAACAGGAAGTCTCAATTTAAGTTACTGCTCTACTCTGCTTGGCAGGCATAAAGGGAGAGGAAGAAGAATGAGCAGGAGAGTAAACATGCCCAGGCTTTTTGGCCAGAATGCTGTCTGCTTGACCTAAGTTCCACGGTCCCTATGGTCCTCTCTGGTCTCCCCATATTAATGTCAATTGTTGTCTATCATAACGATACCAAGCATATCTCCTTGCAAAGCGGCACCAGGCTCTTGCATGCAGAGAAAGGCAATTAATTTGATATAAATGGGGAAAGGCTATCAGTGTGCCTATGTTGGAAATCCTTCTGACTATCCAATAAGCCATTAAATGACATAAGAACAACTTCCCAGGGGAAAAAAAGGGAAAGACATAGGATGTGAGCAGACACACATAAAAGAGCACCCCTTGTGACAAGTGAAGTCGGGGATACCATCCATTTTACCTCTGCATTCATCTTACCATGTCCTGAATCCTAAAAATGCCATTAGTTCCTTATACATAAGATAATAACACTGAGGATGACTCTTTCTTTCAGTCACATTGAGAGGAGATGCAGAGGAGGGAAATGTAGTCAATTGCAGCATGGGAACAGATGCTTTCAGTGAGCAACCAATCATGGCCCCAGAAAACTAGGCAGGTGACAGGCCAATCAGTGGCAAGCACTCGTTAGAGGAAGATGTTACCAGACTTTGAGGCAAAAGAAATAAGTGGAAATATGAGTTAGATTTATTCTCTTAACAGTTTGATTTGTTGTTGTTATTTTGGACAGCTACAGAAATAATGTATTTCCTAGAAGAGGGAATTGAAAAAAGTCCTATCTGATTGCATCCCCAGAGAGCAAGAATTCCATATATCCAGATTGCTGAAATGACAAGAAGGTAAAGCACTAGGAATGTGCATGAATATTCATAACATTCATTATTCATATGAATTTGGACAAATTCAGAAATTTGTACATGAATCTACTGTGACAACATTCGTACAATAAATTCATACAAATACAAATGTTTTGGACCATTTGTACAAATAGTTCGAACATTCGTTAAACTGGGGAAAAAACGGAGAGAGTGAGGTGACAGCTTTGTGTTTGACACAAAGGAGGGGAAGCAGGTTCAGAGAAAGAGAGAGAGGCGAGGTGTCTGTGTGTGTAAGACACAAGAGGAAGAAGGATCAGAGAAAGAGAGAGAGAAGACGGGAGGGGAAGCAGGTTTAGAGAAAGAGAGAGAGGCGAGGTGTCTGTGTGTGTAAGACACAAGAGGAAGAAGGATCAGAGAAAGAGAGAGAGAAGACGGGAGGGGAAGCAGGTTCAGAGAAAGAGAGAGAGGCGAGGTGTCTGTGTGTGTAAGACACAAGAGGAAGAAGGATCAGAGAAAGAGAGAGAGAAGACGGGAGGGGAAGCAGGTTCAGAGAAAAAGAGAGAGGCGAGGTGTCTGTGTGTGTAAGACACAAGAGGAAGAAGGATCAGAGAAAGAGAGAGAGAAGACGGGAGGGGAAGCAGGTTTAGAGAAAGAGAGAGAGGCGAGGTGTCTGTGTGTGTAAGACACAAGAGGAAGAAGGATCAGAGAAAGAGAGAGAGAAGACGGGAGGGGAAGCAGGTTCAGAGAAAGAGAGAGAGGCGAGGTGTCTGTGTGTGTAAGACACAAGAGGAAGAAGGATCAGAGAAAGAGAGAGAGAAGACGGGAGGGGAAGCAGGTTCAGAGAAAAAGAGAGAGGCGAGGTGCCTGTGTGTGTAAGACACAAGAGGAAGAAGGATCAGAGAAACAGAGAGAGAAGACGGGAGGGGAAGCAGGTTCAGAGAAAGAGAGAGAGGCGAGGTGTCTGTGTGTGTAAGACACGAGAGGAAGAAGGATCAGAGAAACAGAGAGAGAAGACAGGAGGGGAAGCAGGTTCAGAGAAAGAGAGAGAGGTGAGTTGTCTGTGTGTGTAAGACACAAGAGGAAGAAGGATCAGAGAAAGAGAGAGAGAAGACGGGAGGGGAAGCAGGTTCAGAGAAAAAGAGAGAGGCGAGGTGCCTGTGTGTGTAAGACACGAGAGGAAGAAGGATCAGAGAAACAGAGAGAGAAGACAGGAGGGGAAGCAGGTTTGGAGAAAGAGAGAGGAAAGGTGTGGCTGTGTATAAGACAGGAGAGGGATCCGTATCCATTATGTATGCATTTGTATAGGATACGTGTGCAGGATACGTATCTAATATGTATGCATTTGGATATTCGTACGAATTTATACAGATACATTTGTATCTAATAGAATCCTACCACATTCGAAGGGAATGTATTCAAATGAATACAGATTTTCTAACATTCGATACTTTACGAACTGAATGCCAAAAATCCATTTGTACACATCCCTATAAAGCACCACTTCTGACCAGCTCCCCCCCCCAAAAAAAAGAAAATAAAACCACATGAGGTTGTAGTGAGGTCTTCACCTATGGCTGTATAAATCAAGAGGATAACCTATAGGTTTTCTGCTTGAGCCATCCAAGAACAGTTTTTGGTCTTGACCTGGGGTATCTTTGATCTCATGAGCCCCATGAGATATTTCTAGTGTTCATTCCCTGGGAACACCACCAAGGAGAAAAGTAAGTTTCCTCAAATGTCTGCAGGAGGAGGAGGGCTGCTGCCACATGGGAGAATGGTTTGAACAGCTCTAAAGAAAAATTCAAACAGCTCTTCTAGGTTGCATGCTACAACAGCACTGGTGTCCGCAAACCAAATGTGAAACAAGGGGCCAGTGTCAGGCAGACAAAGCACTCTCATAGTGCATTAAAAGTGACATAAAAGGACTAGCAACATTTCCAGCTAAAACCAATAAAGTTTAAAGGCATTTTCATTGAACATAAGAACATAAGATGTGCTGGATCAGGCCACAGCCCATCAAGTCCAGCATCCTGTCTCACACAGTGGCCCACCAACTGCCCATAGGCATCTCAAGCAGAGACAAGGGCAGATCTTCTCCTGCTCTTGAATCCCAGAAAATGGCCTAAGAAGCATCCTGTCTGTCCCCCAGCTTGAAAGGTGTACTCAGGCATCCACTCTAGTAGCCATTGATACATCTGTGATCCATAAATTTGTCCAACCCTTCCTTAAAGCTGTCTAGACTGGTAACTGTTACCACTTCCTCTGGCAGCAAATTTCATAGACCGATGACCCTCTGGGTGAAGAAATACTTCCCCTTGTCGGATACAACTCTCCTACCCATCAGCTTCATAGATGCCCCCTGGTTCTAGGGTTGCATGATGGAGAAAAGAATTTTTCTCTATCCAACTTTTCTATACTGTGCATGATTTTATATCCTTCAGCCAGGTCCCCTCTTAAATGCAGTCTTTCCAGGCTGAAGAGGCCTGGATGTTGCAGCCTGATTTCGTAAGGGAGGTGTTCCAGACCCTTAATCATTCTGGTTGCCCTTTTCTGCACATTCTCTAGTTCCACAATATCCTTTTTGAGGTGTAGTGACCAGAATTGTACACAATATTCCAAGTGTGGCCTCAAAGAGGCAAAATGACACTTGCTGACTTGCTTTAAATTTCCTTTCTAATTATTCCCAGCATTGAATTAGCTTTTTTGGTCACTGCTGTGTGTTGTTGCTTGATTGTACATCCACTATAATTGTTTGAAGACAGCAATCCCATCTCATGCTAACCCAAGTCTTCCAACAGGTATTGAGGTTGTTTGGGTGCCTTAATTCACTGTTGAGTTAGCTTATGTTAAAGTATTGATTTTACATTAAGGATTTTGCATAAAGATATAAGGATTTTGCTTAAAGTATTAATTTTACATTAATTTACATTATATTAATGCACTTTTGGCTGATCTTTTATTAAAAATGGCAGTTTATAGACAAAACAGATACCATACACTGAGCATCTCTTTACTATGTTAATTATTTTCCACTGCAACAGAAGAAGAATGCTTAGTTGGGTCAGTATCTGGACTTCCTGGATTTCCATGCTCATGTTCTTCAACTGAGGTCAAATATCTCATGTTTAGATAAAACAAGAAATAAGAACAAAACCACTGTGCTTATTATAAACCACACTAAATCATACTACCCTGGTTTAACAGAAATTCCATCAGAGGAAAGAAAATTTGCTATCAATGTCTGTCTTCAGAGAAGCAACCTCATGATTAATAAAAAGTAGTGTCCACAATACAATAGTTCTTTGATTTCTTTTCTCCTGCATAGCTTAGGGAAGCTTAACAAGAATTCAGATAATTTTTTATCAGATGCTGTAAACAGTTGAAAGACACAGTAAAAAAGGGACAATATAGGCTGTGGTCACACTTAAGGTATAATCCAACTTCAGTCCACATTCGGAGTGAGAGAATACAGGCCTTTTTGCACACGCCGTTTTCGAACGCGCGGAAGACAGCTCCGGGCGCGGCATTCGCATTGCCGCGGCCAGGTTTGCGTCCTGGCATGTCTGGAGCTGTCTTCCGCGCGTTCCAGATGCAGAGCACTTTAAAGTGCTCTGCATCCATTCCGGCGCGTACGAGGCGTCCCAGCGCATTCGGGGAGAGAAGCATTCGCTCATGCTTCTCTCCCTGACAGCCGCGCCCACGCCTCCACCGTCAGCATGGGCCGAAAATCGGCCCAGCAGCTGATGGCGGTCGGGCTGATGTCCTTCGTTGCCGGGCTGTGGAAGTGATCGAGCAGCTGCGGCAAGGCTGGTTGGCAGCGAGGGGGCCCACGATTCGAATCGTAGGACCCCTTGCCATCTCCAGCCTCAACGCCGCTGCGCAATCACTCCCGCAGCCCGGCAACGAAGGAGATCGCCCTCCGTGGGGGGGGGGGAGCTAGGCCCTTCCCGGCCCCGGTGGCCCCATTGCAGCTGCCGGAGTCGGGGACCTGGGAGCATCGGCTTCCTGTAGCCCCTTTCCGGGGTGGCAGGAGGCCGATCCAGGGCTGGCTGGGGGCGAGGAACCCCTTGGGCGACCGGAGCGCATCGCTCCGGTCACCCAAGGGTCCCCCCCGCTCCCACCGTGAGCGCCTACACTCTGAAGATGATTCTCCCCCCCCCCAGGGCCCCGGGAGGACGCGCGTGCACGACGCAGGACCTACCTGCTCGCTGTCTGGCCTCTGAATGACGTGAACCACTTGTCCAATAGGGGGCCTCTGTGGGCTGCTTGCTGCACGCTCCCGGCATGCTCCCCTCATTCAGAGGCCGGACAGCGAGCAGGTAGGTCCTGCGTCGCGTCACGCGCGCGCGTCCTCCTGGGGCCCTGGGGGGGGGGAGAATCATCTTCGGAGTGTAGGTGCCTCGGTGGGCGTGATCGGACTCAGAGGGTGTGGGGGTGGGGGGGCTTTGGGGAGTGGGGGGTGGGGGACTGATGTGCGGGGCACCCGCGCCCCGCAGATGGGCAGGAACAGGGTCGGGGCGAAGCCTTTGGAGATCGGAGCCAGGAGCTCCGATCTCCGAAGGGGTCCTGCCCCATAGGGACCTTGCCCCGGGCCCCGCGATGGGGGCCCGGGGGCCCGTGCATCTTCGTGCCAGCTGCACAGGGCCCGATCAAGCCCCGTACAGCCGGCACGAAGCAGGGCGAGTGGCTTGACAGCGCTGCCCGCCCCTTGGGTGATCTCACCCAAAGGGAGGCAGCGTTGCCGGCCATATCCCCGCCCCTGGCCGGCCTTTGCTGGCTAAGTAACTTCGGAACGCTTTTACCATTCACACACAGGTGCGCCGGAACGCGTTTACACGCGTTCCAGCGCTCCTGTGTGTGAATGGTAAAAGCGTCTGGAAGTGTTTTAGGCTTCCCGTTCTACACGCGTTCCAAATGGAACGCGTGCAGTGCGAAAATGCCTTATGTCAGCGAACTCGGGTTTGTTTGTTTTTCAGTGTTAAATAACTCAGAAAATTCACCTTTGGGAAAGACATTGTAGAAAGCAGAGGCCAAACCATCCTGATGGAATTATCCCCTTCTGCTTTGGCTAGTTTTTGTTTTTGTTGTTGTTGTTGTTGTTTTGGAAATGTAGATGGGATCAGCTTGCTTGCTTCCTAGAAGCAGCTCTTTGTAACTTTTCCTTTACCAGCAATGCAGAGACTTGACTATACTTATATGTTAAAAGTATGAATCTTTCAATAAGCCCTGGTACAAAATCTGATAATTCTGTAGGTCCAGCCTATTGCCAATAATTGTATGCCAATCATAATTTTATACATAGTCCAAAGGTTCTGTGACTTGGCAGATGTCTCAGAGTAGAAGATTCTGGGAGCATGTGGCTACAACTACAGCTACAAAATTTGCTGTACTGAGAGAACTGTTTATTATTTCATAAGTCTTTCTCCTACTTAGAAGCTTGAAACTTTATTGCTGTGGCTGAGTGTGCTTTTTCTGAGTCCCACAGTCACTCTGGATACAGTAGGACCATTCAAATTTCTGGCTGGTGAGGATGCTGCTCACCAGCCAGAAATGTGAATGATCCTCTGTGGACCAGCCCACGCCAATGCCATGAAAGCCAGGGTCCCACCTCCTTGCTGGCTTGATTGGCCACTGCCATCTGTGTCACATAGCCAGTGATGCACCGGCACACTGATGCAGAAGGGTGGGAGCAATCCCAGCAATGTTTGGGGGTGCATGCCCCACCACCCCCTGTGAATCAGTTCCTGGCCAGCCTACTGCTGCAGCACTGGCCTACAGGGACCTGCCCAATGATGGCCATGTTGTGCCTGTGCACGAAGCTGGCAACCAATCAGTGCTAGCAACATGGCCATGTGTGCAGGGACAACACACTCCCCTCCAACCACATGCAGTGAGCCGGGTGACGTGCGAATGCACGTGCCGCCAGATACTTGCAGTAAGTTTGGGGTAAGGGTTGGTATAGGTGGGGGGCGCAATTTAGTGCTCCACACCCAATCAGCAATTAGTACACCCTTAGTGAGGGGCGGGCATGCCTCTAGGCCGGTGATGGCCAACCTATGACACGCGTGTCACAAGTGACACACCAAGCCCTTTTGGGTGGCACACATGGCCACTCTGGCACCTGGGCGTGTAGTGCTTGCTTGTTCTTGATGTGTACAAAATACCAACTTTCAATTGAAGATTTAGCAACAAAAGTCACTAATGTAAAGAATTATTTGTTTTTGCTTTTAATAAAATACATATATCAAAAATATAACTTTTTTACTAGAGCCACAAATATCACAAAATTATGGATATTTCTAGATGTGACACACCACCCGAGTTAAGCAAGGTTTTCTTGCGAATTTTGACACACCGAGCTCAAAAGGTTTGCCGTCACTGCTCTAGGCTGTAGGAGCGTAATGGAGGGTCGTATGCTCTTCACCAGAGCTGTACTAATTACTGACTTAAGTGTGAAGAAGTCTCCTGTCCAAATGTTCCTGGAGGTTGGGGAAGTGTTTGTATGATTCCTTCCTGATAAATTTAGGATCTTCCTTAAGATATTAGGAGTAGTTTCTATCTATCCCCATTACAGCTTCTTCATTTTTTAGAGTATCTGACCTAATTGTCCTTATTTCTCAGCTAGATTTTTCATTTGTTTTCACATAATATTTTGCTCAGAGACTTTTCATATTGTTGTTTGATTGTATTAGGAAATTTTATGTTAAAATGTGAGTAAAAGGACTGTTGCTTTTAAAGTTCACCTTTACTTTTGACTCAGTATACCCAGTCCACTGCTTCTAATACCACAGTTAAGTCTTGCCAAGCCCACCAAATGTGGGAGGCAATTGCTGGCTTAGCTGGCTTAGCTACTGGCCTGTTTGGTTCTGATTATTTTTGTAGCAACCTGGAAGTCAGCCAAGCACTCGCTTACTTTCCTTTACAGTTTTTTGGGTGCTTGATTGAATTCAGGGTACTACAAAAAGAATTATAGTGAACTGAGGTGGCCGGCACTAGGGCTGCATCCGGACAGGATTTAAAATCTGGGATTATCCTGCCACTATATTGGGAGTATCACAGGTATCTGGTACTGTAACATAGTTCTGGAATAAGGGGTGAAATAAAAAATAACTCCAAACTCAGGGTCTCCCACATAGCAATATTGTTTCTTGGTGAAAATGCTCACTGCACAAGCACCAGGGCAGGTTCTTGTACAGTTCCAAGTATTTTTGTTATTGTATGCCAGTCAGTCAAGTTTATTGATTAGTCATGTGATTATATCAAAAGAAATAGAAATGTGCACAAATATATATTGGTCAAGGAAATTTAAATAGACAAAGTAACATAGACCCAGAAAGAGGATAACACTATGACGAGGTGTGCCCATAAAACTACATTCTGTTCTATGTTTATCTAAGATGTACAGCCCTGGCAAAGAATAAAGCAACTCTGTGCATTATCTGAGCTTTGAGGGAGGAAGTGCCAGGTAAGGTAAGGGAGCGGGCTTTCCCTGCAATTTAAGCATGCCATCTAACAGGGTACAACAAGAGGCAATTGCAGGATTTCCCTGTCCTTCTGTGGAAGCAGCCTAGGTGAGCCTTGCTGCTATGTGGAAACCCAGCATCGTTGCCAGGCTTCCCATAATAGAGAAATTATGAGATATTGCTATGTTACTATGTTGAGAATGCTGCTACTGTATGGGGCGTTCCCAATATAGTCCCAGGATAATCACAATTTTTAGCCCACATCCGGAGGCATCCTTAAATAAGTATTGCCATGTCATCATGGAAATCACAGTAGGTCTATTCAAAAGGGTAAACTGGATCAATACTACATTTTTTTTGTAATTAATTTTTATTTATTTTCAATGCAACAAACGTAACAATAAAACTTCAGAGCTCCTTGTCACCCCTTTTCCCCAATTGTCCTGTAATAGTCAATTTTTACAATTAGTGACTTCCTTCATTTATTCAGGATCTTATCTTATTGTCTTAATATCTTCCAATTCCACCAGTCCTCAGGGAAGAGGGAAAAAAATCAGTCAAAACCAGCAGTTGTTAGTCCTTCTTCCTGCAGAAATTCTATGTAGGGTCTCCAGTCTTTTAAATACTTCTCCACAGTTCTCTCTTTTAGGAAGTTTGTCCATTTCCGCCAATTCGGACAGTTTGACCAACCAATTGTCCACTGAAGGTATTTCTGAATCTTTCCATCTTTTTGCATAGATTATTCTGGCAGCTGTAACCATATACATAATTAAGGTGTTCATATGATCTAAATTACTATCTATTATCCCCAATTAAAAAAAAATCTGGTTTAAATGGTATAACTATTTTTAATATATTTCCCATTACCTGGTGGATTTGTATCCAGTATTTTTTTGCCATTTTACAGGTCCACCACATGTGGTATAGTGTTCCTTCATTACTATTACATTTCCAACTACATTCTAATACTACATTAATACAGGATAGCTCCCACATACTTCTGTTTTCCTCGCATGGAATATAAACCCTTCAACTCATAGCTCAACTATAGATAAAATAAATTCTGTAAGAAACCATGTACATCAGTATCAAGCTCAGGGATTTAAATCAACCACCAGGAAAGACAAATAGGTCAGCTAAGTGCATTCCCACTAGCAGTGCCGTCCTTGACAGAAATAGGACAGAGAAAAGAAGCATTGTTCTGGCTTCCCCCACCCTTGGCCCCCTTGCTGGATGCGCATTGAGTTCTGTTGATAACATCCACATTTTATTCTGCACTACTTATGGAAGTTGCCTGGAGGAGTCCTGCAGTCTTGGAGCAAATAGAAGTAACTAAAAAGTTCATCTTTCTGTGAATCCCTGCTAACCTCTCGTCAAGAAACTGAGGCTTCTTTCCAGAAATACAAAATAAAACGTCTACGTCACACCGTGCTGGTCGCACCTGATTATGCAAGACATTATAATAAAAAGTTAAGATGTTCCAAGGCACGGCTTATCATCAGTGTTTCAGTCATGAGAAGCACAATGCTGCAGGTAGGGAATGAACCATCTGTGATGGTGAGTCATTAGCTGAGATTTTTACAAGAAATGTTCTCTCTCATGCATTTGTGTGTGTCACCATGCGCATGCATGCACAGACACATAAACATAGCCCAACATATTGGGCTAACTCAACTACCTCCTTGAGACAAGGATCAGGTAAAAGGCAAGTTATATGGGGTGGACAAGGGGAAGTGCAGGGTGGCAAATGGGAAAAATGCCTTTTCTTTTAGTGAACCAGGTGCAGAACAGACGTAGATAAACAGGGCTTTTCTGTACCTATCTGGCTGTGATGCAGATCAGTGGCTTTGGACCAGCAATGCCCTGATAATACAGAAAATGGTGGCAAGCTTTCTGCAGGTCTCCAATTAGACAGGCTAGACAGGCCTGAGCTGGTACACTGGTAATGCTTGACAAAATGTTTCATATCATAGCAGCAGTTAGAGGGATACATAACTGGTTTAGTGATCGTACTCAAAAAGTGATAATAAATGGCTTCCCATCCAATTGGAAGAATTTCTTGAGTGAGATGCGACACGGCTCTGTACCGGGTCTGGTTCTATTCAACATTTTTATAAGTGATCTGGATGAGGAAGTCGAAGGGATGCTAAAGGAAAGTACCAGAATGATATTTAATAAGGAGAAATGCAAAGTCCCACATCTGAGGCGATTTCACACTAAGGCGAAGACGCCTCAGGACACTTCGGCCCAAACACATAGAGTACACTTCCCCATCTGCACTGACAGGCAAAGGACGCATTCCAAACACGCCCTTTCCCTGCCTACGTGGGAACGGGGAAGTGTATTCAACCCGTTCGGGCCAAAGACCCTCCCCCGGCCTCCACCGATTGGCTGCCTTGCAGTCAGAGGTGGGGAGGTCAGTCGGGCACCTTCCCTGGGGTCCTGCCACCTGCATCGGCCAGGATCAGGGTGAGTTCCCATTTAAAGAATAAAACGGAATATACATCAAGATTTACATCAGGATTTGCATCGATATGTAAAGCGCGTTAAAAGGAAGCAAAGAGCATCTGGCAATCGGATTCAACCCTGATTTTCTGTCCCCACTCTAAACACTTAAAATGCTTCCAAAAATAGATTGGGAAAAGCGATTCTTTCCCCTCCTCTCCCCATTGCCCAGGGCACCCGGCAGCAGTGGTAACTCAAGCCCTATTTGGCCGCTCACCTCCACAGCCACCATTCCCAGCAGGGGTTCCCTCCGAAAAAGCACCCTGGCTCTGCTGCTGCCGCACACACAGCCTTAAACATTCATACATCTCCCAGATCCTGCAGCAGCTTTTCTTCCTTTCCCTTTCTAAAGGTGAGAACTTTTAAAGAGCCAGAATTGCACAGAATTGCAACATTGTTATCAGGTGTGAAGTGGGTAGATTGCTACATTGAAACCGCTGCTGTACAGGGTGGATTTTTACAGTGAAACTGGCTGCTGTACCTTTTAACTAAAAGGGCTGACCTGCAGGGTGAAGCCCCAATCCATTTCATAACATATTTGCACAAATACTCCTCTAGTGTTCCCACTACAGTAAGGAAGAAGTGTTTTAAAAGCCAAACCTGGGAAAAAACACCTGAAAAATCAGGTGTTTATTCCATTTTAAAGCCAAATAATCCTCAAAATACCTCTGAAACTGATTGCCAATGGGGACGACAAGGATCCAAACCGTTTTACTTGATTAGGGGTGGGAACGGTGAGGTTCCAAACCATTTTTAAACAGTTTTAGGTGATAATGGGAACGCAGCTAGACAGCTACTCAGGGACATAATGGTGGCAGAGAAAAAACTCTTTTTTGCCGCCATCACCACCACCTGGTAGGCACAATAATGTACTCTAACCAGTGTGTTGTGGTAATATTCCTTGTCAATCTGAGATGTGCTTTGCTCCAACTCTATCACATTTTCCTGGAACAGACTCCAAATATCTGTATGTTGCATTTTGTTCCCGAGATATTGAAAATCCTGGTCAGGCTTTTCAAAGCTGCTCCAGAGGAGCTGTTGCTTGGTCCTAGTCGGTTGAGCCCAATATATATCTAAATGAGAACACCTACTTTTGGCAGTTTCCCAACCATTCTTGTGCCCATGGCTTACAACTCTGAAATAAAGGCTAATGGAAATGGTAAGCTCTGTCCTTTGAGAAAGGAGGAAGGCATTGGCAGGAGATGAAAAGATGTCTTATTTCCTCTGCTTTCTCTAAGAAGTGGAGTCCAAACCTCTAAGTGCCTTAGGGCTTGTCCCCGTGTACTATATACTCCGAAGTGAACCTGAATTTGACTCAGAGCTTCCCCATGCAAAGGTTCTAATCCAGCCTACATGTGGAACAAATCACTCAAATCCATGGTTAAAAAAAACCAAAAACCCTTGCAACCTGTTCTCACTGCAGATTGGGAGAAAAGCACAGATTATCTTGGAGGCATGGGGATGCTCCCGGGTTACTGGAGGAGGAGATTGGCACTTGCATCATTAGCGGGAGGGTTTTCATCTGTCCTTGCCGTTTCTGACCTGTGCGTTGGGAATTGCAACTGCTGGCTATTTTTAAAGATTAAACTGTGTAAAAGAACTGATCGCCCCAGTTTAACAGGTAAAGATGCAGTGATGAGAGGGGTCATCTGGCCCTTGTTGTCCCACGAGCCTCTTCCTGCAACCCTTATTCCACCCCGGCTCCCCAGTTGCCGGCAAGCAGCTTCTAAAGTTAGAAGCAGTTTATCAGAGAAGCAGAAAAGTAGCAGCTTTTGTTAGCTTTTTAGCTGGCAAACTTCAGAAGCTGCTTGTTGGGGAGCAGGGATGGAATAAGTTAACCAAAGCTGCTACAATGTTTAGAGGGCAGTTTAGCAGAGAAGCACTTTTCTGCTTCTCTGATTGCGATAATCTATTAGTTGCAATACTCTTTTTACTTTACTTTAATTCCCTTCTGGTATAACCAGTTATAATATTAGCCTTCCCTGTGTTTAGGAAGCACTGGTAACTGTTACCACTTCGCTGCCACCAGTGTTGTTTCCAGTGTTGTTTAGCTGTTGTCAAATGTATGTGTCTTTCAACCTCTTCCTCAATAACCGCTGCCTATTGCGGTATCAATCCGGTAGTATTAAGGTTTATTATGTTTGAAGGTAGCGTGTGTTATAATCCCTATCAAGGATTAAATATCAGAACTTCCCTTTAAAAGAATATTTTCACTCTCTCTTCCTTAAGGCTGAATATTATAGTAGCTAGCTGCTTCTGAACTGCTTGTCTCAGCCCCTCCCCCCACTGACTCTCAGTGTGAATTAAAGATACAGTATCCTCTCTCTCTTTGGCAAAACTTGGTTCCCTTTGAATTCAGAGATCAGCAGACGGTGCTTCTTTAAACTAACAAGAAAATAAGTTTATTGTTTACAACTCTTAATATCAAGCAGGTACGTTCTTCTTGTTACATGTAGAATTGACAGTTCAACAAACTAACTTGTCCTCCACCTTCCCCTCAGGCGTAAGGACTTTAACCGTTCACAGTTTACAGCACTCAGCATAAAGTAATGTGTAATAGTATTGTTTTCCTTTCCTATTTTAATAACATATATAATACAATCGACTCAGGACCCTTATTCCAGCTTCCCTCAGCCAAGAGCCCGTTTCTCTCCTATAACGACCCTCTCGGTCAGTTATCCCCAGGCAGAGAACGCAATCTGTTCTCTCAGCCCTCCTTAAATACTCACCTAGCATGTCAGCTCCAACCTGATTGGCTGCTCCTTCACCAGAGTTCTATTCCCCCCTCCCTCCTGGAAAGCTAGAATAGCCCCTCCCTTGTCTGACTTACCATTTCTAAATAATACAGTTTGACAACACTTTTAACAGTATGGACAACCCGTTCTCATAACATGTTGTATTTTTTCATTTAAAACTTACTTTTGGGGTTAGGGGATCCTCGCAGGCATCACACTGATAAACTGCATCTAACTGCTTGCTTGCCGGCAATCGCAGAGCGGGGGTGGAATAAGGGTTTTAGGAAGAAGCTTGTGGGACAGCAAGGGCCAGATGATCCCCCTCCTCGCTGCGTCTTACTGTGGCGATCAGTTCTTTTACATTTTGCCTGACAATCAGATCACAGGCAGAAGAGGCTCATTTCTGTTTGATTACTGTTTAATGTCCAGCAGTTGCGTTCAGGGAAGGGGGGTTGGGTGGGATTTCCCTGCCCTAGCTCCTATCAGGAGAGAGAGGGTGGAGAGAAAAAGATGTGGTTTCCCGATGCAGAGGTTTAGTGTGGTTTGCATGGGGACAGGTGTATTTGACTTGAGTCCACACTTTCATCAGTCGCGTGGGGATGGGTCAGTTCAAACTAGAATCCATATAGGGAATATCCCAACTCCAACCTGAAGTAAATGGAGTGCATGGGGACAAACTCCTCAATGGGATTGGGGGGGGGGGATAGGAAAGGTCAGGTAAATATTTCCTGGAAGTAGATTAGCTTTTTCTCAGTATGCAGATATGCTTTGTATTAGAACATGTCATTTACATCTGCATTCTGATAATGTAAATGCCCTCGGATAGTTCTCTTATCTTGGTCACTGTTTAGCTTTTTGTAGTAATAACTTCCTTTCAAATGTCACATCAATTTTTAAAAAGATTTTGGTCTTTCGTTCTTAAAGGGTTTCTTGATGTAGTTGAGAGAAAATATTATTTCCCAGTCTTTGTCATTCTCTGCAACTTGAGCTATTAATAACCTTTGGAAGAAAAATTGTTCTGATCCCATACACAGCTTCCTTAGCTCTAATTTAGCTGACATAGTGCTGGAAGCACAACACTCTATATAGGTCACAAAAAGGAATGTTCAGGTAAAAAAAAGAACCTTAGCAGCATAAATGAGTACACTCAGAAGTAATTCTTCCGGCTTAGTGTTAGGTAAATCAGTTTAGAATTCCAGTCTTTACTACAAAACCAAATTAAAATGTTTCTAAATAATCAGGGTTTACCTAACTGAACTCACTGTAAATCTGAGCAGAACAGAGATGCAAATGACAGGAACGGCGAGCACAGGATGTGAAACCCGCCCGCTAATGACATGTGCGTCAATCTCCTCCCCTAATAACCTGGGGACTAAATTTATCGCAGATTTGGGCGATTTGGTCTGCATGTAGTCTGGTTTGGGGGCTTTGCATGGGAATGCTCCTTGCTGAAGTCTGATTTGATTCAGACTATATAGTGCATGGGGACACAAACAAGGAGAATCAGGACTTTTTTTCAGGATCTTTTTTGAAGAAGTCTTTGTAAAATAAACTTTGTGTATCTTACTCATTTCTATTTTCAGAACTGAGGGGGTAAAGTGAGAAACCTGAGGACCCTATTGCCCTCTATCCACTTTTAATCTTTTTTGTCTTTTTAAAAGATTTATTTATGGAAATTAATGAAAAAAGATGGATATGCTGTATGAATGAGAAAACTCCATCATTTTTCCTACTTGTCTGTCTGTCCATATAATTCAATATCCTGCCTTTATTCTAAAGAGCTCTGGTCAGTAAATAAATATCCAAAATCTAAAAAGTGCAAGTTCAGCTACATCAATATGCAAAAACTACAATTTTATAAAAAAAAATAAACTGTAAATAACAGGAACGCTGCCACCTCACCTGGGTGAGATAGAGTACTCTGAGGCCCGGTTCCCATTACAAGCTTAAAACAGTTTTACTAAACCGAAATAATAGAACCGGATTCTAACACGAATTTGCCTGATCCCATTACTTTCAACTTAATTGCATTCGATCTGGATTCTGAGGATTGTACGTGGCGTACGTGACTCAAGGGGGGACTCAAGTGGCTACTTTCTAAAAGCTGCTTTTCGGGGCTGCCCTGCCCTCTTCCTCCTGGCGTGAATGTACCACCCATAATGGACCCCTTCACTGAGCCTGGCTGGGTGGCTGCCGCTTGCCTGGATGGAGGAAAAACGGCAGGGCAGCCAGCGATTCTTTTCCCTGCTCTCCCCATTGCCCAGGACACACAGCAGCAGTGACAACTCAAGCCCCCTTTGCCCGCTCACTCCACAGCCACACATTCACACATGCAGAAAGTGTGTTAAGCCAACCTGATGTGAGGACTGCGAGGATCAAAACCGTTTTGAAACTGTTTTAAGCTTGTAATGGGAACTCCTGGATAGCACATTTTTCAGGGCTGTTCAAAGTCAGGTCTGTCAGTTGAGTGTCAGCAGGCAGTTCATACCTTAACAAACAGATGGGAGAATAATCATAGAAGATGCATTTTAGTCATGTTGGTTTTGGAAGGAAATAAATACTCCTCCAGTGTTGATAATTGTTTGCAAAACTGCTCAGTAATAGGGGTGTGCACGAATGCAATTTTTGGGATTCGATTTCAATCAAATATCCAAAGATTTGAATGTTTAAAATTCTAACGTATTCACATTTGATTCAAACTGAATACATTCATATCTATTCATACAAATATTTGATTCATATTTGAAGATACAAATGTCTACAACATTTGTGCGTGTCCGTACGCATCTTTACGCACGCGTACGCACCTGTATGCATCTGTACACCTCCCATTTTTATCCTGTATGCATCCTGTTTTCGTCCTGTATGTATCCATACATATGCATACGGATATGAATAAGACGTGTATGGATGCGTATGTACGAATGTCCGAATAATTCATACGGATTCAAAAGATTAAAAAATTCATTTGAATGTTAAATTCAAATGTATAGATTCAATTGAAATTCAGATGTCTGAATTCAATCAAATTTTGAATGTTTCAAATATTCATGCACATCCCTACTCAGTAACTTTGGGATTTTTTTCCAAACTTAAAATTTTGAGTGTAGATAGAAAATACATAATACTAAATGGGAAACATTATAGTCCTTTGTTTTATTTCTTCCAGTGGTGAGCTTTCTTGGGGCAGTACAACTCCATGACCTTAGAAGCCCAACTGCTGTGATGTGGGGCATTAGATTTTTAGTTGAGTCCCCTAAGTGGGTCCCTGGGGAATTTCAACTCTTTACTTCTGAACAGTTTTCAAATACAGTCCTTTTAAATTGAGCAGAACAGCCTCTTTCTTATTACCTACATTTTTCATCTTTTTTTAAAAAAAGAATAGCTACAAAGACTGCTTTAAAAAGATGACCCAGTAAAGTACTGAATGAGTCAAAACTTTGTCAGTCAAGTGTACGAAAATGCTGAAGAGTATATTTTTGTCCCCAACTTCTCATTTCTAGCAAAATGGAGAAGATACAATTCCAAATTCTAAAAGTGACAGTGTATATAGAGAAAAATAACTTTTGTGTCCAAAGGAAATGTACAACCCCATCACAGTTGTGGCTAAGCTAAATTTACAAAATCCAACGTGCTTTAAGTGGTTGTGATGATGTGTTTAAGTAAAGGCCGAAACCTAAAAATACTGGATGAAGCACAAAGCATGATAAAATGGGGACTTGGCTTTCTAAAGCGAGGATTTTCAGATTCTTGGGAAACCTGGAGGATTTTTGAAAATGTTTACAGCAAAAGGAAACTGACCGTTGAATGACCGATAACAGACTGGTGATAACGGAGTGATGCAGATGAAGCAGGTAACAACATGTACTATGCATGCGTCGGAACATCACCCCGAAAGTGGATATAAAGAAAGACTTTGGAAGGTACCTGTACGCTTCGAATCACCTGTAACAGAGTGTCCATCACGCTACACGCTACACTGTCAGTCGTATCAAAAATACCAACAGAAGGGAATCCCAACTGTGACGTAGGAACAAGGATGACCAAATATGAAGCAGTAGGAGATTATTAAAAGGAAGGGCAGTTTGAGGCAATCATTGGCATCAAAATGAAACAAAAGGGAAAGAAGAGAAGATAACCTATCCTAGAACATCCTTCAGTCATAACCAGCCAGGAGCAGCAAGTTTTCACCCTTGCCAATTTGAAGAGGACTTGAGATTAATGCTTCAGTAGACAGTGAAGCTGGAGCAATGGAGAAGTTTTACAGAAGAGTTGGACTTTGCTGTTATGCTGGATTGCAGTTCAAAGATCAGGAGACCCAGGTGTCTACAGGCAAGGACAGCAGGCAAGCCAGAGTTTTTAGGATGCACCATTGAAGACAGTGAACAGCAGCAATTTGATCAGAGAGGCTTCCTTAGCAGCAATGGGATACCGGATCAGCAGCAATGAGCACACATATATTTTGGAGAGACCATGAAGATGACAGAAGAAATGACAAAAGAAGAAACATGGTAATAAAAGAGGACTGTTTTAGCAGTGGAGAACCGTACCGTATTCTAATACATTACTAATCTAGGGGCAGAGAAGCTGTCACTGAAGTCCAGCCCAGGGGACAGGTGTCAGGAGCCAATGACAGATAAGAAAGGTGCAACCCATCAGTGGGGGCTGAAGGTTCCTTTCAGGTAAATGAAGAAAGGAGGTTTAAATGATAAATAGTGGCAGTTTCTCTCAAATTTGTACCAGAATAAAAGAAATTGATCAATCTTGAGAAAGAAAATGGCTTTTGATGCTTTTGCGTGATGTATGTAATTTATGGGTATTTTTCATTTTGAAAGCCTATATGTGAAACAGTCTTACTACCTCCCTTGGGGTTTTGAATTTGGGGTACCTTGGGGTTCCAAATTATCCTCCCTTTATATCATCACTAGGGAGTGAATGTGTTAACAGCCCTGCTTATCTCTCAATTCCAGAGAGAGACCAAAGCCTCAACAGGAGCACCAGCTATGCCAACTGGAAAATAGCATGTCTCTAATGTTAGACTCCCTTTGTGGTCTGGTATTCTTGGCCACACAGCTTTCACGGATGAGTCAGATTCACGTAGACAATCCAGTTCTTAAGATTCGATCTCTTCTTTAATTTACTACCTCCATTTTGCCTTTTCTGTACAATCTGTAACCTGGGATCGCATTGGTTTTCATTGGTCCACCAGATTTCAGTTATGCCAATAATATCACTTTTATTATTCAACACTAAGCTTTCTAGCTCCCCTATTTTAGCTCAAAGCCTTCTGGCATTTGCACATAGACATTTTTATCCACTCCTCTGGTAAATGTTCTGCCCTGTAGGACCATGTGAAACCCCAGCTGAGTATTATGTGCATATTTCCAATATTATGTGCATATTTCCAGCCCTCCTCACTCAAGGGTGAACTCTCCCGAACCGAATGCTGCCCAGCTCCTGTCGGCTTTCCCCCAGGGATCAGTTTAAAAGCTACTCCGCAACCTTTTTAATATTAATCATTGTTCCAAAATGTTCCCCAGTTCCTAACAAATATAAACCCCTCCTCCCAATACCACTGTCTCATCCATGCACTGAGCTTCCTGAGCTCTGCCTTTCTACCTGTTTCTGAGAATGCAACCCTGGAGGTCCTGGACTTTAGTCTCCTACCTAACAAACTAAATTTGGCTTCCAGGACCCCCCGCTTAGCCTTCTCAATATCATTGGTACTGACATGAACCATGACCACTGGCTCCTCCTGAGCACTGTCTACGGAAATATCTAGATATTGTCGGCCATTTTTGCCCCCTGGCGGACAAGTCAACATGCAGTCAACATGCCCATCAGAGACCTGCCTCTTTGTGTTCCTAATATTCAAATCCCGCACTACAAGAAGCCCTCCTCCCACTACCCATGGAGGAGTATTCTTGGTGCAACAGGATACAGGCACATCCACTAAGGAACTGGTCCCAACCAAAGGAGCCTATCCCTCTTCCTCAGCCTGATGCCCTCCCTGCCTGAGGCCTCCACTCTCCAAGGCATCTGGAAGGCTATTTATCAAGGAGTGGGATGCTCCTACTGCATCCCTGAAGGCCTCACCCTCAGTCCTGTTGCTATCTATCTGCTTCTCCAGGTCTGCTACCTTGGCTTTAAGGGAAGAAACACAAACTAGAACAATCCATACCCTGAAAATTATAAGAAGCACTGTTAACACCTGTGATGCCTCTTATTTCTGTGAAGTATAAATGTATTGATTGTATTCTTTATGCAATACCCATATTGCAAACCGTGTTTAAAGTGTTTGAACAGCAGCGGCAGGTAAGCAGGAGGCGGGGCTCACCCAGCTCACTCATGAGAAGGTGGGGAAGAGTCACCTGCAAGATGAGCCAATCAGAGGTGGCATGTGCCACAGGAGGAATATAAAAGTCAGCACCCAAGAGAAAAGGGGGTTCTATGCTTGGGACTTCGGGGTAGGAGGTAATGTGTGTGACTGACCTGCATCCAGAGGGAAACTGCCAACATAGATCCAGGATTCTAGAATTTTCCTTAGTGAAAGTGAAGGACTTTTGAAGAAAATGTTACTTTTATTGAACTGCAGGATTTGTATTAGATTGCTTAAAGGGAACACCGAGCAAATAGGATTCCTGTAACTTTAAGCAGAGAAAGAGAGTCAAGCTGTGAGTGAAAGCAGGAGGTGTCTTTCCGTTTGTGTTTTTTCAGAAGGCAGGGAAAGTGGCGGTATCGGAAAGCAGAGCCTCAAGAAGCAAAGGGCCAATGCTGTTTTTTAACAGCAAATTCTCAGACGAGGCAATCAGAAAGGGGAAAGAGAAACGCACGCAGCTCCAGGCTGGATGAAGGAGGGGGCAGAGTGTCACAACCTCTCACCAATATATAAAGATTACAACTACCTCAGAATTTCCACCTATCTAATATATCACTCTTGAACCTTGATAGTTCTGTTCCAAGAACCTTTGGATCCTCACCATGAACCAAAACTATGCATCTGGACCACAGCATTGGTTGAGACCAACCCCTGTACCAATCCCAAAGTTTGTACAAGTATTGGAGCCAGGCTACGAGGCATCCAAAAGGCTTAAAATGAATATTCCTAGCCTTGGAGCCCCTGGAAAGCCATTTTTGTTGTGCCCAAATAAGTCTTCTGGTAGTCCAGAGGCGTTTTCGCACTGCGGAGAAGACGCTTCAGAACACTTCGGTCTGAACGCGTTGACTACGCTTCCCCACACGCACTGCACAGATGGCCAGTTGAGGCCACGCGGGTGCCTGGCCAATGAGGAGCTGCCCTGCGAGCATGCCCAGAACGTCTCTGACCTATTCTAGCTAGAATTGAGCCAGCAGCTGCAGATAAGCCCCGTTCACGTGTATGCTTGACCCCGGGGTGGGTTGGGGGTGCTGAGTGGGGGTCCCACCACTTGAATAGGCCTGATCCATGCCAGTGCAGGTGGCAGGACCCCAGGTAAGGGACCCGACTGGCCTCCCTACCCCTGTCTACAAGGCAGCCAATTGGGGGAGGCCAAGGGAGGGGCCCAGCTGTCACAGAGGGAGTGCGTGCAAATACTCTCCCTCTGGAACAGCTAGGGACACCCCGAAGGCACAGAGTTTTTTCTGCTCTGAAAACGGAAGGCGTGGAGAACGCATTGGGACACTTGGGGCAGTCCAGAATGGATCCGGCTGCCCCTGACATGTGAATGCAGCATCCCCGTGGGTTCTCCTCGTGTTCAGAATCCCGACGTGCGAAAAGGCCTCAGAAAACAGAGGTGTGCTTTCTGCATACTTCCATATTTTGGAACAGAGCCCACTAAAACCCCAGTGACCTCGATAGTGAGGTCTACATTTAATCTAGAGGCATACTAGTGTGAACGGGGGCTTCTGTATTCTGCACTAACATGCAGAAGAGAGGACCTTAGTACACCTGCTAGTAAGAAATACCAGCAAGTGTAGGAAGGTTTTTTTCGTCCCATTCATGATTCTAGGGTTTCATTCAATGCAAAGCACATTATTTATTGTGGGAGTAAATTATTTTAGAGGAACACTTATGTTGAATGCTATGGAATTATTTTAATGTTTAATAGAGATTAGAAACTCAATCAGCGAATGAAGCATTGAAAAGAACGCAAGAAAGAAATGGCTTAGTAACTGAACATTTATAGAAACAATTTTACAGAAACATAAATGTTTTTCTAAACAGGGAGTATCTGCACTCAAAAATACAATTGCACAAAGACATATTATATTACACTCAAACAGTGCATTCTGATTTCATTCACGGGGGTGGGGGAATAAACTGTGGTTGTTTTTCAATAAATCATGATACGGTACTTAAGGGAATAAATGTCTTTTATCAATGCCTCCAGCTACTTGACAGCCTGTTGGTCCATTTGAACAATTTACACAGCCTTATAAAGAATTTACTTTTCTCCAGAGAACTTCAGGTTTTTTATGGCAATATAATAGCAATTCCAGCTGGCTAGCTCTATCTTAAATCTTCCATTAGTTTTTCTAATCTTAACTCGAACCACTGAAGCAAATGAATCCCTGACATATAATGTCTTATGTCCCACTGTGGCAACCTGCTTAATCTAGGACAGTTACTAGGACTGTTTTCATCTAACAAGAAAAGAGAGTAAATTATTCATACATATCTGCTCATTTGCTAGCCATCAGGTTTTGTTCCTCTCAATGTACAGAGCATTGTTCTGAAATGAAACCGAACAAATATTAGATCTCCTTTTATCACCTCCCTTTTCCATTAGTGGAGCCACTCACTAACTCAGAAATAGGGGTGTGCATGAATGCAATTTTTGGATTCGATCTGATTCAAATAGAATATCTGAGTGTTCAAATTTGAACGAATAGAGAAAAAATGAATGTATTCAAATTCGAATTGATATGAATACATTCATATCTATTCGTATGAATATTCGATTCATATTTGAACATAAATGTCAACAACATTCGTATGTGTCCATATGCACCCGTACACATCCCATTTTATCCTGTATACGTCCTGTTTTGTTGCATACTTTTCCATACAAATGTGTACAGATATGAATAACATGCATATGGATAAATATGTAATGCATACGGATACATAGGCATACGAGTGTCCAAATAATTAGAGCAAATGATTCAAAAGATTTGAATTCATTCGAATGTTAAAAAATGAATGTATAGACATTCAATTTGAATGTAAATATCCAAATTCAAACGAATTCAATTGAATTCTGAATGTTCTGAATATTATTGCAATCTAAGAAGGAATCTACTAAGAAGACCTAGGCTGTATTTCCACTGGCAATTTGGTCCAGCCTGAATTTGGTTCAATGGCCTACCATCCCGATGCTTTGGACGGGATTCCCCGTTTCTGCAGACTAAATGTTCAAAAAACCGAGGAATCCCTGTTTGGATTTTAGCAGGACTCAATGTGGAATCTTATTAAAATCCAAATATTTTTTAATGGAAATGTTTGTTGCTGAGGTGGCATTCCCTGTCTGAAAGGGAGGGAGGGGAAGGGGCTGGCTAATGATCAGAGGCAGAGAGGCTGCCTGAAGAGCAATGTGTGAGACGGTGACCTGGACAGGGTGGCCACCGCTGAATGGAGCCCCAGTGGGCCGCCCATCCACCCCATGCAAGACGCCCTTCCTGGTCCCTGCATTGCCACCACCACAAACCGTCAAGCCCAGTGGGGCTGCACTAGGAGGGACCACACCTGAGGAAGAGTCCCCATTTTGCACTGCATTGAGAGATCAGAACAGCGTGAAGCAGAAGGGATCTCCAGGAGCAGGTTGCAGCTGCTACCATTCATGGTGTACAGATCAGCTGCCCCTGGCATGGAGGACAATGACGAAGAGTAGAAGGGCAGCAGGGCAACCGATGAGGGCCGAGTCCTGCCATCCAAGGGTGGGGGTCCCCTGGAGGGCAAGAAGGGGCCAGGCAGCTTGGCCACAGTCCCTGTGGGCCCCACTGTGCTGGGGGCTCTGGCCACAGCAGCAGTCTTCCTGCTGCTCCTCTTCTTCAGCTCCTCCAGGGGCCACTTACTGTATTTGCATGCCATGAATGGCCGCAGTCACAACCTGCTCCCGGAGATCATGGAGCACGGCCAAGCAAGCCCCTCCTGTTTTGCTGTAGCGTGAAAGAGCAGGGACATGCTTCACCAGGCTCCACGACGTCCAGGAGCGGGTTCATACTGTGGGCAGGGTTTGGGACAGCTGGCCCGTGAAGCCAGGGTGTCCAAAGGGATGCAACTGGGTGTGTGTGTGTGTGTGTGTGCATGCGCAGCTCACAGGAGTAGCAGCAGGAGAAAAGAGCTCCGTGACTCTCCATAATAAAAAGGACGAAAAACCAGACCTCCAACCCTCAAATTAAACAACGGATCCCCACAAATGCAAGTAAAAAACACCCCGACCTGGCAAGGGGGAGAAATAATTCAAAACAGGGAAACCAAGCAAAAACAAAATAAAAACGCCAGCGGTCCAGCAGACAATCAAAAAAGGGAAAATGGCTGCCGCAAGCCCTAGCAATTCTCCTTCAGAGAAAAATGCAGAGAAAGCAAGGGGTGCAGAGAGAGCAGAAATAACAATAAGAAATAAGTCTCTAGAAAATAAAATAGACCAATTAAAAAATATACTGTTAGAGAAGTGGGAGGAAAATTCACAAAGCATAAAAGCAGAGCTTCAACAAATGAAAACCTCCCGAGAGTCTATACAGAGCAATATGCAAGAAGAACAATATGAAGCTTTGGACGATGCTATAAGAAATGCAAGCAATATTAAAACACTGCAAAAAGAAGTACAAATTCTCACCACCCAAATCACAGACTTGCAGGATAGACTTAAAAGGTCCAACTTCCGTATACAGGGCCTTAAGGAATTTTTGGAAGGCGGAGCAATAATCCCATATCTAATTAAGATGTTCACAGAACTATGCCCAGACATTCACCTCGAAGAAGTCTACGCCCTCGTCCAGACCCAGGCCAAAGACCGAGGGATATAATAATAGCCTTTGACAAATATTCCATCAAAAACAAGCTATTTATGGCCTTGAGAGCAAGATCTAATATAACATATGATAACTGCAAAATTTTTGTGGTGCCTGACTGTCTCAGCAAACTCTCAAGCTCAGGAAAGACCTTCACCTGCTAGCTAACCTGCTTTATCATTCTAGGATCAGATTTAGATGGACATACCCATCTGGAATCATCACAAAATATAATGGAAAACAGCTTAAAGCCACAACCCCGGAAGAGGCACAAAAATTAGCAGCAGAACTGAAGTTACGACTTCCACCATCTCCGCCAGAATACAGCGCTCCATCAACTCCCCAATAAGCAACAACCTCAGCCAACTGGGAGGCCAAGGATCAAAGACCAAACCGCACACCAGCATATCATAAAAAGCTAGAGAACACTATCACAGCACATTTTGCAAAGAAATGAACAGCCAAACAAACGATTTTTTTCCTAAACCTGTACATGTTGTTGGTTTAATAAGACTATAGCCGTTTCTATTAGGAATTTGATAAGATATAATTTTATAAGGCAGGGTTTCCCAAACTGTGGGTCGGGACCCACCTCTAGGAAATTTAACCGTATTTGAAATAACTTTTTTGATGTAGTTACTTAAGTAATAAAAAGATTGTATTAAAACTTTGTTTGTTATTTGAAAAGTCTTTTATTCATATTGGTAACGGTTAAATTTCCTAGAGGTGGGTCCCGAGTTGGTAAACTTATATTAGATGGGTCGTAGCCCAGACAACTTTAGGAACCACTGTTATAAGGTATGATAGAAATATATTTACAGGTGTATGACTATAAATACTTAAGAATGCCTAATTGAATATTACTGAAATGTAAAGTAACTAAACACACAAATGAATAAAGATAATGTTAAAAGGGTTGCTAAGGGGAAAAAGGGGAGATGATGAGGGGGGGAGGAAAAACCAAAAACCAAACAAACATCCTCCAAAAATAAGTTTAAGAATAAGTTTAAGTCACAATGCTCATAAGACTGTTGTACAAAGTTTAACATCAAGTAGTGCCTCACCAAATTTGGGTTCTGACTATTTGTCAGTGGTAATTGGAAAACCACTTTAGATGGCTTCTTCAAAGTCCATCAAAATTTCAAATAGTCTGTTAGCCTTTTGGCTGTATGTTCAAATTTATAGTTGGAGTTCAGAGTTAGTTTGTATGTTTATTATGTTTAAAACGATTGCATTATTAAATGCTTACTGGCTAATCCCACAAGGCACAGTGCTGACTTATGGCTACACTTAAAATATTGACTATTAATGTAAGAGGCCTAGGCAACCCCAGTAAATGGTCCAGGGTTGAAAAATACCTGTTAAACTCCAAAGCTCAAGTAATAATGCTTCAGGAAATGCACAAACCTAAGAAATGTAGGGCGAAACCTCTTTTTTCACATCCTAATTTTAAAATAGAAACTGCTTTGCCTGGGACTTCAAAATCCAGAGGAGTTTCTATAATTTTTCATTCTTCCTTAAACATACAAATATTAGATTCTAAAACTGATATGGAAGGAAGATATATATTTTTTAACACTTTGTATGAAGGGCAAAACTATACCTTTGCTAATCTATATGGACCTAACACAAATCAAAGAAAATTCCTGCAAAAGACATTAGCACAAAAAGAAAAATTTGCGACTGGATACCGCATTGTGGCAGGTGATCTGAATACTGTAATGGACCCAAGACTAGACAGACTAACATTCAAAAAAGGCAACAAAAGCCAAAACAAGAAATCCAAAATAGAATATATCCAACAAATAATCCATAGCCAAAATTTACAAAACAGCTTCAGAATCCAAAATGGCTCAAGTAAAGAATATACTTATTTCTCACAAACACATCAAACCTGGTCCGGATTGGACTACACACTTCTAACAAAACAACTAATACAATTTATCTCATCAGCAATAATCGATCCAATTACATTTTCAGATCACGCACCATATATAGTAGAATTAAAAATAAACAGTACAAGAAAACCTAGGCACTGGCGTTTCGACCCCCTCCTAATACAGAAACAAGAAACAAGCAATGTTATAGCTTCTGAAATTAAACACTATTTTGAACAAAATTCCAGACCTGAAATTTCCCCTGAGCATCAATGGGATGTGCTTAAACCAACAATTAGAGGCATCTGTATCTCCCAACTTGCTTGATAAACAAGCAAAGAAAATTGAATCAGGGAAAGTTAACAAAAGAGATTAAACAATTAGAAGAACAACACAAGGCAACCCAATCTAAAAATATCTACAAATAACTTTTGGAAAAATGTAAGGAATTAGAAATTCTAGAAACATATTTGTGACGGCAGGCTATATGTGATATAGCAAGATAAACTCCATTTTGTATCATGTTAAAACTCAGGAACCATTTTGAGGGAAAGGAGTAAAAATCTTCCCGTGAGAAACAATCCTCTCAGCGTTTCTCAAACTCAGCAACATACTGATTTAATGGTTCACACCTACGCGTTACCCATCTGGTCAATGTAGCCTGATTGCAAGGTTATCGGGGATCTCAATCTACTAGCGGTCTATGGGTTTGTAAATCAAGAGGGCATATGGCATGATCCTGACAAGACTTACGAGCTCATACTGACCTCAATGGTTACTTAGGAATGTAGATGGAAGATTCACTACACCTGAGAACCAAACACCCTCATTGGTTAATTGGTATCACCCGAGCCGTCGGGAGAGTATAAGAAATAAGTGTTTTGTAGCTTAGGGGATGCACTTTATCCGTCACGACTAAGTGTATCATTCCGGATTCTGAAACCAAGTTCATGCCAGACGTTTCGTGAGTGAAACGAGCATTTTGTAAGTTTTTACTTTTACTACCTCTAGCAAGCCCTTATCTCTGTTCTTTGTATTTTGTTGTTCCATGTTCCATGCACTTTTATTTTGCTTATTTTTATATTAAACATTTTTGTACAGTTCCGGAGCGTCTTGCCTAGTTGCTTTGGACTTAGGAAGACGTGGTGGGGAAAAGGGGTTTTATTTTCCTCACAAGCGTTGAGTCCTCTATCGGGAAGATGTCTTGGGGAGCCGAACGCACACACGTAGACACAGATAGACCCAACTCAACGTCACAATATTCAACTGCAAAAGCCAGATTTTATTTAAAACAAATTTGACACAAATAATAACAATAATATTAAATTCTTTGCTAGACGACTAAAACGCAAAGCAGAAAAAAAATATGTGCACATGATCTGGGATCCGAAATCTAATATTATAATAACAAACAATGAAAGAATAACACAAACATTTAAGGAATTCTACCAAAATCTATATTCTGTAGAGGTCAAGTCCACAGAAGCAATAAAACAATATACAACCTCCTCTATAACAGACAAACTATCAGAAATGCGAAAAGCAGATTTAATTCAATCCATAGCTCTAAAAGAGGTCCAATTAGCTATTAGGAACCTAAAAAACAGCAAATCACCCAGACCAGATGGATTTTCATCATTATTTTATAAAACATATGTAGATATTCTGTCCCCCCAATTAACAAAGCTATACAACAATATTTTGCAAGGAGTGCCTCTGCCTCTCTCTTGGGGAAATTCCCTCATCATCCCCTGTCATGAAGGTGGAAGACCGTTAGATTCTGTAGACTCATATAGACCTATAGCCCTCTTGAATCAGGATTATAAAATTTTTACAGCTATTCTAGCAAACAGAATAAAACAGGTTATATGTGATATTGTGAATCCGGAACAATTCGGATTTATACCGGGCAAACTAATATCAGATCCTATACGCATTGTAATTAACCTTATACAACATAGTAAAAAGTATAAGGAACAACTGGGGCTTTTTTTCCTAGACCTTTACAAAGCATTTGATGTGTTGGACCACAAGTATCTATGAGAAGTATTTAAAAAAATGAATTTTCCTGAACCTCTCATAGAAATCCTAGCAAAAATATACAGCACAACACAGGCTACTATCCTTCTCAACAAAACTATTTCAACAAATTTTCCCATATCTAAAGGAACAAAACAAGGTTGTCCCCTCTCCCCCTTCCTCTTTGCTTTAGCAATGGTCCCGCTGGCAAATAACATAACTGAAAATGAAAATATTAAAGGATACAAAGTGAACAAAAAAGAAATAAAAATTAACTTATTTGCTGACGACATTGTTGTCTTTCTAACTCAACCCCTCCTCTCCTTATCAAATTTACAACAGGAATTGAAAGAATTTGAGAAACATTCAGGCCTAAAGGTAAATCTAAATAAATCCAAAGCCTCTTACGGTGATGGCGAACCTGTGACATGTGTGTCAGCAGTGACACACATAGCCATATTCAGTGACACGCGGCTGCTTGCAGCCACATACACAAAAATATGCCCCCACCGCCTGCCTGTCGTCATAAGCAGGGTCACTCTTATCCTTGTTATCCACACTCGGAGCGACTCTCTCTGCTTACAACGACAGGCATAATTCCCCGGACCAGCAGCAACTGATCTTAACTCTCTCCGTTTCAGACAAGGCTGGAAGAGAGAAGTCAGTGCCGGATTTCAATAATAGAAAGCTTAACAAGCCTGTCTAAGATTAATATAATATTGTAACCCACCCTGAGACCTTCGGGTATAGGGTGGGATAGAAATACAAGTAAGTAAGCAAGCAAGCAAGCAAGCAAGCAAGCAAGCAAGTAAGTAAGTAACAGTGTATGAGTGAGGCTTAGGCTACAAGTTGATTTGTTTATTTTGTGTGTTGGAAAATAGAAAAGTGTTAATGTTATTGCTTGTTTCATTAATAAAAATTTTAAAAGTAAAAAAAGAATTCCCCCTCCCCCTCACTTATCTTAGTTCACGGCAGCCCACACAAGTTAAATAACAAAAGAAACCGACTGACAGATGAACAAAGAAGTCACTAAGCAGATAAGTAAAATAATTAGTTTTTGGTTTATTAAATACAGTTATATATTACAATTATACATTTCTGTTATCTAAACTATAAATATCGCTAAATTATGGGTTTTTTCTGGAAGTGACACACCACCCTAGTTATGCTCGGTTTTTTGGCAAATTTTGACACACCAAGCTCAAAAGGTTGCCCATCACTGGCCTATTATGTTAACACTCCCCCAAATGCTACCATATCAATACTCAAAACAACAGGAATAGCCACTGCCACACAAGGTGTAAAATATTTAGGAGTGTTTATCCCTAAAAATATGAACCACATGTATAAACATAACTATGATAAGCTCTGGAAACATTTGAAAAGAGTGATGGCATCATCGAAAAAGAAAAACTTGACAATACTAAGCAAGATTTCAGCTATTAAAACGTTCATTATTTCTAAATTACTATACCTATTCTAAACAATCCTAGAAGCAGTCTCTCTTAAAATATTAAACAAATGGTCCAAAGCAATATTAAAAGAAATATTCAAGGGGAAAAGAAACAAAATCCAGCATGAAATTATAAACCACCACCAAGAAAAAGGAGGCTGGTGATTACCAAATATTATCAGTTACTATAATACCTGCAAAATTAGACGCCTCTTCCTCATACAATGGAAACAAAGAGAATGGTGGGCTAATCTAGAACTAGATTTTCCTAATTCTAACTATTACAATCCACTGTATTCAGACACCAACATACTAATAAAAAAACAAATCTCACCCAATCTTTTGAGTAACCTTACTGTTTAGAGGAATAAAAGAAAAAGTGTTCTTCCATATATATCTAAAAACATGCCACTACAATTTATAACGGTGCTACAATCCATAATTCCAGCAGAAATTTGGAGTAACTTTAAGCAAATGGGCCTCTACAAAATAAAAGACTTTTTCAAACCTCAAACACATCAGATTAAAGAAGAAATTATAGATCAAATTCTTAACCCAAAATCAAACAGATGGCTCCTAAACAGAATCCTTAAAGATACTTTAAAATCTAGAACCATACTACAAAAAATAAAGAGGATAACAAATTTGAAAATACTATAGATCTCTTGCTATCAATGCCCAAAAAATTAATCTAGCTCATTTATAAATTAATTTCAGAAGAAACAAACCTTAACCACCACAAAAATTTATGGGCAACAGATCTTCAAAGAGACATTTCTCCTGGGCAGTGGCAAACAATCTGGTCAAATAAATTTCCCTGTGGAAACATTCAATACTGCAGAGAACTTTATCTCAAAACCATTACTAGATGGTATGCTACCCCGGTTTGGCTTAACCACATTTCACATGCCTTTACAAAAAAATGCTGGCATGGGTGTGGCATGATAGGAACATACATTCACCAATGGTGGTTTTACCCTATCATCAACAAATTTTGGACCCTGATACATCTCGAAATTGTTAAAATCCTACAAATACAAATGGAATTCTCCCCAAGCGCACTCTTATTACATATCATGCAAAATGATAAAATTTCTAAAAACAAAGCTATACTCCTGCATTATTGCCAAAAACTGGAAATTGACAGAAACATTAAATCTCCAAACTTGGTATAATAAAATAATTGAATTTGCAATAAACGAGCTCATCACCCATCAGTACAACAAATACCTAGGAAGAAAAGAAAACTACACATACCCAAAGGTATGGAAAACTTTATTTCACTTCTTGAGGTCCAATATAAATGTATATTCTGTTTCAGAGGTGGCCATAAAATTCTTACTAGACTGAATTTAAGCACTGAAAATAACTAACAAAATTAGCGTCTAACATTATTTTTAATTAAAGACAGTAGCCATAATATGGATTTACAAATAACTACAGAGTAAAATAATGTGTATACAGTCTAAGTTTAAATGGTTAAGTTTTCAATTTTGAGAATTTAAATATTCAATGTTATTGGTTATATATACTTGTAAATGAAAATAACTGCAATGTATGTTGTCACTATTTGTTTGATCAAATAAAAATTTCAATTAAAAATAAATAAATCCCAATTGAAAACTTTCTTATTTTAGTCATCTTAATTTTGCTTATTTGTATTCTTCGCTATTTTCTTTTTAAATTTTTGCAGCTTGTACAGCACTATGTACATCTATAGGTCTTGGTAAATAATAATAATAATAATAATAATAATAATAATAATAATAATAATAATAATAATAATAATAATAATAATAATAATAATAATAATAATAATAATAGGTATTTTGACACTTTCTTTTACTTTCTGTTTGTATTCTACTTATCTCTTATGATTTACTGTATTTTGGAAAGCTTTTATTAAAACTTTATTTTTAAAAAAACCAAATGGATGCAACTGGAGCTCCCCCCTCCCCTAGTGCAGGGGAGGGGAAATTTTACAGGAGCCATTACTTAGACATTAGGACGTTTGAGAAGGTCAATCTAAGAATATAGATTGCCATGGTAAAGTGATGAAGCAGTATTGAATCTTAGCAGGGGGGAATGGCTATGAGTTTATAAGTACATTAACAAAGTATTTTGAAAGTGTATGAGATAGTAGCTTAGAAAATGTCATAGCTTAAGAAATAATAACATTGTATTATGATAATTGTTGTTTTCTTTCAGTAAAAATATAAGCAAAGAAATAAGTCAAATAGTTTGGCTATGAAATGCTGGAGAGGGGTAGAAATACTATAAGGTTGTAGTATATTAAGAGAAGAAATGATAAATATTAGAAACAGTCTGTTAAGAGTTAGGGAGCAAGCTTTAATATTTTGAGATTATAGAGCAAAGGGGAATAAAAGAAATACAATTGGTTAAGAATAATAGAAAATAGTTTAGTAAATGTCAATATTATAGGATTATAAAAGTTGAAATGGATATTTTTTAATTTTTTCTTTACTATCTGGGTGAATGTATCAAATAAAAGTATAGATAAGGCTTGAAAGAGGAGCAGTTTTTCAAAAACTTGCTGTGAAAATAAGACAGGTTCTGCGGGAAAGGGGGTCAGCTGGCTAACAATTAGAAACTACAAGGAGTAGACGAACAATAGAAAGAAGACAAGATGTTAGACAGACGGAAACGGATGTTACTAAAAGAACAAGAAATAAGATTATTGAATATTAATGTATTTGTTGTGGGTGGTTAAAGAAAAGCTTTTAATAAAGAAAATATATGGGGGGGAAAGTAATATTCTTTGCCTTACAAACATTTTAAACAATTAGAAGAACAAGTCAATTAACTAACAAACTGATTAAGGATTTGAAATGAACCAATTAGTCATTATTGCATTTCATAAGTCTGTTATTCTGTACACAGTGAACAGATTGGCCAGTTCAGGGGCAAACTTGCCTTATTTTTAAAAGTTCACTCTTTTAAGTGGTAGTTGCAGAATGTATCCTGCCAAATTAATAAGAATAAATAAGAATGTACTGCTACTTTCCCTCTATTTGATAAGGATACTTAATTTTTTTCTTCTTTTTCCTGCTTGTTCACAGCAATATTAGCCAAAAAAATTAATTGCTGAGAAATCTATCCCACACCCTTTGCAAAGTCTCTGGTAATTACAACTTAATCTGCAGCTTCTGAAGCAATGGTTGCCATGAGTTATTTTAATAGCAAGTTAACATTATCTGCAAGAGCCTTCATTCCCTTTTCTATTATAGAGTTTATTTTAATTAACTCTGATCCTGACTGATTTACTTTTAGGAAAGAAAGCGGGAAATTTTAAATTCTAATACTTTTAAGCTGCATAGAAGTCAATTTCTGTTGCCACAGTATATGCTAAGCCAGATATCACCTACACAGGAAGAAATTCCTTTCTTTACTTTATACTTAATTTTTAAAATAAACACATCATATCCTGTTTTATAATAGTTCTAGTCAAAACTTATTTTGCTAAGATAAAAATTTAGGCCTCTCCTTTTTTTCCCTTCTCCCAACTGTTCTTTCAGTTTTGAAGTGGTATAGGTTTCCCTCCCACAGCTGGCTTGTTTTTTATTCAATAGAGTATTACGCACTAATGATGCACTAACAGATGTGCTGAACTGGTTTGGTTGGTTTTAGATACGTGAGTAAATTATTCGTGCATTCAGAATCCGGACAAATACATCTGAATTCTGAGATTCATGGACGGATTGAAGACGGCCCTATTCAAAAGGACCTATCCGTCCATAAATCAGATAATCCAGCATCCGTAGAAGCTTTGGTAAAACTGGAAGGCCTACATTTAGCTCCCGGAAAGCCTTTTGTGGTTCCAGAGGGCCCTGGAAGAGGCCCAGGCTGTCTCCAGAGCACTCCTGCCTGCCTCCAGAACCCCAGAAGAAGGGGTGGCAGTGGTGGTGGTGTGGAGAAGGAAGGTGGCAGCAGTGAGGTGTTCAAGTAAGTGGGAGAGGGGGGAAGGGGGGGAGGTTTATTCTTTCCAGGCAGAGATATTCTATCAAATATCTGTGCCCAGATATGAATATCCCCACATCTGGGGGGGGGGGGGGCATTCGGCTGGAGGCAAATTTTTCCACATTCTATTCAGCTCAAATAGAATGTGGCAAATTTCTCCATGCACACCCCTATTTGGTTTGCAGTTCACAGCAAACTGGGCTGTTTCCATGGATCACATGTAAATGAACAGCCTTGTTGATTCTATTCAAACCAAACCACTACATTTAAGTTTGTGCACATCTCCAGTCAGCACGTGTTTTAGAGGAAATAAGCTAAATACACAGAAATGCCTAATAATTGTTGCTGTTGACAGATAGTTGCAACTTCAGAACACCAATATTCCTTAAGGAAAATCAAATACACCAAATAGGAACTGAAATATTGCATACTCAGAGGGTATTTCCATACTTGCTCCTAGTCTGGGCAAGTGCAAGGCACTGCCCTCTTCTAGCCCTCTCTCTTCTGCACTCTGGTATAGACTAGAAAGGCTCTGTCCCCTTCTAGGCCACTCCATACACATAGATTGGGTTACTGACAAATCTGTTTTAACTTGTCTACAGTGGTCCAGGAACTGTTAGACTAACAAAGGAGGCCTGTGGAAGGATACTGGCTTCCTTGGGGCTGTGTAGCAGGGGGACCCATTTCAGTGATTCTGAAATGGGCCCACCTAGGGCTGTGAAGCCAGGAACTTGGGTTCCTAACTGTCAGAGCCTCACAGCAGGCTCCAGAGTTTGTATGAGCTTCAGAGTGGCCCAGTGTGGCATAGAATCTGATCTGGAACAGGCCATCCAAGTGCAAGTAGACTTGTTCTGGGCCAGCTGGGACCACTCCAGTCAGAGCCGTCCCAGCTGGTCTGCTCTACCCCCTGAAAGTGCAGAAATGGTCAGAGACCACTGCATTAGCTAAAACAATACTGAGGCTGTTTTCACGTACACTAAGGGCACATTCCCAATTAGGTTTCTTAAAGTGAAACTTAACAAGAATTGCTTGCGAATGCGCATCCCACTTTGATTTTAAATTGCGGTCAACCCCAATTCTGCTGTCCCCCACAGAAAACGCTTCAAACATTCATTGAGGAAAGCACATCTTTTCATCCCCACCCTTTGCCAGTCGGGGTGCCCACTCCCTCTCCTGACTGGTTATGCTAACATGATGATGTGGCCAAGGGGGGGAATTCCAGCTCCATCCTTAAACCTATACCAAGCCTCTTTTGAGCAACTACGTAATTTCAGCCTAGCAACTCCCCCACGACCATGGGGATCGCTTTCACGTCTCAATATTGTGCAATGTTTACTCCTCAGAAAACACAGGAACCTAATCTGTAATGGGACCAAAGAAAATTCAAATCATTTTCAACCCACAATAAAACCCAGGTGGGAAAAAAAGCACTTCAGAGCTGTGTTCCCACCTGAGCTTGTTAAAATGCTTTTTTAAATGAAACAAGGAAAACCCAATGCAAACGTCCATTCAGGCTGATTCCACTTCATTGACTTTAAATCGCTGTCAACCCCAATTCTGCTGTCCCCACAGAAAATGCTTCAAAATCACATTGGGGAAAGGTAATCTTTTCCTCTCCCCCTTTGCCCAGTGGGGCACCCAGCCCTCTCTCCTGATGAAGTGGTGGAGGGTGGGGAATCCCAGCTCCCCCTCCCCTCCTGCCATTGGCTCCTCCATAGCAAAGTGAAACCTTCTAGCGAGCACAACAATGCGGATCACTTACAGAGCCCCCCATCCCTCCTCCAATGCCCCCACCTCCAAAGCCCCATTTACAATGTTGCACAAAATCGCCTCCCTAAACTGATCACACTCTCGCACGCATGCACACACACCTAGCAACCCCCCAAATCCCCCTACTCACCTCCCGGAAAAGAGGAAAGAAAAGGCAGGCTGATAGGCCAGCTGGCCAGCTAGCTTCAGACTTCCTTTGTGCCCACTTCCTAGCTGGCTCTGTAGACCAAAGCAACCCCCTTTCCCAGTGGGTCCCCATCTCCACAAGAGAGAAGCAACCCCGCTGCACACCAAGGTTAGGAGGCATCTGAGAAATCTCTCTCAATCTCTGTCTTGCCTGCCCTCTGAGACCTGAAATGCTCAGCACAGCCACCGGAAACTGAAAGCTCTTCTGCATTTCCCTCAAGGCAGGCGGGAAGGAAAGGGAGGGCTAGATGGGTAGAAAAGGCTCCTCCGAGGCCCACCCTGACCCGATCCCCATATTAACCCATCGGTTCCAAATGCTCACTGGTTGGAGGGAGTTATCGGCCCCTGCGGTGGGAGAGGGAGCAGTGCTTGGCGGGCTGTATGAGAGCCCCGGCCAGCCATTTTCCCTGCCTGCTTCCCGTTCCCGTGCCAATCCATGCCCTCCTTTATCCTGCTAATTCTCGGGTTGTTTGGGGAGAGGAAGCGGCCTTTTCACACTTTCCTGGGTCCCAGACCCATTCATTCACTCTCAGACAAGAAAACAGGCGCATGGATGGGGGGATGAAAAAGAGACCCCGGAGGGAGAAAGGCCTAAGCAGCTTCTGCAGGTCCCTGCCTTCCCCAGAGCCACATTTTAAATGGTGGAGAATTGAGAGAGAGCGCACACACGCGCACACAGAGACCCAAAGTTTGGAAAAGGGAATTTTCCCACTCACCTCCCTTAATCTGGATCTAGGATGATCCGGATCTAAGGAATGGGTCCTTCAACTAATCCATATTTAGTAGATCTGGATCTAAGGAGGTACCTAATGCATCTCCATGGGCAGTGTAGCACCCAATAGTAATGGGTGCTCGCGTGCTCGCAGTGGAAATGCCAGAGCACCCATGTGGTGAATCTGAATCTACCCACATGGGGCCCACCCATCACCCCATGTTCTTAGTTTCTTCTAAGAGATTCTTCAAAGATCCACTGGAGTGGCTCCAGAGAATCTTCAAAGATTGCAGCAAATCACTCCAGAGATTCTCTAGAGCTTTGGACAAAGTTCTGGGTCACCTTCAAAGCCTGTGCAATTCTCTGGAGTTTGCTTCAGAGCTGTCTTCAGAGATTACGCACAGGCTTCGTAGCTTCAGGTTTCAGGGCACCCCCCCATGGGTGGGGCCCCCGGGGCCCACCCTAGATCCCATTGCCCTATTGCAGTGGAAACGCGCTCCGTATAATCCAGATTTGATGCCTGAAGACCCCATTGTAGACCCCTTTAATGGGGTCTACAGGAAATCTGGATTATAGGTCCTGAAGGGCTCATTTAATATGGATTTCCCTAGAACAGATGGAAACAAATGTGGCTCTAATGGGCTCTGCAGTGGAAATGGGGGGCCTTTCCGCACAGGCTCTAAAAACGGAATTAGAGCCAGATGCGGGAAGGATTAGGACCTGGCTTCCGCATAGGGAACCCAATTAGGGTCCCTTTGAGGACACCATGTCCTCACGTCGGCGCGCAAAACCGGTTGCTTAAACCGGTTTGGCCGCCAAATCCTACCCAGATGTAAGACCTGAAAAAATCAGGTCTTACATCTGGCTTTTCCCCTTAAACCAGTTTGGAAGCAAATACTTCTGCACCGGGGGGGGAAAAGCTGGATTGCCAGCGCATGCGCAGTTGTCAAACAGGGAGAGCGCATGCTCCCTGTTTGACAGCTGGCCATGGCACAGCCGGCTGCCACCTTCCCTGACTTTCCCCTGGCAAGAGAAGGGGCCGTGGCAGAAACCCCCCACCCCTGCCCAGGGTTTCATGGGCCATATCGGGGCCCTCCCTGGCTTCCCCCTCGCAAGAGAAAGGGCCACGGCCCCTTCACTTGCCAGGGAAGCTGCAGCTGCCACCCCGCACCCCACCCATGGCCACGTGGTTGCATTTGGGGTGATTACCTGGTCTCTGGTGGGGCAACTGTGAAAGCAACAGGGCCGGCGTCCATTGAGCCTAGGCGCGCCGGAGCCTACATTTCCCAGAAAGCCTCACGAGGGTGGCTGGCCAATGGGAAGGAGCTCCTGAAGCAGCCAATGGCTGGTGGGTGGCCCAGCTGTCAAACGGAGAGTATGCGCTCTCCGTCTTTGACAGTTGGGCATGCGCCAGCAGGGCCAGTTTGGGATGGGTGCTGCAGCATCCGCACAGCACCCACCCCAAACCGTTTCCCTATCCGGCCCTGCCGCCGCCACCCCACGCGGGTGCGTACGCACGGGGCCTCCGAGAATCTGACCCTATCTGGGTCAGATTCTTTTTTAAAACCGTTCCGCCGGAAAACGGATCTTTTAGATCCGTTTTCGGCGGCACTTGCCGAAAGGCCCGGAGTCTTCCTACTCTGAGCCTAATGGGTCCCTAATGGGTACTTAATGGGTATTTAGTGCGCAAATTCTGCTCTTTGCCTGAAAATACTGATTGTTTAATCCCTGCCCAGGAAGAATTGTTTGCATGATGGTAGTGTTGCCTTAGCATGAGAAAGGCATGCATGTTTGTATACATGCATGCACGTACCCTCACATAGACGGCTTGTTCTCTTTAAAATAGTTTTCTGTAAAAAGGAGAGGAATAAGTAAAAGGCAGATCAGGAGAAAAAGAGGCATCTGGGTTGCATCTGGATTGAGTGGCTAGTGAAACAAAACAGAAAATAATGACCTTTTTGTGTTGTTTGTGTCAATGGATGTTTATTGATCATTGTATTTCAAACAAAGTACTATTTTGATAAATTGTACTGGGACATGACAGACAGGTGTAAAATGTGTGCTTGGCTGTACTCAATTGTAAAATAAATGAAATCAATGAAATTGTTTAAAATAAGCAGACAAACGTTATTAAAGATAAACAACAGAAAGAGAAGAGCTATAAAAATGTAATTGAAGGCTACATTTAAATTACTGATTAAGAGCAAGTTCACTGATTATGCTGATTGTTCACCCAATCAACATTAAGAGAGAAAAAGCAGTCACTATAAAGTTATTATCAATACGTCCAGTTTGTTCATGCAGCTGTAAAGGATGATAAAGTTGTGGATTGCTGATATAATGAGACTAGCTGTTATTGAGAAATGAGCAGAGCTATATTCCAAAGCAAACTCTGGGGCTGTATAATAAGATATAGATGATTCTTGATTGAGTAGAAGAACATAATTCACTTGAAGAGTTCTGCTGACACAAGAACAGATTTCAAGTGATTTATAAAGAGGAAGCAAAAGCTTGCAAATGAATTACAGTTTTTGTATGCTGCTCAGGACTAGGTAGGCAATATACATGATTATTCAGAAGAGAAAAATCAATTTAGAATGAAAGAAAAATGATGCCAGAAGACAACACGGAAACACACAAAGAGGTATTTTTAACTATTCACTTGAACGGCAAAGCCATTCTCTCCTGGCTTCCGGTCATCTTGGGTGCTGCCCTGAGGTTTGCACAATGGGGCACCTATCAATCCTAGCCGTCTTTTGAACAGTTTGCTAAGAAGGAACCACAGTTCAGCACAAGTATACAATGTACAATGCAGAAAAAGAATGTGCCATACACAAGAGGCTATATTTCTGCTGTCTTAATGATAAATATGTAATGGACTACTTAAAACCAAGGCAAACTCATGATCCTTAAATTGCATTTATAGCAGAAAGCCCCTCAATAAACACTTTATAGTGGAAGGCTTAATTTAAAAAGGAGCATAACTAAAAACTAGCCTGTTCTCTAAAAAGAGAATGTTTTGCCCCAGGAAGTTATGCTGAAAGACCTAATGACACCAGAAGCACTTTATGGGCACTCTGTCTGGTCTAGAATATGGGATTACACTTAGCAAAAACTAATCAACCTCTATCAGGACATAGCAAGCATGATTTAACAGTGCTGAAGGTATGATGGAGAGATATCACCAAACTGAAAGCATGACATTAACTTCCCATATTTTCAGAAATCAGAAAGGCTCCAGAAAGGCTTTGTTAAGCTGAAATGAAGTCAAATAATGCTCATTAATGCAAATTGCAAGATGATAACTATGGGATAGAGATGTGCAAATTCAGTTTGTGTTTGTTCAGTTTGAATTGAAGAGTCTGACCTGGTTCTTTTTTAAATGGACCATCCCCTGTGGCTTGATCCAAACCACAGTAGAGGTGTTTATTCATACCTCCAAGAGGCTTTCACACTTGGGCTGCATCCGCACGGCATGCCTTAATTCAGTTTAACGAAACCGAAATAATTGAACCGGAACGAAACTGTCTCCACGGCTTTCAACTTGATACGTGTCAAGGGCATCCCGCCGGCAACCTTATCTCGGATTCAATCCTCGGAGGCCCCACGGCAAGTCCTCCCTGCCCATTGCCAGTCATGATGGTGCCCACCCCCACTCTGATTGGTGTTCCCTCAGAGATCAGACCTCTCCCCTGGCTGCTGGGGATGGTTGAAAGGGGCGGGGAACGAGGTGAAAAATTAACCAGATGTATCGGAAGGGAAATTTAACAAGAGATGTGGGGGGGGCTGGAGGGGACCTAGAGGCTTTTCCATTGCTCAGCAGCAGCAGCAGCAGCAAGTAAAGTTCTGTGTGACTCCTGCTCCTAATTCCAGATCTAAGGGAGGAGTGGGGGAGAGGTATTTGGGAAATCCTCAAGGAGTGGCCCCCAAGAAGGTGGCGGAGGAGAAGAGAACTGTGCTGTCTAGTCTGGTAGGCATTTTGAATATTTATGAAGAGAAAATAAACCATGAAGACTCAAGAGTAAAGCCAACTCTTGTGGTCACACCTAAGGCTGAATCCAGTTTCAATCCACTTTAAAGGCGAGGGAAAATGTCAGCAAAGTGACTAATCATTTCCTTTCCACATTATCTGCCCCAAAAGTGAATTTTCTGAGATATCTAACACTGAAAGAAAGCAGCTTGTCACTTTGCTGATGTATTCTCTCACTCTGAAAGTGAACCGAAGCTGGATTCAACCTTAAGTGTGACCACAGCCAATGTCTCTTTTTATGTGGAAAAGATGAATTTTGGAGGACGGGTAGGTAAATAGAGCAAAGAGTCTGAGAAGTGAGGAAAAAGAAGAGAAAAGGCTGCTTCCTTTCACTTTCTAAAGGGCTGAACTTGCGCAAAATTGGGAGTGAAGGGGCTTTCTTGCTACACTGTAGCACTGCTGTGTGAAGGCTGCTCCAAGAAGTTCAGGCTTGCAAGAGAAGCAATCCGAAAAAAGTTTTTGCTTCAGATCCGGCAGGGAAACACACACACACCCAATGATGTGCCCAGCATATGGACAGCCATTGGATACAGTGCGATTGAGGGAGGGACACCCTGAACACGGAATCTCATCCCTAAAGTGAAGGTATGACTTGTTTAAAACAAGATCAATTGAACAGCAACCTGATTGAGAAGTCATAATCGAGGAGAGAGAGAGAGAAAGAGGGTTTGGGAAGGAAAGGGCGCCGAGCAGACGAACCTTCCTTGCTTTTAAGCGAAATAAAATTGGGCACGTTTGCTTTACAAACCTCCAGGGCTGCCCAGGACAATGGACGATCCTGGGGAAAGGGGGTCGCTATCGGGCGTGGGGGGAGTTATTTTGTGTATGGGGCGAAAAAGAAAAGAGGAGAAGGAGAAGTCTCGATCCACTTCGGCTAAAGGGAGGCGGGTCGGAAGCGAGTAGTGAAATATTGATCCCGCTCGTCCCGCCCGCCTTGGGAATTGTAAAAAGAGAGAGAGAGAAAGAGAGAGATGCTTTCCCGCGTGCTTTTCGTTTCCCCAACGGAGCCCCCGGTCCCTGCCTTTCGCTTTCTAAAGGTCTGAAGTTTTGAAATTGCACAAATTCGCAACATTGTTGAGAGAGTGAGCTGGTTCTCTTGCTACACTGTAGCGCTGCTGTGTGAAGGCTGGGGGGGGGGAAGTAGCAAAAGTGTCTGATTTTATAGCTGTCATGAAAGCCTGCCTGTGTGTGTGTGTGTGTATGTGTGTGTGTGTGTGTGTGTGTGTGTGTGTGGGCTCTCTCCCTTGCCAGGAGGGGAAAACTAGCTAGGCTTTCTCCGGCCGGGCTCCCTCAGCCAAATTCTTCTTGCCCGCCCCAGGGGAATCCAAAACGCTGATAGCCTCCTCCTGCCCAATCCCCTCCTCTCCGTCTCTCCGCCCCCCCCCCAACTCTCCGCACGCACTCCGTAGCTGTAGCGCTGCTGTGTGAAGGCTGCTCCAAGAAGTTCAGGCTTGCAAGAGAAGCGATTCGAAAAAAGTTTGCTTCAGATCAGGCAGGGAAACACACACCCCCAATGACGTCCCCAGAACACGGACAGCCATTGGATACAGTGCGAGTGGGGGAGGGACAGCCTGAACACGGAATCTCATCCCTGAAACAGTACTGTCCACACAGTAAAAACTTAAACACGTTTCAAGTGCACGATCTGGAGTGAGACCTGTTGAAATCAGGATTTATTTCAAAACATTTTAACGTGGTTTAACAGGGAAATAGCGTGTTAAGCCGAACTGCCATCTGAACTGGGAGAACTCAAAACGTTTTGAATTCGAGATAACGATGCCGTGAAGACGGGGCCTTGGTGTCCTTGTTGGGCAGGACTAACCCCCATATGCCTGAAGGCTTACCAGTGTCCGGGCATCTTGATCATGCCACCATCTTGATCATGATGCCCAATGCAAATGCACCTGTGCCAGCACTATCCTGACGCTCTTCACGCACACAATCACATTTGAGGTCATCTGAGGTGCCAATGCGCTTAATATGCGTGTGACGCACGATGTGACGTGCACCACCACTAGTTTACAATAGGTTAATATCTGGGCAGGTAAGGGGCATTTCTAGGTTGTAAACACCTCCTGCAAGTGCAGATGCACCAGCCCAGATGTTAACCTATTGCAGATGCACCAGCCCAGATGTTAACCTATTGCAAACTACGGGGCCAGGTACGAATTGGCCTCAGGTCAAACCAAATGGTTTATTTTTAACCAATTTTACTCCATTTTGATTTTAACAGTTGAGAATGTTTAACTGTTTGATCTATCACAAACTGCTCAAGCTTGTTCAACCTGGTCTAAACTAAAAAAAAGGTCTTGTTTAATTCAGATAGAACCATTAATTTGCTGTAGAGATCATGTTTTGGATGCAGAAACCTCTTCAGGTTTTTCAGAGAAATCACAGCAAAGAGTATTGAATTAGATGTGTCTATAGGTGGACTTAGCATAGGACAACTCAAAGTGGTCAGAATAATTCTGCTTCTGCTTTTGTTTTAATACAATCCAAGAAAAAGAAGTGTGATTTTCTCTATATTCCTTTTCTAGAAAATGAAGCTGTTTGGGGAAAGCAGCAGTGTAAGTGTTTGCAGAGTAAAATAACCTGACATTATAAAATTCAAAGACACTATAGATTGACTTGAATCAAACAGATCAATTTGGATATATCTGGCTAGAAGATTTATTATGTGGATTTGTAGAGAGATCAAGAACTCAGCAAAAATCAGTTTTTTAGTTTGAGCCTGCAGTAGATAATTAGACCAGCATGCTTAGATCTTATCCAAAGCTATATCTGTGTAAATATCTGATCTTATCTTTCTGACTTCTTTTAACTCAATATCATAAAATAAAATGGATGAAGCCAGTAATTACATTTTCCAAAGGGTACCTAGCAGCCATAGACTGTATGGATTTCTATATTTCTCATTCTTAGCAATAAAATGGGATGCAGAGTACAAAAATCCCAATGGAATTGCATCAAACCAAATGAAAGGAAGTTAAGAAACACATTCTGATGGTTTCATACTAATAAGATGTTGCTCACTTTCCAATCTTCATTAAGATAAAATAGAGGCTCGAAAAAAGAAAAACAAGTGTTTGTCGTCCAAATCGCAAACAATAATCTAAACAAACTAAATTAAGAAAAAAGATTTACAAGGACAGATAACAATTCTAGTGGTGTTTCCTCTCACAACTGATTTACACTTCATTCAGAATGATTCTGTAGAATTAGGTGATAACATTTTATTTTAGCTTCATTCACCACGGTATTATCTCAAGATGGATTGCCCTAGGACTTCCGGGACGAAGAGCAACAGGGCGAGATGTGTTTAAACTAGCTGTCCACAGATGAGCTAGTTTTTCGGGGCCCTCCCTCTAATAAATCCTGGGGAGATGAATGGAGTACCCTCCCCAGTTGAGGTACTGTGCAAATATTGCAATGACCAGCCAGAAATATTTTACTGCAGCCATTTTAAGGCAGGAAAAATCAGGCAAAAGAAGCTGCCCAGCAAGAATTCAAAATGTTGCAAGCTCATGGAGTGTTTTCTCTCCAGCAGAGGAATGTTTATCTGGAAGGTCCTTTTCAGCAGGTAGAATGGCAAACAGCGATTACTTAAACTGTCTGGCTCTTGAAGGAGGGGAAGCACGGAACATAGAACTAAGACGGATTTGAAGACTTACAGCATAAGAGACTTTAAGAAGAAAAAAAATGAAATAAAATAAACTCATTTTTTGTGTGCTCCAGGAGGCAGCACTTATGGTCTTAGAAAGGCAGCACGTTTGACTACGGCCCAAAGTGTGAAAATGCCCCAAGGTCAGCTATGATTCAATGGTACCCAACAACATCAACAAAACCAAAGTGGATCCCAGTCTACCTAATAAAAGTCTATAGACCAAGTTAATCAATGAATTTTTAGACATGGCTCTGTTACAGGTGTGGTTTCACTTTAGATAGCACATTGTAAAAGATCAAAGTACAGCATATAAAGAGGAACAATGCATTTATTTATTCCCACCTGCTTTCTAATTTCAGATTTAAATGGCTTCTCATAACCCACTTGCCTATGGACTGGATTTAAACCTATTCTATGTACAAAGATCTTTAGGCCTGACATTAGTCCATAATTTCCAGCATGTCTATTTGCAGTGTGTGTGCTTTACCAATATTCACAAAGAAGTCTTCTTTTCTCCCAAGGCTTATCACCAATTCATTCCTGCTGGTAAGCTCTCACTCTGGCCTGCTGTGATCTGTTTGCTGTTCTGCAGATAAAATCACTCACATCCATTCCATCTCAGACTTCACAGTAGATGTAGTTTCAAAATGGTCTACTTATTTACTTTTGATTGACAAATTTCAGCAACCTGACCATGTCAAATCTCAGCCTCATAGTTTAAATCTAGTTTAATCCACACTTTAATGCAGAAAGTGCAAAGTACCCAAAAACTTTTTTAAAAATCCAAAACCTATGACCCCTTCTATTTTTTAGGTGTACCCATATTGTAAATTTAAAAATGCTAGAGTGTTCTTTCCTAGGGCTGTGCATGAATGTTTGTATTCGTTCAAATAGATCGCCTTTGAATGTAGTAGGATTCAAATTTGATGCGAATGTTGAATCCCATATGAATCCCATATGTATGAATGCATACATATCCCATCTTCCAACAGCTTCATGTAGATGTTAAATAAAATGGGGGATAAGATTGACCCTTGGGGAACCCCACAAGTGAGTTCCCAGGGTGTCAAATCAGTGTCTCCCACAGCCACTATCTGGGATCTGTTTTGGAGATAGGAGCAGAACCAATGCCAAGCACTGCCTCCAACTCCTGAACTCCGTCCACTTTTTTAATTATTAAAGACAGATTTATTTTTCACCCTTAGAACAAAATATTCTGTGGCAGCTTGCTTTATCACAACATAAACAAAGAATAGAAGTCATAGCATGCCACCACTGATGGAATTCACAATTAAAATAAATATATTGAATGAGAAGCAAGAGGCTTATAATGTGATGGCTTATAAACCAAGAGAGCAATTTAACAGTCAATACTTTGCTTAATAGGATGTTATTTCTGGTAAGTAGGATAGAAGAAACACTCTTCAGTTCAAGCCTTTTGGGTTATCTCCTGAAAAAGCATAGTAGCAGGAAGTTATAGTAGCCACTTACCAAGGCTATTCTAGCAAAATAGTAATTAAATTACTAGGAATAACACATGTCAAAGTGTTTGGGCTATTCTCTCTCTTTCAGCATCCAGACATTGATTACTTGTTTTGCTATCTTTGTAATACTGGAATAAAGCATGGAAGTTCCAGCGTAAAGCACTGCTGAGAATATTTATTTATTCTGGAATATCGAAAAATAGTGGAATCAGCAACATCCGAATGCAGTTCTATATCTGACTATACTTTTACCTAATACCTAAAAGAACAGTGTGGGCGAGTTCCCATTTAAGGAATAAAACGGAATATACATCGAGATTTACATCGGGATTTGCATCAATATGTAAAGCGTGTTAAAAGGAAGCAAAGAGCATCTGGAAATTGGATTCAACCCCGATTTTCTGTCCCCACTCTAAACACTTAAAATGCTTCCAAAAATGGATTGGGGAAAGCAATTATTTCCCCTCCTCTCCATATTGCCCAGGGCACCCGGCAGCAGTGGCAACTCAAGCCCCGTTTGCCCGCTCACCTCTACAGCCACCATTCCTAGCAGGGGTTCCCTCCAAAAAAGCACCCGGGCTCTGCTACTGCCACTGCCTGCACACACAGCCTTAAACATTCATACATCTCCCAGATCCTGCAGCAGCTTTCCTTCCTTTCTATTTCTAAAGGTCAGAACTTTTAAAGAGCCAGAATTGCACAGAATTGCAACATTGTTATCAGGTGTGAAGTGGGTGGATTGCTACATTGAAACCGCTGCTGTACAGGGTGGATTTTTACAGTGAAACCAGCTGCTGTACCCCAATCCATTTCATGACATATTTGTCCAAATATTGCTCTAATGTTCCTACTACAGTAAGGAAGAAGCATTTTAAAAGCCAAAGAGAAATCAGTTGAGCAATCAGGTGTTTATTTATTCCATTTTAAAGCCAAATAATTCTCAAAATACCCCTGAAACTGATTGCCCATGGGGGTGACGAGGATCCAAACCATTTTACTTGATTGGAGGTGGGAACGGCGAGGATCCAAACAGTTTTTAAACAGTTTTAAAACAGTTTTAGGTGATAATGGGAACGCAGCCTGTGATGTATAATTAAATTCTAAAAGAATTAGAACTACAGAATGGCCATGTCCCCTTGCACTTCATTTTGGTTGTGTCTACATTACATGGTAAAGATGCCCTATTTTTATGCTGGTTTTGGACATCTTTATTAATCCATGTGCCAAAGCATCTAGGGACCCAAGCTAATGCTCCCAGGATTGCAGAAGGTGGCTTAGAGTTAGGGTTTGAAAAGTAACACCAAACCCATAAACTCTTGCCCTGTCCCTTTGTGGTGGCAGTTGGAGGAGGGAGGGGCGCTGCTGGGAGCAAGATGGCAGAGCAGCCTGCCTGCTGCCTCTTCTCCAGTCCTCTCAGGCAAGATGGTTCACAGCCTTGTGATCGCAGTTGGAAGAAGGAGGGGCACTGCTGGGAGCAAGATGGCAGAGCAGCCCAGCCTGCTGCCTCTTCTCCACTCCTCTCAGGCAAGATGGTTCACAGCCTTGTGATCGCAGTTGGAAGAAGGAGGGGCACTGCTGGGAGCAAGATGGCAGAGCAGCCCAGCCTCCTGTCTCTCCTCCACTCCTCTCAGGTAAGATGGTTTGCAGCCTTCAGTGGTATCAGGGAACCCAGAGGATCAAAAATGAAAAGAACACAGCTATTGGTATGAAGATTAAGAGAAGGGTCAAATTTAAATGCCTCAATGTGAGGAGAGTGACCAAGCCTACAGATCAAGGGTTCAAGAGCCCAAACAAATAGAATATAATGTTTTGTCCCTTATCTAATATCAAAAAGAGAAGTTAAATCATTAACCACACTACTGATATGCTCCATCACTGTAAGAAAGAAAGTCCAAAATTCATGTGTCTAACTGTTGATCTGGATCACCGGGAGGTGAGAATGAGATCAGCATCATCTGCACTGATCCATTCGAAGCCTCCCCAAATTTGATAAGTTTGCACAAACTTTGCAGCTGCCTACCCCACCCCACCCCAGATGGCTAGAAGTGAAAATTCCTAGCCTCCATGCTTGGGAGAGTGAATTTCAGCAGTGCAGTAAAGTGCACTGCTAAATAACAGCTCTCACTAATTCCATCTGCAGACCTCCATATCCTAGATAACATCCCTTAGTCCAGGGGCCTATTCGCACTTGGCTTTATTCTGGAATATATCCTGGAATAGGGGCCTGCTGTCCATATGCTAGTGCAGGTTACAGCAAGCCCCAGGTGAGGCCTACCAGAGTCTATATTAGCATGTGGGCCACACACCCCTATCCTGAGATATACCCCAGAAAAAGGCCAAGTGCGAACAGGCCCCAGATCTGGATTATAGCCAGATTAAGAGTCATGCAGCAATCCCTGGGTGCCATTTAATACTTTAAAACTAAACCATGTCCCAGGAATAATGAGATATAAAAGAATTTCAAAGAAAGCATGTGCAGAGCTCTTTCAAAAATACTGTATTCAAAGTTAACTTGATATTACACCCCTAAACATTGGGCTTCTTTTGGAAGGTTTCCATGGTTTATGTGGATACATTTGGTCCTAATTGCCCAGATACAGATGTTGGAGTGTTTCTTATAGGTTGATGTAACGATCTTTCCACTTTTCTTTTTCTTGCTGCTTTTTTTAAAGGAGGGAAGGGTCAATTGACCTGTTCTGATTTAAGAGCTAGAGATATTTTGAATGCCTAATACCACACTCAAGTTTTGAGTTCTCACTTTGCTTTATAAGTATTTTATCCAGTTTTATTAATGATGTCTTTGTAATACTCCCTCACCTTTCATTTTGAAGTTCAAACAAGCGCAGCCTCAAAGAAAAAACTGCTGAGTTTCTCATCTCATATCTTATGAAAACTGTGGGGAAATTATATATTACCATATCATTCAAAACTGTGAAGTAACCCGGTTTAAAGGTTATTAATTAATTAACCAACAGGAAAACAACATTTAAATATAGCTTGTTGCTATAGCTGCTTAGTCCTGAAGGAAACCTATTTCTTTAAGGTAGAGATATTGAAGAGACAATTAGAAAACCCTTTTCCCCATGAGAAGGCCACCTCCTGGGCAATTCCAGAGGTTGGGTCATTGCCAGCACCCCAAATAGGTAATAAAAATAGCCACAGTACATTACACGCCACAATTGCCTCTCCCATCAAGATGCCCTTGCTGCAATATAGCAACTTTACAGGTAATTATCCTTCCTTCACTTCTCTCTCTGTGTAGGGTCTAAAGGACTGCCTCCTTCTGAAGCCACCTAGTGTCTCAGTAGGCTAGTGCACCAGCCCAGGAGTTCAAATCCCCATAAGGGAATAGAATTCAGAACACAGGCTGCGGGCACCTGACAAGCTGCAAATACAGTGAAACCGGATTGTGTCCTGTCTGGGTCAGTGGTGGTCATGCGCGCGCCGTGGCCCTGATGGTCCCAGCAGCCCAGGGTTGCTGGGAAATGTAGTCCTGGGCTGCTGGGACCGTCAGGGCCACAGCGCATGCATGCGCAATTGCCGCTGGCACTGCCAGCCTCAGAATCAGGCTGGCGACGACGAGGTAAGTCAGAGGGCACAGGCTTGGGACTCTCGGTGGGGTGGGGGTGGGGTGGGGGTCACCTTCCCCTGGCCAGAGAACGGCCGATCCCCGGTTCTCTGGCCAGGGGGAAGGCAGGGAAGCCGGCCACCGGGCTCGCCTACCTGTCGGAGTCGCAGAGCATGCGCTCTGCCTCTCTGACAACTGGGCATGTGCCAGCAGGGCCAGTTTGGGATGGGTGCTGGTGCTTTCGCACAGCACCCACCCCAATCCGTTTCACCATCCGGCCCTGCCGCCGCCGCCCCGCACATGTGCGTACACACGGGGCCTCCAAGAATCTGTCTCTGTTTGAGACAGATTCTTTTTAAAAACTGTTCTTTTAGATCCGTTTTCAGCGGCACGTGCAGAAAGGCCCTATGAACTCAAGTCCTGCTTTACATCTGAAGGGTGAGATCTGTGTGGTTAAGGTTCACCCATTTCAACACATACAGAGAGGAACACATGCCACCTTGGCATCAGGCTGGACATTATCTATCTATCTATCTATCTATCTATCTATCTATCTATCTATCTATCTATCTATCTATCTATCTATCTATCTATCTATCTATCTATTTGCTCACTCCTTCTTTATCTTACAAATGCACACCAGAAGTGCAGCTTATACAAATAGGTGCCTCCCCTTGTATTTCCTGTAGATCCACCAGCAAGTATTGCAGTACCATCAAAATTCTGCTCTTCATTTGTGTTGGCAGTAGATCATTATTAATCACTGAACAAAGTCTCCACCATGACGCAGAGTGCCATTTTTCTCACAGGAAACAGCTTATACAAATAGGTGTCTCACAAACCCCGTTCCGACCTGCCTATGTGCAGATGGGGAGACCGTCCCAAACTGTCTTAGCCAAACTGCATTACAGCCATTTGGCTGTAATGCGAAAAGGCCTCTGGATTTTAATCTGATTACTAGAAAAAAGTTACCCTACTATCCATCTGTTTAACTGTGACAGCTAAGCTGAAGGAGAGAGGGGCTTTCTTTCTTATTCTCCACCTTCTCCTTAAACTTTATGCATATATAAATTAATTTTTAAAATAACAGTCTGGGAAGGTTCAGTGAAGAGAAGGGGGAGGAAGGGGAATACCTTCTTTTGAACGTATTTATTTGATTGCAGCATGCAACATATGCATCTTGATGACTATCTTTGTGTGCTTACCTCTAAAGTATAGTGCCAATTCAAAAGTAAATTCTGCCTCTGATGGAAAGAAAAGAAGAAACTCCCTCAATGACATCACCTTATAAAGACCATAAAAACTTCTAGGAGAGGAAAATGGTGGACTCATCCTCTTTGAATCAGTTTCAACATTCCAATGAAAATTTACAACGTTCATTTCTAACCCAAATTGAGCATTATAAAATTTAGAGGTTAAAATCTGAGGAAACACTACAGAGAGGCCAACTGTTGGCTTCTGCAGCCGGCACCTTCTTTTTCTTAATAATTCCATGTCTGCTTCAGCAGACGTCTAATAGAGGAACTCTGCAATTTAGACTCAACACAGGGCAGCTTCTGCTTAGTGAAACTCCTCTTCTGGGTGGACTCCCTCAGGCCGTTTGTTCTTCATTTTTAACATGTGTTGACCTGCTTTCTCCATGTTGTCTCATGGCAGGGAGCATATGGCTCTAAGCACTTATCTCTCAGTTCTTGCCACACCTCCAATCATATGGCCATATGCTGTATCATTACATTGTAATTGGAAAGAATTTACACCAAGTATTTCCTATGCCAAACCATTTTGCTTTATTCTACACATAGCAAGTTCTTAAATTAAAAAAAAGGAAGAAACAGCTGTCACACATATCTTATACAATATGATGATTTGCTTGCTTCAGCCTTTGCAGTAATTTTTCCAACAGAGTAGAAACCCAAGAAAATGGATAGCTTAAAATTAAACCATCTGTACAGAGCCTGGAGTAACAAGAATCTGTCTATTAATAGCAATAATACTAATGGGGTTGGGGAAGTTTCTGAAACCTCATCTTAGAAGCCCTGCCATGTGCTTTGTATCCATGTGCTTTGTATCTTCAGCTGATTATTTACTAGGCCCATTAAAAAGAAAAATATTAAAATCAAAACATGGGAGGATAATGATTTTTCACAAAAGCCAAAAGTGACCTCAGTCTTTAAATTCTCAAGGATTATACTGGATTTTTTTTACATTTTTAAAAATTATTTTTATTAAATAAATGTAGAACAGTATATAAAAATGAGTGGTGCAGCAGCACCCGTTTAAGGTATAAATACAATTACAATTTTATAAACAAATAAAAGTTACAGCAAATAAATCATTGAGAGCAACAGGGTAGCAACTAGAAGCAGAGTTTACTACCACTCTAAATAAGGGGAGAAGGGAACAATAGAGGATGAGATGAACAGATAGTATTATGGAAGCAATGAACATGAGCTTGGAAAAATCTGGGAGACTCAACAATCCGACAAAGGGATGTGCACTATTCATACTATTAATTATTTATATGAATTTGACAGAATGTGGACATTTGTATTCAGATCAAATGTTGATATATTCTGGGGGTGTGCACGAATGCAATTTTCTGGATTCGATTCAAATCGAATATCCAAAAATCCAAATCAATTTGAACGTTAAAAATTCAACTGTATTCACATCCTATTCCATTCAAATACATTTGAATCAATTTGGGTGAATTTTCAATGCGTATTTGCAAATACAGATGTCAACGACATTCGCGTCTGCCCATACACATCTGTACGTATCCTGTACGCATCCATACACATCCTGTATCTATCCTGTATGCAGCCCGTTTTTGTCTCGTACGGATCTGTGCAAATCCATAAGGATGCAGGAAAGATGCACACAGGGAAGTAAGTACACATAGTATGCATATCCGTACGCATATGAATGTCCAACTGAGTCATACAAATGATTCAAAAATTCTAAATTTTTTGAATGTTTAAATTTGAATGTATAGACATTCGATTTGAATTCAAATGTCCAAATTTGAATGAATCCAATCGAATTTTGAATATTTGTGCACATCCCTAGAACATTCAGATATCCACATTCAAATTTGAATCAAATGCTTTGGTAACATTTGCATGAAGCTTCTTTTTAAGGTTTGTATGTAGAGATTCATATGTTGAATCTGTACAAATGAATGGCATTAAGAGGCATCACCACTTTTCTCACCCCTTAAAGGGGACTCAAAAGGGCTGGATGGGTCAGGATGATGGCACTCTTCCTCCTCCTCCTCCTCCTCCTCCTCCTCCTCCTCCTCCTCCTCCTCCTCCTCTTGACCTGTTTGGGGCAAGCACCAAGGAGGACATGAGCCATATGTCTGCTGTTCTCTCGTGGCAACATGAGACCTGTGTCCTCTCTCATGCACACATACCTCAGTGGCAGCAACACTGATACAAAGTTTTTTTAAAAACCCATCAATTTCTTTCCTGAAGCAGAAGTGTTACAGGCTAGCAGGACTACAATATATGACAGAAAATCCAGCTGAGGAAAGAAAAAGGGGGAAACTATTCATTTAATCTGCTTCTCCTAATTTTTGCATTCTTGTGTTGCCTTAATAAAAAAAATCAATATAGTAAGGCTCTTTTTGCAGACAGCAGCAAGAAGTTTAATTGAAAAAACTAAGATTATACCAATTCAGGGCCTGGGGTGACCCTATGCTGCCCCTGGGTGCCCCCCTATCTACAAGCCTCTAGCCCTAAGCCCTAAGCCATAAAGTAAAATAAGGTAAAGAAAACCATACTATTTCTTTAAAACATTATACTCCCCCCTGCCCTAATTATTATTATCTCTGCATGCAAAAAAATATTTAGAATAATAAATAAAATAGGCTTGTTTGGGCAGCAAATGAAACTGCAAGAAGAAAACCCTAACTGCAAGAACCAATAAAAATGTACTCACTACCACATCTCCTTCCCCAGCCAAATCCCGAAGGGTGGCCATATCACGTTACCAGGCCAGGTGCTGTGATTCTGGGGGGTACTGCCCTCCATATTCTCCCAGCATCTCAGAAAATGAGATCCTGAGGGTTTTGAATTTTGTGCAGCACTGCGGCCTTGAGGGTCCAGGGGGCATTCCTGTCGTTCATGGTCCGCATGAGTTACTCCAGAGCAGCCCTCTCCACTGGAGAAGGGCTACCTCAGAGGATAACAATGGGCACAATGCAGGAGGAACCATTTTCAAGAGCTTCTCCACGTGCTTCCAGGGTGACTATGAATGATGATGTACATTTATTGTGCCAATGTACAGTATGCATCACTACCGAGCCCAATTCAAGGTGCTAACTCTGACTTATAAGGCCCTAAATGACTTGGGCCCCAGATATCTAAAGGAGCACCTTCTCCCATATCGACCTGCCCGTGTTCTAAGATCTGGAGGGGAGGCTCTTCTGGTTATCCCCCCGCCTTCAGCAGCTAGGCAGGTGGGCACCCGGGAGAGGGCCTTCTCGGTAGTGGCCCCCAGATTGCGGAATGGTCTCCCCTTGGAGGTACGTCAGGCCCCTTCTCTGTCTACATTCAGGACGGCGGTGAAGACGTACTTCTTCACCCAGGCTTTTGGCTAAATGCCCCCTCCGCTTCCCCCCATTGCACACTCTACTGCCTTTTATACTGTTTTTTTTTTCAATATTATTATTATGCTGGTTTTTAAAAATTTTGTATTGGTTTTAGCATTGTTTTATACAGTTTTGATATGTGTTTATTTTAAATGTTGTGAGCCGCCCAGAGACCCTAGGGTATGGGGTGGGAAATAAATAAATAAATAAATAAATAAATAAATAAATAAATAAATAAATAAATAAATAAATAAATAAATAAATGTATGCCATATGCAGGCTTACATATCCGTGATACGTAACTGGTACATACAAATACCTATCCAACATTTTGCGCAGGCATTCATATGCCTGCTAACTTAACATTTGTATCTGACACGAATACTCAGTTAACATTTGAAACGGATTTAGACTGGCTACGAATATATTGGCATTTGAAACTGTCGTATCTGATCGAATAAGAAGGTCAAAATATTCAATTCATTACAAATCATATGCAAAAAATCCATTCATGCACATCCCTATTCTGGCATGCTATGGTCAATGGGGTCACAAAAGGGCACGACTTAATAACAATATTCAGTGTAATCCACACTGGATGAAGGCTGAAATAAAAGTGTAAATAAATATTTTTTAGATTCCCCATCTTTGTACCAAGTATAAAGTAAACCACTGGTGTGCACATTTTTTCTTTTGGTTTGATTCAAACCAAATCAAACTAAACCACATGAGCTGCAAATATATTTTAATGAACTGTTGCAAGTTAAAACTGTTATGTTTCAGTATACATATATAATGGTCTCTCTAATCTTGAAACTTGTCCATCAATTATTTTTCAGCTATAATAATTTTCCAGCAGGATCATCCACCAACAAAATTATAGCTTATAATTATGCTTACCAATATCTTTGCATTTGGCAAACTTTGTTATACAGTCCAACCCCAGTATCTACTGATTTGGTAACTGCAGTTTCAGAGCAATTTCAGTTATCTGCAGGAGGATGTCGAGTGCATCCCCCACAGATATGGGGGCCCGACTGCACTACAATCATGTAACATTAGGGGCTGGATGTGACAGGTTCACTTTAAGAAGCCAAGGCTTTCATTACTAAGCAACTTTGGAACGTGTTTGGGGGCCACTGAGGGTGAGGAGAGGGGAATCTAGGGTTTTTTTCCACTAGCACTAAGTACTCATTAAGTACCCATTAGGCTCAGAGCAGGAAGACCCCATTTCCACTGCAGACCCCATTAGAGCCACATTTGTTTCCACCAGTTCTAGGGAAATCCAGATTAAATGGGTCCTTCAGGACCTATAATCCGGATTTTCTGTAGACCCCGCTACAATGGAGTCTTCAAATCCAGATTATACGGAGCTCATTTCCACTGCAATCAGGCAGTGGGGTCTAGGGGAGCTCCAGGAGGGGGCACCCATGGGGGGGGGTGCCCTGAAACCCAAAGCTCCAAAGCTTGTGCGTAATCTCTGAAGACGGCTTCAAAGACAGCTCTGAAGAAAACTCTGGAGAATGGCACAGGCTTTGAAGATGACCTGTCAGAGCAATGCCAAAGCTCCGGAGAATCTCCAGAGTGATTTGCCACAATCTTCACAGATTCTCCAGAGCCACTACAGAGTTTGCACATGCACACTCATGGTGCCCCCCAAAAAACATGGGGTGATGACCAGGCCCCAAGTGGGTAGATTTGGATTCACCACATGGGTACTCCGGCATTTCCACTGCAAGCACACCTAGCTCCCATTATTATTGGGTGCTACACCACCCATGAAGACGCATCGGGTACCTCCTTAGATCCGGATCTACTAAATCCGGATTAGTTGAAGGACCCATTCCTTAGATCCAGATCATCTTAGATTTGGATTAAGGGAAGTAAGTGGAAATCTCCCCTTAAATAGTCACTTGGGGTGCTTCCGCACTTACCGTTTTAAATCCAGATCTATTACACCCGGATTTACTAAAACCGGTTTAGAATGGTTGTGGACCTACTAAATCCCGGTTAGAATAGATCCGGATCTACTAACTCTGGTTTAAGGTAGATCTGGATTTACTAAATCCGGTTTAAGGTAGATCCGGATCTAGTAGATACACGGATCTACCAACACCCCTTTCATCCGCACATGCGTGGGAAGGATGGATTGCGAGGAACAGATTCTGCTTTGCTGTGTGGACGCAGTAGCACAGATTTCAAGACGGCAGCCCCAGGAGCTGCCTGATTGGAGCCTTCAGCTGTCAGTCACTGCTCCTTTCCTGCCGTGCGTGGACCAATCAGCAGCGTGTCTAAGATCCAGTTCCCACCTGGCACCGAAGCCAGCTTTTTGTGCATGGAATCGCTACATTCAGACTTCCTGTCCCTCTGCCGCCGTAGCTGGGCACCTGCCTGATGCAAAGTCCATGTGAGAGGGACTTCGTGTCTGGACTGTGCTTCTCCTGCCTCTCTCAACATGGCGACTTCCTGTCCCGCCCCATGTGTTCTCTCTTCCATCCGTGTGCAAACGCGTCCTCTGTTAATGTGGATTTAGAGCAAAACACCCATTAAGACCACCTTCAGTGTGGTGTTCTGTTAAACCCCATTAAGCACACGTTAGAGACAGATATGTGCAGACACGCCTCACCGGAAGTGTGCTAAACATGTCCGCCTGTGTGGACATGGGTTTCCCAATGTGTGCTTAATGGGTGTTACTGTGCGGACGCGCCTCACCAGAAGTGTGCTAAATAGGTCTGCCTGTGTGGACACGTCTTTCCCAATGTGTGCTTAATGGGTGTTACTGTGTGGACACACCTCACCGGAAGTGTGCTAAATAGGTACGTGTGTGCAGACGCGGGTTTCCCAAAGTGTGCTTAATGGGTGTTAAAAGGCCTGTGCGGAAGCATCCTTGGTTTCTGTTTTCAGTCTGAGCAATCTGTTCTAAGAGTTAGTGTTACAAGAACAAGTTTTAATAATATAGAAAAAAGTGGCAAAGTAAAACTTCTTGTCATAATATTACAAAATAGTGAAGAATTGTAACTGTGAAGAAAAGTCCAAAAAGTATTATGGAAATTGATTTATAAGAAAGAACAGTTTAAGGAAACTTTGGGTGTTTCCGCACAGGCCCTTTAACACCCATTTAGCACACTTTCGCCGCAGCTAATCCGCACACGTGTTGCTGTGTGGCACACTTCCAGTGAGGTGTGTCCACACAGCAACACCGCTTTGAAAGCGGTTTTCGGCAGTGCATCTGCATTTGCGGGGCCTAAGTAGCACACTTCCAGTAGGTGCGTCCACACCTATCCGTGCTTAAAGTGTGCTAAATGGGTGTTTTTGGCACACCACATATTATGTGGTCTTGCGTGTGAAAACGCATCCACTTAGGATGCGTCCGCACAACGCAAGTGTGCCTACACAGGGCCCTCCCCCGGCTCGCCATGACTGGCTCGTCAGAGCCAAGCATGGCTAGCCGGGGGACTCCTACCTTTCGGCTTGCCCTCGCCCCAGAAGTGGCGGATTGCCGCTTCTGGAGCCAGGGCGAGCTTCCCTAAAGCCCACCCTAGCCCTCCCTGGGGGGAGCGCGGCGAATCCCCTCCTTACCTCATCAGCGTCACCCCGATTCTGAGGGTCAGCACCCAGGATGCAACATGCCTGTGTCCTTCGCGCCTCCTGAGTGGCTGGGGCTGCTACTGGCAGCCCTTGCCCTCAGGAGGTGTTCTGCGCAGGCGCGCTGGGGCGACGCTCACGAGGTAAGGAGGGGATTCGCCGCGCTTCCCCCAGGGTGGGCTAGGGCGGGCTTTAGGGAAGCTCCCCCTGGCTCCAGAAGCGGCGATCCGCCGCTTCTAGGGTGAGGGCGAGCCGCGGCAGCGATGTTACATGGCTCGCCATGCTTGGCTCCGGTGAGCCAATCATGGCGGGCCAGGGGAGGGCCCAGCAGCACAGCACAGCATCCGCACAGCACCAGTCTCAAGTCGGATCTATGCCGCGTGTGCGGCGGAACGGGACGAGGGGTAGATCCGCATCTGTTCAATGCAGCTCTACCCCCTAAATCCGGATCTACCGGGGATCCGGATTTGGTGAAACCGGTTCCCCTGGGATCTGGTTTTACTAAATCCAGGTGCAGTAGACCCGGATTAATTAGCCCCTGTGCGGAAGCACCCTAAGTCTTTAAAATAAATCAATCCTTATTTGTTTTCAATGTTATTCCTTCTGCCCTTATTCCTTTGCAAGAATTACATTCTACCATAATAATATTTAAGTCATAGGGCCTTTCTGCACTTGGCCTTATTCTGGAATATATCCCAGAAAAGGGGCCTTCTGTCTGCATTCCTGTTCAGACTGTGGACAGCCCCAAATGAAGCCTGCCATAGTCTGCATTAGCATGTGGAGAAGAAGAAGAGTTGGCTTTTCTACCCCACTTTTCTCACCCATTTAAGGGGACTCAAAGCGGCTGACAAACCATCTGTTCTTCTACCCACAACAGAACACCTTGTGAGGTAGGTGAGGCTGTGAGATCTCAGAAGAGAGCTGTGATTAGCCGAAGGCCATCCAGGAGGCTTCATGGGGGAGGGTGGAATTGAACCTGGTATTCCCAGAGTCCGGCTCCCTAGCCACTAGACAAAGAACAGACTTGTCCTGAGATATATCCCAGAATAAGGCCAAGTGCGAAAAGGGCCATGTATTGTGACATTATTTGGTGGTAACCTGGCTTCAGGAGACCAGTTGTGACACCAGAGGTCAATTCGCACTTAGGCCTCTAGTCAGCAATTAGTGCAGCTCTGGTGAAGAGCATACACATGTCCACTAGGCTGCGCACCCTCAATAGAAGTGCAACATTAACTTGAAGCTTACCTGAAGCATCTGGTGACGTGACCATTCACTCTTCTTCCTGTGTGTGGTCGGTGGGGGAGGCAGTGTATGCACAGGCGTGATTTGGTGGTGGCCATGATCAATCCATCATAGGGTCTTAAGAGGGGTGTTTCACTGGCAATGGAGCAGTGGGCGCTGCACGTTCGATCATCGTTTTTGACATGATCAGCCGCCACACGTCCTTGTGCTTGAACCCTCAGCTGATGACAGCCAATCACAGCAGCAAGGAGGTGGGACTTCTTGGCTTAGGATGCGGCAGGGTGCGCTGATAAATGGGAGGACCATTCGCATTTCTGGCCAGTAAGGGACACTTTAGGTAGTGTACCAGCCCTAGTTCATGCAGCCTAATCAGATAAGTACAGAAAGACCTTCGAATTCAAGTCCTTCTTGACTTTCCCCCTCTGTCAAACAAATGGAAAAGCCACACTATAAAAGTGGGGAAAGATTCTTATCTACGGGTGTGTTCCCAAAGGGGGTAATATCCAGAGTGGATTTGGATTCGCCATTGAGAATTCCCATTAAAATTCCCAGTAATCTGAATCCACTCTGGGTTTTAGCCCCCTGTTCCCATGCCAGTTCTCTTTTCCTGGATTTTCTGGGGAAAATCTGGGGAAAGAAAACCCTCTTTCAACAGGGGTTTTTCTGGCTGACTGAGGGTGTTTTTCCACCGTAGCCCTTAGATCTGGATCTAAGAAGATCCGGATCTAAGGAATGGTAGATCCGGATTAAAGGAAGCACCCAATGTGTTTCCACAGGAGGTGTAGCACCCATTCGCAATGGGTGCTAACCCCCCTGTCGTGGAAACACCTTTGCACCCATGTGGGGAATCTGGATTGACCCCCAAGGGGTCGGTTCGTCACCCCAGGTGTCTCTGGGGACAGGAGGGTGCGATCTCCAAAGTCCCAGCTTTGGAGTGATTTCGGAGTCATTTTGAAATCATTTCGAAATCATTTCGAAATTACTCCGAAGTCCCTCGGAAGAGATCACCAAGGACTTTGGAGAGGCTCCGGAGCTGTCAGCACGGTCTGTGCACTGTTAGCGCAGACCGCGCGGACTCCCCTCCAAAGTCCCTCCGAAGAGAACGCAGAGTCTTTGAAGCCGCTCCGGAGTCCCTTTGGAATGCCTCCGAAGTCTGTGCTGATCTCTTTGGAGGGACTTCAGAGTCACTTCGGAATGGTTTCGAAATGACTCTGAAATGACTCCGAAGCTGGGACTTCAGGGCTCCCCCCAATTGATGCATCCCCTCCCCCTAGCCTCCTCTAGACCCCATTGGAAACAGGCTCCCTTTAAGCTGGATTTTCTGGCAGAAGACCCCATTGTAGATCCTATTAATGGGGTCTACAGAAAATCCGGATTAAAGGGCAGAAAGTACCCATTTGATCAGGATTTTCCCCACAGCAGTGGAAACAATCAGGTCCCAAATGGGTGCTGTGGTGGAAATGGGGTCATCCCGCTCACACCCAAATGGGTCCTTAATGGGTGCAAAAATGGGTACTTTTTGACAGTGGAAAAAATCCTTAGATTAAAGCTGAGCCAAGGAGTAGGAGTTGTCCCCCTGCTAGAATCCAAGCAGGCACAGGATGCACTTTGGGAGATCCCAGGCAGAAGAGCCTTCAGGGCACCTGTGACTTCTGCCCTAGATGTCCTGGATCAGGAAGGTGGAGGGCCTCTCCCCAGACCATGGGTGACACTAGTGAAGAAGAAGGAGCTCCCCCTGATGATCATGTTTGCGCTCTTGCTTGCTTATTTTCTTCCCTCCCTCCCTCCCTCCCTCCAGGGCTCTTGCCACACCACAGATATTGTCCCAATTTTGGGGTGGGGTGAAAAGGAAAGTGGGGAGAGAGTGGTTGCCAAGTGCAGCAATCCCCGTGCATGGCCTACAAGTTTTCCCTTTCTAAACCACACACCTTCCCCACACAACAATACACACACGATTTGCTTTCCCTTGCACCATGCGCACCGTCAGTGGCTACCTCTGGGTGGCCACCACTACTCTGTTACTCGGGCTTGCCTTGTGTGGCTGCTGCTGCTACAATGCGTCAAGTTCATCCGCTTGCTGCTGCACCCTCCTCCCCCACTCTGGCTGGCGCACACTTTGGGTGCTTCGCACAGGGGCAAATAAATCCGGATCTACTGCGCCCGGATTTATTAAAACCAGATTCCAGAGGATTTAGTTTTACTAAATCTGGATCCCCGGTAGATCTGGATTTACGGGGTAGATCCACATCTAATAGATGCGTATCTACCCCTCTCCCCATCCCTCCACACACGCAGCAGGAAGGTGGAATAGATCCGGATTGGAGGTGGGTGCTGTGCGGACGCACAGCACCAGCCTCCCATCCGTGCTCCAGGGCCCTCCCCCAGCCCGCCATGTTTGGCTCCTCGGAGCCAAGCATGGCGAGCCAGGGGACCTCGCTGCGGCGGCTCGCCCTCGCCCCAGAAGCGGTGGCTCGCCGCTTCTGGAGCCAGGGTGAGCTTCCCTAAAGCCCACTCTAGCCCACCCGGGAGGGAGCTGGATCCACCTCTCAGAATCGGGGTGACACTGAGCAGGTAAGGAGGGGATTCTGCCGGCTCCCCCCCCCCCCGGGTGGGCTAGGGTGGGCTTTAGGGAAGCTCGCCCTGGCTCCAGAAGTGGCAATCCGCAGCTTGTGGGGCAAAGGCGAGCCAAAAGGTAGGAATCCCCCGGCTCGTAGGAAGCCAAGCATGGCGGGGCGGGGGAGGGCCCTAGGTAGGCACACTTGCGCTGTGCGGACGCATCCTAAATGGATGCGTTTTCACAGCGCAGGACCCATTAAGCCCACATCATATGTCGTGTGCAGGTAACACCCATTTAGCACACATTAGTCACAGATAGATGCGGACGCACCTAGCCGGAAGTGTGCTAAATGGACCCGCAAATGTGGACGTACTACCGCGAAAGTGTTACTCATCCATGTTGCTTTGCGGGCACACATCACCGGATGTGTCCGAAACAGCAAGGCATGTGCGGAGGTGCGTCTCCAGATGTGTGCTTAATGGGTGTTAAAGGGCCTGGGCGGAAGCAGCCTTTGATTCATTCGCAGCCACCCTCTTCATCAGCAGCAGCGGTGACAGCAACTCCAATCGATTCAGCAGCAGCGCCAGCTAAAGCCCCAGCTGTGCCGCAGCAGTGGTGCTTTCTGCCAGTCACGGCGGCAGCGGGAACCAGCGTCAATTGATCATCGCCAACACTTGGCTGCCCCCTTCCTCCCAGTCAGAGGAAGGAAGGAAGGAAGGAAGAGGGTGATGGCGGCGGCGGAGGGTCAGCTATTGGGGAGCGGCAGTGGGTCCTGCAACAACCCCTGAAGGAGGAGGAGGGTGGCGGCAACGGCACCACGCTGCACCGCTCACAGGTGTGCTTGTGCGCACCTGCAGGTTCTTTGGGAAGAGCCCGACAGGTGCTCGGTGGTGTTCCCAGACTCCAACCTAACCTGCAGCAGAATCCGGATCAAAGAGTAATACAGTTTGCTCGGAATTCACTGTAGGTGGGAACGCGGACTTAGGTATACTTTTATATCAATCAGCCAAACATCTTTAAACACTCTTAGAGCTTTCCAAAACATGGTATCTTGTGATTTCCTATTTAATTAGCACTGATTATAATTAAGTTATATTTCTCCTCTGTTGTGCTACATTGGAAGAATTTTAAGCAGTATTATTGTTATAAACCTCCTAAATCTATATATTCAAGGCACATTTGAGAATAAGGCAGATAAGTTTTGTGTTTTGCAAGCTGAGTTCTGGGCCTGCAAGACAAATGTAAGAACAAATGTATGCACAAGAAAAATGGCAAGACGATGTGCAATTGCTTTGCTATAGATCATTTTGGGGAAAATGTTTTAACTTGCTTGATTTTTCTGAATGGAAAACAGAATACTGAAAGGAATTTAATGGACGTCAGAAAAATCTATGATAACATACATCATTCTGTCAAGGTTAGGCAAAAAGCTCCTCTTCCTAAAAAATCTAGCTACCCAAATGGGGTAAATATATTTCTGCATTTCTAACTACCTCAAATGAATGGTTGGGTTCTTATTTGCAGACATTGCTGCTTGAATATAGCATGGATTTACTTGGTGTGTTTTCCTTTATTGTAAGTATACTGACAAGTGATACATGCTGTGCAGCCTTGTTTGACATAAAATAAATGCCTTTTTGACAACTGGTTTCTGGAGTGTGCGAACCACACTTTCAGGAGTTTGCGGCGTTATGCAAACAGCTGGGTAACATGATAAAACATAGTATACTTACTTGAATATTTTATAATTATAATATTGGTGTAAAACAAGAGCCCAAAAAGATGTTTGAAAGATAAAGGAGGTGCAAATTTCTTAGGAATAATATGATAAGTAGAATAGGGAAAGAAATCAGATAATGAACCAAATACAAAGCACTGAGTCGCCACACACTTAAGTTTCAATTATTGCCATTGCAGCAGGGAAATCCAGCTCAGGAATGCTCAATCATAAATGATCTTGGAATGTGTTTCCAGCAGAGCTGAAAAGGTCAATTAATTCAGTACTGTTAATAATCCCAAGTAAACAGGGTGTTTCTTACTATTTTTTAAGGTCTATTTCTTTCTGGGACATCTTTTAGAAAGCACAACATTATGGAGAGAGACAACAAATGGCTCTTAATTCTTCCTATCCTGTCTGGACAGCTGTGGCCATTGGCACTGGCTAATGAATAAATAGTGAATGAAGCAGGAAGAAAAAACAAGAAAAGACATTCGGTCTATCTGTGAATCTGTAAAACTGAACAACCCCTTCCATTTACCTTTGTTAATTCCATGGCAGGAAGGGGATGTAACTGAGGTATAAGAGTTAATACACATGTATTATTATCATTTATTTACATTTATATCCCACCCTATCCCACGTGGTCTCAGATGTGTTACAACTTCAGGAGTGGCAGAGGAGATAGCCTTGTGGTTCATCAAAATGTCTTAGGCACTCAACTAAAAACTTTCCATTGTGGTTTACTCCCAGTTTGGTCTAGTGGTTAAGGAGCTGTATTCTTATCTGGGAATACCAGGTTTGATTCTGCACTCCCCCATGAAGCCAGCTGGGTGACTTTGGACTGGTCACAGTTCTCTTCTGAGCTCTCACAGCCCCACCTACCTCACAGGGGGTTCTGTTGTGGGGAGAAGAACAGAAAGTTTGTCAGCCACTTTGAGTCCCCTTAAATGGCTAAAAAAGCAGGGTAGAAGAGCCAACTCTCTTCCTCTTCTTCCTTTTCCTCCTTTCCCAAGGCACTGACAAGCCAGTGAGGCTATTTTACTGATAGCTGGGAATACCTAATGAGCTTCCAAGCAAAAGTATATTGAAACCCAGGGACCCCTGGTTCTAGCCTAATACCCTTAGCCACTGTGCCACTAAAGGGCATAGTTATGCATTTCTGATGCCTAACTAATTCAGAAATGCTTGGGGAACACATGTGCAAGATGGTGGATTAAACATTTTTTCCAGCTGTATCTTACAATGCTGTTCTAGACATGACCACATTGTTTCTCTTGCCTCTTTTTGAATAAAAATTAGTTCCCTGTACTTGTCTAAAATCACTGCTTTGAGAGAAGTGAGTAAATCACCAAAATGGGGCACAAAATAAGAAAAAAACCAAATTGCTCTTTCTCCAGCTTCTTAGACCTGCTCAATAATCGTGATGGTTTCTCAGCCATTAGGAAGCATACTTCAGTCTGCAGCTCTGCAGGAGGCAGCACCAAAGAGCTGTCCTTGCGGCTATGGATCAACCTATGCAAATAGGCTTCTAGTTTTAGTTGACCATCTCAGATAGGCCCTGTCCCAAAGCAATTTAAAGTCTGCTAAAAATCTTCTTTTGCCTCTGAGCGCCCCCATGCCAGGGTTTTTAACGCGCTTCCAGCGCTACAAAAGCAGGAAAACCCCAACAAAATACCTGCCCTTTAAAGAAGAGTTTCAGCACTCTTTCTGGAAGTCGCGGGTTTTCCTCACAGCATTTACCTTGGGGACGCTCCGTGGCAAAAGGGGCAGGGATTGCTGCCTGCACACACAGCCATAAAACATTCACACATCTCCCAGAAATGCTGCAGCTTCCCTTCCTTTCCTTTGCAAAGGTCAGAACTTTCAAAGAGCCAGAATTGCTCAGAATTGCAACATTGTTATCAGGTGTGAAGTGGGTGATCTGTGAAAGTGTTAAGAGTAAATGAGCACACGATCGCGCGGCCGATGGCTGCAGCCAAGCCATTTCAAACAGAGAACAGAGTGAAAGTAAGTGCCAAGAGTGAATGAGCAAGCAATCACTCTTTGCCGGCACAGGAAGCCATTTCGGGGGGACGGAGATCTGGCTATTTTTCCTTCGAACAAGAGAGGGGGTGGGGAGAAAAAGATGCGGGGAAAGAAAACACACTTCTGTGAGGACGGAAGGTGCATTTTAAATGTGCGTTTTGCTGAGCCTCATGCCGACGCTTATTCCAGAAGTGCAGGGCACTTTTAAAGTCCTCTTGAATACAGTGACAGTAGAGGGAGATTAGAGGTTTGATAAGTAGCGGGCAAAGGCAGAGAGCATGGTGAAAAGGGTGGAATGTCAGAGGAAGTGAATACTTATAATGGGATAAGAGCCAACAGTGCAGAGAAAGAGAAGGGAATTGCCTAAATCCCAATTGAGCGCTTTGCACTCTTCTCCTGTACTTGCAAGAAGTAACCGCGGGGGAGATAATAGAGGGTTGTGTATGCTGTGTGTGAGTGTCTCTGCAGCCTTGGTGGATTGTGTATGAGTGTGCTGTATGGGTGCATGCTGAGGAGTGAGTGTGTTACAACTTGAGTGTGGAAACGTCTTGTTTATGAAAATACATAATTTTAGATAGCACTGTTTTAAAATTTTCAGTTTTAAAAGTTTTTGTTTTGGTGGGCATGTTTGTTGTGGGAGGTTGTTGTGCATTGTGGGTGGAACCATGTGCCAAGGCCAAAGAGGGGGAGAACCACGGGCCACTACCACTATTCCTATTCAAAGGGGCAGGGGGAGATATGGTGATGGAGGGCGGAAGAGACAGACAAGGAGAAGGGGTGTTAGATATCTTGAGGCTGTCATCCCTTCTGTTCTGCCTTCCAGCCAATGGAATCTGGGGAGACCTGCCAACCAAAAACCCACTACTCTAGCACTGTTGCTTCTAAATGCCAGGTCGGTCCGGAATAAAGCATCAATCATCCATGATTTAATTCTTGAGGAAAGGACCGACCTGGCATGTATAACTGAGACCTGGATGGATGAACTGGGCAGGCCTGGCCTCACCCAGCTTTGTCCGCCAGGTTACTCAGTGCAACACTGTTCTAGAGTAGGAAGGAGGAGAGAGGGTGTCACTGTGGTCTATCGGACTTCCATCTCCCTCACCAGGCAGCCAATTCATGCTGTTAACGGGGTTGAGGGCCTGTTTTTGTTGTTGGGCCACAGAGACAGAATAGGGATGCTACTGGTGGACCGCCCACTGCCAGTATCCTCCCTATCTGAGCTGGCTGAGGTGGTCTCAAAGGTGGTACTGGAAGCCCCTGCCACGGTGTGTTGGGGGATTTCAACGTCCACGCCGAGGCCACGCTCAATGGACCAGCTCAGTTCTTTATGGCCTCCATGACAACCATGGGGCTGTCTCAGTTCGTATCTGGTCCATCTCATACAGCAGGCCACACCCTTGACTTGGTTTTTGCCTCTGCGTGAATTGATGATTATCCATTGATAGGGCTGACTTTCAGCCCATTGTCGTGGACAGATCACTCACTGGTGAGGTTTGGACTCACAACGGCAATCCCCCTCTGTGGGGACAGAGGATCTATTGAGATGGTCCACCCCTGGAGACTTATGGAATCTCAATGATTCCTGAATGCCCTGGGGGATTTTCCAGTTGGCATGTCTGGTGCTCCTGTCGAAGCTCTGGCCTCTCTCTGGAATCAGGAGATGACCAGGGCGATTGACATGATTGCTCCCAAGTGCCCCCGGCCTGCCTGTAGAGCCCAGAAAGCTCCTTGGAGCTCCGGGCCATGAAACAGGAAGGTCGATGACTAGAGCGCAAGTGGCGTAAATCTGGCTGTGAATCTGACCAAACATGAGTTAGAGTGCACTATCGTGCCTACCACGTGGCGGTGACAGTGGCGAAAAGTAGTTTTTTCTCCACTGCCATTGCATCCTTGAGTAGCTGTCCAGCAGAGCTATTTAGAGTAGTAAATGGCCTTATTAAAAACTGGCCCGATGAGGCGTGAGCCTCATCCATCTAATATCTGCTGTGACAGTTTTGCAAAGCACTTTGAGGACAAAGTTGCTCAGATTCGCAGAGGGTTAGATGTCACAATTGGATGTAGTGCTGGGTAGGCATCCGGAGCACTGTCTGGTCCAATTATTTTGGATCAGTTTCAATTATTGCGGCCTGAGGACGTGGACAAGCTGCTTGCAGCATGCTCTCTGGATCCCTGTCCTTCCTGGCTGATTAAGCTAGCCGGCAAGGTATGACCGGGTGGATCCAGGAAATGGTAAATGCCTCTCTGAGGGAGGGGGTGGTTCCATTGGCCCTTAAACAGGCTGTGGTACATCCTCTCCTGAAGAAGGCCTCCCTGGATCCAGAAGACTTAAACAACTATCGCCCGGTGGCCAACATACCTTTCCTAGGCAAGGTTCTAGAGAGGGTTGTCGCTGTCCAGCTGCAGGCATGCTTGGAAGAAGCTGATTATCTAGACCCATTTCAATCTGGCTTCAGGCCCGGTCATGGCACGGAAACCACCTTGGTCGCCCTGGTTGATGATCTCCAGGAGAAAGACAGGGGGAATGCTACCCTGCTGGTTCTCCTGGACCTCTCAGCAGCTTTTGATACGACTGACCACGGTATCCTCCTGGAGAGGCTATGGAGCTTAGGAGTTGGAGGCAGTGCCTGGCATTGGTTCCGCTCCTATCTCCAGAGCTAATCTCAAATAGTGGTAATGGGAGAGACTGAGTCGACACCCTGGGAACTCACTTGTGGGGTTCCCCAGGGGTCAATCTTATTTCCCATGTTATTTAATATCTACATGAAGCCACAGGGAGAGATCATCAGGAGATTTGGGGTGAGGTGTCATCAATATGCAGATGATACCCAACTCTATCTCTCTGTGCCATCTGAATCAGGACAGGTGGTTGAAGTGGTCGACAGGTGCTTAGAGGCGGTAATGGGCTGGATGAGGGCCAATAAATTGAAACTGAATCCAGACAAGGCAGAGGTGCTGTGTGTTACAGGCTCTCGGGTCCAGGTAGTTGAGAGACACCCTGTCCTTGATGGGGTTACAATATCCGGGAAAGGACAGGTGTGTAACTTGGGGGTACTCCTGAACTCTGCGCTAACACTTGAAGCTCAGGTGGAGGCCATGGCCAGGAGTGCCTACTCCCAACTACGGCTGGTACGTCAACTGAAACCTTTCTTGGGCAGAGATGACCTGGCCACAGTTATCCACGCTCTGGTAACCTCCAGGTTGGACTACTGTAACGCGTTCTACATGGGGCTTCCCTTGAAGACGGTTTGGAAATTGCAGCTGGTGCAAAATGCAGCTGCTAGAGTGCTGACAGGAACACCTAGCCGGACACGTATTACGCCGGTTTTAAAAGAACTGCACTGGCTGCCAATTCACTGCCGAGCCCAATTCAAGGTACTAATTCTGACTTATAAGGCCCTAAATAACTTGGGCCCCAGATATCTAAAGGAGCGCCTTCTCCCGTATCGACCTGCCTGTGTTTTAAGATCTGGAGGGGAGGCCCTTCTGGTGATCCCTCCGCCTTCAGTAGCTAGGCAGGTGGGCACCCGGGAGAGGGCCTTCTCGGTAGTGGCCCCCAGGCTGTGGAACGGTCTCCCCCTCGGGGTGCGTCAGGCCCCTTCTTTGTTCCTATTTAGGAGGGCGGTGAAAACGTTCCTCTTCACGCAGCCCTTTGGTTAAATGTCCCCCACACTTCCCCCATTGAAAATTACTGTTGCTTTTAACTATTTTTGTATTCTTCTCAAGTTGCATTTTAAAACTTGTTTGATTTTATGGCTGATATAATTTTTAAATGTCTGTTTTTAAATGTTGTGAGCCACCCAGAGACCCTCGGGTATGGGCCGGCATATAAATATAAATATAAATATAAATATAAATATAAATATAAATATAAATATAAATATAAATATAAATATAAATATAAATATAAATATAAATATAAATATAAATATAAATATAAATATAAATATAAATATAAATAAATAAATAAGAGGAAACAGAGAACCCCCCCCCCAAAGTACAGTTTTCTCACAAAAAAAGTCTACTTTGTCTTTCCCATTGTGGAAAATAAACAGACCAGAGGCCTATTCGCACTACAGCTTCAGAACACAATTAGGCAAGCCCTGGGACAGAGAATTCACTCAGCAGGATGGGCAGTTCCATCTGGAACCATCCCACCCCGTTCCAGAGTGGCTTAATTGCATTCCGGGTACAGAGCACAAAATCGTGCTCTACACCCGGCCCAGGCTGTTCCCGGGCATCCTACAGCTGTTCGGCAGGGACAGCATTCACACTCTCCCTACAGGACAGCTGTGGGCCCAGCCCCTGCAGGACACCTGTGGGCCCAGTGCCCTTTTGGGCCCTCTGGCCAACATCCCCTTTTGGGGGAGAGGCAAGATCAGGACAGCCCCACCTTGGGTCCCATGAGCTGTAGCCAACCCAATTGGGTCAGCTACAGCTTGCAGGGACCCCCTAGGCACCCCCAACACCCAGAGGCCTATGCCACCTGCCAGGCCCATGTGCAATCCCTTACCTTTTCAGATCCTCTGGTCTGAAGTGGTGGTCGTGCAGCCAGTCAGGGCGATCTGCCACTCTGTGCACAAGCACACAAAGGCAGACTGCCCCCACACAGACCTGACATCACAGCATCAGGTCAGCATGCAGCCAAGCTACTGGAGTGTGTGCCTGCACACAGAGTGGCACATCACCCTGGCCAACCACACGATGACCACATCAGACCAGAGGGTCTGAAAAGGTATGTGTTCAGGCAGCTGGGGGGAGGGTGTGATTTCCCCCCCCCCCGGGTGGCAGTGGGCATCTAGGGGGGCTCTGGCAGCTGGCGCGGCCCAATCCAGGCTGCACCAGCTGCCAGCACACTAGGATGAGACCAGGGCGGTGGGCCAACCAAATTGGTTTGGCTACAGCCCGCAGGACCCCAGGATGGGCCAGGACCAGCCTGCCAGGCAGTGGGCTCACATGGCCCAACGGCACCAGGATTCAGAGGGGCGTCCCACCCCCATGCCAGTCTTTCAGGGCTAGGACATGCAGGGACGGATTCCTCGTTCGCACATAAGCAGATATGGGAAGCATGGGAACATGTCCCTTAACTGCCTAGCTGTGAATGGGGCATCCATCCCCACGTGTCCTAGCCTTACTGCACTACTGTATTGTGAAAAGGCCTCTGATCCTCAGAACAGCACTGAGACCATTTTTGATCCACATACAGTACAGATAGTCTGCTTTTCGGGATCTTTAGTCCACAAAACTACAGATTCTTTAAAAACTATGGGAACATTGAGGACTCAGAATGGTTTCTAAACTCATTATATACTGTTTGGGAACAGGGCCTTACTGAAATAAGTTTTGTTCAATACTAGATTTCCAGGATATGTCTTGTACAACCTTATGAAACCTTTAAAAACCAATATATGCATGACCATATATAATTCCAAATAATCAAAGTCAACCCAAGGTTTCTGATAATCTTTCCCACAAAACTAACCCAAAAGTAAAACAATGGATTTACCTTGCAGAGAATCGAGTAGACATTAACCATTAAACCAAAATCCTGGGAATTTCCAGCATTCCTTATTATACACTGTAAAGAAACCATTTATTTTTAGTTAATTAATTCTTGTAACTTCCTATTCCAAAGAGAAACACAGTTAAGAGTTAAAATGAAGACAAGGCAACTCTCTTTGTTACCCCAAAGGTAAAGCCTAACTTTCATCAGATCATTAACCTTTCTGGGTTGCTGCTTATATCTTAATCCTTGTACCTTAATTTTCAAGAAAACAGTTCCTAAACAACATTGTTTGGAATTTCTCATTTTTGTAAACTAAATTACCACTAAATTTCATATAACTTTTGCTACAAATTCCCAATATAAAAAGAATCCACAAAATGTAGTCAAGAGCCAGAATCCAAAGCAAGTCCAAAGGAGGGCTACCAAAATGGTTAGTGGTCTGGGAAACCTGTCCAAAGGGGAATGACTGAAGGATCTAGAAATGTTTAGCCTCCAGAAGAGGCTCATAAGCTCATGGTTTCTTGTCTGTGTTTTTGTTTCCTTCAAAGAAGGGCTGATAATACAGGAAAGGATAGCCTTTCTGCAGTTTGATGGTTGAATTTTTTTACATCAAATCATTGATTATCGAAACAACAGTTTTTAAGGAACTTTCTTTCTGCTTCCACTCCAGTGCTCTGACCTCAGATATGCCAATGAAAGGGTTCACAGTTTAAAAAACTTTCAATAACTTTTTCAGCATGTGCAGCTTTTGTGTCTACATCAGTCAGTGCTTAGACACATCTGCCATTGGTTGCCAGCAGTCATGGTGTTTGCAGAATTATTGCTCCAAAACTAGCTTGTGATGAATCAGCTGAAATTCTGATGAGACTCCCTGAAGCATGAAAGTCTAACACTGGCTTTTAAGTTCTTATTTGACAGCAAGCCACGATTTCTCCTGTTGCACAGCCCAGTAACATCCATCTTCTTTTCAAGAAGTTTCCCCACCAGAACTGTTTTAATGGATGCATTTGACAACATTTCCACAAGTAATTTTCCATTGCTAGAAAGCACTATACTTTTTAAAAAATTGGCTTTATGGCCTTTCCCACCAAAACTAACTTTATCTTATTAGGATTTAACTCTTTGAGTAGAGGTATTCTAAATATCTGCCATCAAAAGTGCTACAGTTTTTCTTGACATACAAACCTAAAGCATCCAACTAAAACTATTAATGGTGTAAAAACTTATACCCCTTTTTTCAACGTGAAGTCGAAGGTCCAGATCTTGAACTTTGAGATGGGGTCTTCCCCAAGAGAAGAGCCAGATCTAAGGCATTTCCGCACTGCAACGCGTTCCAAACGGAACGCGTTCAGGCGGAAAGCTTAAGACAGCTCCGGGCGCTTTCCCCGTTCACACACAGACGCGCCAGAACGCGTGTAAACGCGTTCCGGAGCGTCTGTGTGCGAATGCTCAAAGCGCCGGGAGCTGTCTTAGCCGGCAAATGCCGGCCAGGGGCGCGGAGACAGCCGCGGAGGCAGATCGACAATCAGCTGATTGTCAAACAGCTGATTGTCGATGCCGCGCCGGCGTCGGAGGCGAGCCCGCAGCTGTTCGGGAGACAGAAGCAGGCGCGAACGCTTCTCCTCCCGAACGCCTGCGGGCGGCTCGTCCGCGTTGGAACGCATGTAGAGCACTTTAAAGTGCTCTACATTTCGAACGCGGAAAAGACAGCTGCGGACACGTCGGAGCGCAAGCCGCGCTCGGGCAATGCGGATGACGTGTCCGCAGCTGTCTTTTTCGCGTTCCGTTCAGCCCCGTGCGAAAACGTCTCTTGAAGAGCCAGATCTCCAAGAAGACCCCTTGCATCCCCACGAGCCTGCTAGCACCCATTTGCAAGGGGTGCTGAGTAGGACACCATGGCGACGTGGAAAAACCCTTTTCCGGCTCCCTTTGACAGGAGCTGGAAGAGGACGGGGCTGACAGGCAGGCTTCAAAGTTGCTTATGCAGCAGCTGGGCTCCTCCTCTGTCACTCGCAGTGACAGGGGAAGCAGGATCGCGTCTCCCCATCCTCCTCTGCCACCACCCCTGAGGCAGCTGCAACAGAGGAAAAGGGATGTGGGAGGGCGTCCCAATGACAGCTGCTTCAGGTGGAATGCAGCTATGGTAGGGGCTTTGGTGGGACGATCAGATGCCGGGGGGGGGGCAGCATCCACTTCCCCCATGCAGCCATAGGGGCTGCCCCAGCTACAGAGGCTGCCTTTCATGGCTCCAAAGTCCATGCAATGTTCCATAACACAGAAACCAGTAATGCAGACTAACTCTGGTATTCTTTCTAATACGTTATGTAGTAAACAATGAAGGTGGGGATAGGAGGTCCCTGGTTGTTACAGGTTTCAATGCCCTTCAAGTGCTTTCACACATGCTAGAAAGGAACTGAATAAAAGACAATTTGGTGCCTGGAACTAAAAAGCATGAAAACAAATGGTTCTGTTTTCTTGAAGGCAGATGGTGAAACTATAAAAAGATCTCTTACAGAAAGAAATTCATGTCCTGCACATAACGGCTTAGGGAAAGCAATTGTACATGATACAAAATTACAGGTGAACAAAGGGAGGGAAGATGAGGACGGAAGAGTATACCTAATGGAAGCCTTTGCTGGTGATAGTGTATTGTATGGCATAATATGAACAAATAAAGCATTTTGGGGGGGGGAGTGAGGAAAGGATTAAAGATCTTGAAATATTTTTCTGCAGTTCACAACAGATATGCAACATATAACAGCGGAACTGCATAGCTGTGCTGTTATAAATAAAATATGTTCCTGCATGGATAAATAAGACAAATACAGCAACTATCTGATTTCACAAAAGCTAGAAAGACTAGTTCATATTATCCTACAGATAAAACCAAACAGTAATTGGGCAGGACCATGAACACATGAACACATGAACACATGAGTAAAGAGTTTTTAAAGGTTTGGAAAATAAGCTGTGTGGCAAAATCTTGCCAAGGGGATTGGTTTATTTATATCCATTAAAACTTTTGGAAATCAAATGGAAAACATAGTGTAATTTAAACTGAGGAATATAGGTAATACCAAAAACAGTATTCATTTTAATTAACTCTAAAAACAAAAGAGATCTAGCTTGCAGTGCAGAAAGATTTCTAAATATATCTACATAAAAGAAAATTGGGGGGGGACTGTAAAGGCCGCCTCTCTGTTGAGTAGGGATTTTATATATACCTTTGGTAGTGTGGTAGCATTGCTTTTACTTTTTAGATTAAAACTCTGTTATTCCCTTCCAAGAGACACGCCTTTCATTTCCCTTTCCCTACTATTAAGTTTGATAATAATGTTGCCTCCTTCCTGGTGCTGCAGAAGACATTTCCTCCGCCCACTCTGCCTCTCTCCAGCAGTGGGTTAAAGATACAGTATCTGTTTAGAACTCTGGCCTAACTTGGCTCACTTTGAAAACAGAGTATTCAGTTGAAGCTTCTTTAAAATAACAAGAAAACAAGTTTATTGTGTACAGCTTTCTTAATAATAAACAGGTAAGTTCACTATGGCCCTGTCCCCAAAAGACTTATGAGCCCCTCTCGGCTTCCTCTGCCGTCACTCTGTTATAGCTGACTTTAAAAGTCCCCTCCACTTCCGGAATAAGCGTCCCCATGGTAGCCGCGATCTAAACGGACTTTCCGTCCCCATGGTAGCCGTCTTCTCTTTCCAGGCATCTTTTCCCCCCCGCCCCCTCTATTGTTAAAAGGAAAAATAGCCAGATCTCCGTCTCCTGAAACGGCTTCCCGCCCCTAGCAAAGGCAGATGATCGCTCATTCATTCACTTTCAGCACTTACTTTCACTCAGTTCTCTGTTAGAAAAGGCTTTCTGCCCCGGCAAAGTCAGTGGCTGCAGGCATCGGCAGCGCGATCCTTCGCTCATTCTCTTTTAAGGCTTTCACAGATCACTGATAACAATGTTGCAATTCTGAGCAATTCTGGCTCTTTTTACAAAGGAAAGGAAGCGAACCTGCTGCATTTCTCAGATGTGTGAATGCTTTTTGGCTGTGTGTGCAGGCAAGCAATCCCCACCCCTTTTGCCACGGAGCGTCCTCAAGGCAGATATAGCAAGCAAAACCCGCGAATCGCCGAAAGAGCGCTGGAACTCTTCTTTAAAGTGCACGTATTTTATCGCGGGTGTCTCACTTTCCTAAGCTCCCTAAGCGCCTTGTAAAGCCTGGAATGGGGCCGCTCAGAGGCAAAAGAAGAGTTCCAGCAGACTTTCAATTGCATGGGGACAGGGCATATGTCAATCACAGGTCCATTCACCCTTCTGACTGAACTGTCCCCAGCTTCCTCACTCAGTCCAAGGACTCCAATCCTATTCAGATTAATGCCAGCAGCATAAGTAACGTATAACCATTTCAATTCTTTTACTTTCTAAACACTATATTCACTAATGACTCAGGACTCTATTCCCCAGCTTCCCTCAGGACAGCTTAGAGCCCATTTCCCTCTGTCGTTAACCCCCTCTGGTCAGTTAACCCCAGGCAGAGAACACTAACAACTCCTTCAGGGTCACTTAAATATGGGCCTGGCTGGCCAGCTTCACTCTGATTGGTGGAGACTCTGCCAGGAGTTTATTTCACACTCCCTCCTGGAGAGCTTGACTAGCCCCTCCCTTAAGCTAGTTACCATTTCAAAAAATCCACTTTGGTGACACTTTTAACAGTATGGACAATGCGTTCTCATAACACTTTGTATTTTTAGGTAAAATAACTTAGTTTTGAGGTTGAGGGGTCCTAGTGGGCACCACAGGGACTTACACATATTTAAATGGGAAAATCAGCTCAAGAGCTTGAATTCAATGATACAAAGAAGAACAGCAAAGTTTACTAAAGACAGACAAAAGTACAAGAGAGCATTTGGTTTCAGTAGCCAAAGTCACAATGGAAAATGAAACTCCACAGTTTTGGGGGTGGAATCAAAGTGTTAACTAGAGGCCTTTTCGCACAAGGGGTTTTCGAACGCATGGAGGTCACGTTGGGCGCAGCATTCGCTCTTGCAGGCGGCGGGATCCATTCCAGGCCGCCCGCAAGCATCCCAATGTGCCCTCCATGCGGTCGAGTTTCAGAGCACTAAAAAGTGCACTGAAACCGTCTCTGCACGTTCTGAGCTGCTTCAGAGCGAAAGCATTCGCACGCTCTCTCTCTGTGACAGCTCGGCCCCTCCCCCGGGCTGCTCCCATTGGCTCCTATGGACCCAGTGTGGGCAGCCCGGGTGCCTTCTTTCCCTGGGTTCCTGCTTGCTCCCAAACCCCAGATTGGTCTCCAGGGGTGGGCAGAAAACCCAGCCAAAAGCCCCCAACCCATCCCCAGGGTCGCGCGCGCATGTGTGAAGGGGTCTTACCTTCTCCTGCAGGCCCAATTCTGTGTAGAAAGGCTGGTCCGTTCTGAGCATGCTGGCCTCTATTGCCCATCTGAGCTTGAGGTCCTTCTCAGTGATGGTCCCTAGGCTATGGAATAGTCTCTCCCTTGAGGTGCATCTATCACTTTCACTGTACATGTTTCCGGCGCGCCTGTGTGTGAATGGTGAAAGCGCCCGGAAGTGTCTTAAGCTTCCCGCCTGCACGCGTTCCACACGGAACGCGTTGCAGTGCGAAAAAGCCTCTAGATCTCAGATTCCTATATTGCAAACTTGGCATCATGTAAGATTTGTAATAGAGAAATGTGCTGAGTCAACTAAATTACTGCCTCCTCCCCCTCTTCAAACCCCATGCACTGTCTTGGTGAAACAAGAGTCTGATCAGCTTTTGGAAATCACTCAGACAGCTCCCAATGCTCTTCAAACCCTTGACTCAGCTCCTGTAACTGCCCATATGACAATTGAGCCCTCTGACACATTTCAGAGAAATAAAATTCAAGAGCTGGTACCTTCCTTTAAAGTGCTCTGCATCCGGAACGCGTGGAGGACAGCTCCGGACACACCGGGATGGAAACCCGGCCGCAGCAATGCGTATGCTGCGTCTGAAGCTGTCCTCCACGCGTTCGGGAAAGGCCTGTGCAAAAAGGCCTTAGGTTCTGCATGCAAAGCAAAGACAATTCTCTCCCAGTCTTATATACACAGGCAGCCATTTTTTGGATACCATGGGCATTTTGTAAATATCTCTCGGACCAGCAGAGGGACTTGCTCTTTGGAAAGATAGCAACCATTTCTTTGTAATAAATTTTCTAAGTCCTCTACGTTTAACCTCTCATCCCGGGCTATTAAGAAAAGAGCACACTACCTGAAAGGAAAATGGGATAAATAAGAACTTGACCATATGCAGAAGGATACCTGCTCACTCTTGCTTTTGTTTTGTCTTACATGTTTGTATATGCACTTTGAAATGGTCTCATGACTAGTCAAATAAAGTTTATATATATACTTACATTATTCCTCAGGCTGAAATATGGTGCGCACCTTTTGATCCTTGCCGGACGAACAGCATGGGACGAATCCTTCTAGTTCTGCTGTAGCTCCATGCCTTTCGTAGGCCAGACACTTTCCATAGGCTGGAGCGCCACGCTGGGAGCCACTATGTAGTAATGAACTAGCTAGCAGGCAGATTTGCCGGCAAGCATGTTCAAGTTTATTGCAGGTTCAAGTACAAAGCAGGTTCATGTACAAAGCAGGGTACATTCACAAAGCAGGTTCATTTATTATTGTTAGGAATCAGGGCTCTTTATACCCTTTCACACAGCAGACAGTTACACAGTGGAAAATCACTAGAAGATGCTCATAACTATAAAGGAGGGGGACAATCTGGATACAACCAGTTTGAACAACCTAATGCAAGGATGGTGCTACATAGGAAGTGCCATATATGGTGTTATGGTGAGGAAGCTCAGGAAACTAATAGCTTATGAATGTGGACAGCTCATGTAAGCTACCTTGAGCGTTGTATTGTTTACATGTACTGTAGATGTTATGACTTCCTGAGACCTTTTTTGAGAGAGAGATAGCAAAGTTACTGCTACCTAGGAATTTATCCTTTGGCCTAGTAGCTAGCAACTTTACTTTAGCTGAAATGGGCAAAATCTCTACCACACTCTATAGGTCAGATTCTTTTTTAAAACTTTCCACCTGAAAATGGATCTTTGAGATCCGTTTTCCAGTGGCACATGCGGAAAGACCCCAGATCTACTAGATCTGGATTAAGGGAAGTACCCATTCTTTAGATCCGGATCTTCTTAGATCCGAATTAAAGGCGCTCAGTACCCATTCCTTAGATCTGGATCTTCTTAGATCTGGATTCAAGGAGCTCAGAGGAAAAACACCCTCCATCAGCCACTTTGAGTCCCCTTAAGTGGATGAGAATGGGGGAGGGGTTGTCAAAAAGGCAACTCTTCTTCTTCTTCTTCTTCTTCTTCTTCTTCTTCTTCTTCTTCTTCTTCTTCTTCTTCTTCAACATACAGACAGGAGTACCAGCTGCCAAGCATATAATTGCACAATTTGGGAAGCCATCTGGCAAATTTACAAGTGACAACTGTTGAGGCTTTTGACAGGTTACAGAGCTTGCACTTGGCAAATACACAGCGGTTAACATATGAGCTTTGAGTTCACCTGCAAAAATAGAAACTTGGTTGCATTCCAAAAGTATCTCCTCTCTATGAGACTATACTACCAACAAACCTATTATTAGCATAAAATTCTAGATGACCTCTTGGTTATCCAGGTACTATAGGAAATTATAGTCCTAGGACTCCTAGGCATACCTCACACTATGACTTTACATCTTCTGAGGTCCTGCTAGCACAAATTACTGACATCATGGTTCTTGTGCTTGAAAGGACTTGAACTGCTTGTCTGTACCTTATACACGGTGTTCTTGAAACATCATCTTGACATGACATTTGATGCCTGTCGCTGTAGAGTATTCTTGTTAAGATGAAATGCAGAGGATTTATTATATGAACTGTTACTTCTCACTTAGTTGTATTGTTTTATGTCAAGTAAATAGTACAGTACATTTATCAATATTTTATATTTTAGGGCAACTGGTGACTAATGAAATGCAAAATATATTTGGTTATTATACCAAGCTGCAACATTAAATTTATATAATGCTCATGATTCATATGTGAAAAAACAAATGATGGTGGCTGGATTATCAGTTGTAGTTAAAGGGTGGAAAAATAAAACTGAATGGACAATAATATCCAAATGGTATTATTATATCTCAGAGCTGATAACACAGGATATTGTCACTGAAAAGAAAACAAGAATGGAAGTACTCAACATCTCTGACCCGTCAAGGGCCAAATGGAATGTATTACTCAATCACTTCCATCAAAACTGGGGAAATGCCCATATAGATGAACTCTTCAAAAGGTTCCCACAGGAATTAATGTAATTACTGAAAATTGCATTAATTAACTTGAGCCTTGGGGGGAGGTAGGGTATTACTAATTTGTTTTTGTATGGAACACTTTTTAAATGTATTTTTTCTTATGTATGTATGCTTTATATGTCAAATAAAAAATTTAAAAAATGATTTTATATTTTATGAAGTTAGGATTTTTTCTAATTTTATATAATTTCATGATAATAATAACAACAGAATTCTAATAGTAAGAAACAGAATAATAGTAGGAAATGTAGAAACAGAAATTAATCACTCTGTATTTCCCTTTCTTTAGTTTTGGAATGTTTTGAATTTACTTGGTTTTAGCCAATTGACCTAAGTTCCTGTTTAGTAAATTTGAGCAAGAGCAGGGTCATTCCATTAGCTTTCTGTTCATTATTCAGGTTCTTGTGAATATTCTTGTGGATATTCTTATCAATTTGTATGAATACATTCATATTGAATAGTATCCTACCACATTCGAATGGGATCTATTCAAACAAATGCGAATTTTCTTACATTATTCATTACTACTGACTGGCTCCTCTTGAGGGGGATGTTTTGTGTGCTAGCACCACAAAGGTGGAAAATAAAAGAAGATTATTTTATTCAAATCCCAACCATGGGAAAATGAAAAACACAGGAGTGTTTGCACTGTTCCTTGAGACAAGAAAAAAAGAAAACGTGTCATGGACTATTTTAGTTATGTATTGCTCAGTTTCTCAACTTAGATTTCACACAACATCGTGTAATGATGTAGAAATAGAAATTGTTGGCATTGAATCCAAGGGTGCTCCTCAGTGTGTACAGCTAAGGTAAAGGAGGAGAGAACATAAGAACATAAGAGAAGCCTTGCTGGATCAGGCCACAGCCCATCTAGTCCAGCATCCTGTCGCACACAGTGGCCCACCAAATGCTCATGGGCATCTCAAGCAGAGACAAGGACAAACCTTCTCCTGCTCTCGAGTCCCAGCAGATGGCCCTATTGAGTATTGAGTACCAGTGGCAGTTGACACAGGTGAGCACAACTGGAAGTCCCTCCCTCTCCTAAAATTGGTTTGTGAGTTTCCTTTCAACAAGGGTAGGGGCTTCTGCTGGTCTTGCCTGCACCAGCCATTATGGAGGCAGAGAAAGGATATTTAAAAGTAGATCTCAAAACTTGTGTAGGTCTTTACAGGTCTTTCAGCTTTTTAGGTCAATATGCTAATAATGAAGGGACACTAAAAATATTTATGAAACGCACACAGAAATGTATAATGATTTCGGTAACTGTTAGAAATCTGCAGAGCTCAAACAAACCAAAGAATTCAACAGCTTTGAGCTCAAGACAGTGAGGAGATAATGCACATAACACACCCTTTACTCAGTTCAAATGGACTGAGCTACTTCAGACTTTCAAAGCAACGTCCTGGTGTTGTTTTTGTTGCAACTGACAATCATTTTTTGTTGTCTGTACAGTATAAATAGCAATTTTAAAAAGTAATCAGAATGAATTAATGGCTATCTTTTCTAACTTCAGATTAAATATTCCCAAAGCCCTTGTTAAAAATACTTGCAAAATCTCCAGATACATAGGAGGTGTTACTGGTGGTGTGAATGTGTTAATGCGTTAACCTTCCAGAAATATTGCTGCCATGAACAGGAGACATAGTGTTCTTAATTAGAATCACATTTCATAAAATGAGCTCAGAAGCAACAAAATTCATTCTGTTATTTCACTTTTAGCAGGGACAGGAAACAAACCTACAAAGATAAGTACAAGTCAGAAGGTCCAAATAAGAGTGGAACGGTTCAGACATTTTTGGAGGTCCTCTTCAGGGCTAGGATCTTAGAGCAGGGCATTTACCCCGACCCTAAACTTTTAGACACTATGGCTGCCTTCCCATGGAAGTTTAAATTAGGAATGCGCACAAATGTTTTTTGACATTCATAGTCGGGGGATTAAATACAAAGCCAAATGCCATTAGATCAGTATCTGGGTCCAATGGCTTTGAATGTTTGTCGAATTATTCGTGCCAGATACAAATGTCAATTTTTGCGTATGAATGTCAGGTACACAAATGGGAGATCCGTATCTTCCATTTGTGTGTGCGTATGAAAAAAGCACATCTTAGATACATACTTAAGATACGTACTGTATGTCTCGTACACGTATGATGCCTACGCATCTTGCGTACACAACTGTAGGATTCGTATCTATGATACGTATGCCTGATGCATATCATAGATATGCATGTAATACATACTTTGTGCCTGTGCAAAATGGCAAGTGCGTATCTATGGTACGCCTCTGTGGTACGTATCATAGACAGTTATCATAGATACATATCATAGATACGTGCCATGATCTTCGAAGGCTGCAAAGGGCTTGAATGTTAAGCATGAGCCTCTTTACAGGCTCTGAAGGATGACACGCCACGGTTCGAACACACAAACCCCGCCCCCTGAGGACTGCCAGTCTGAACCTGGTGTAGGAAGAAATAAGTCATGTGCATAGGGCTCGGGGTGGCGCAGACCCCTGGGTGGGGGTGGGTGCCAAGGGGATCCTCGTGGGGTGGCAGGAGCCCACAGGAGCCCAGGACAGGCTTGGCCTGGTCTCGCCCCACCCCCAAAAGTGGCTGCCAGCCGGTGGGCCCAACAGGGCCCCCTGGCGGTGCCCCAGGGCAGGGCTTCAGAGCTGTCCGGCGGAGAGACTGTGAATGCTCTCCCTGTCGGACAACTCTGGGACAGCCGAGGATGGCTTGGGCCGGGTGTGGAGCATGATTTTGTGCCCCACACCCTGGACAAAATTAGGCTGTCCTGGGAAGGGACGGGACAGTTCTTGACGGTGAGGCGAAAAGAGAGGGGAGGGGCGAAAACAGGGGGGTTCTCTATGCCAAGCATGGGAAGAATGAAAGGTAGTAATCAGCAAGTCCATTTTGAATCCATGTTATAAAGCAACTGTGGGAACAATCTGAAATTGGGCTGACTGCTCATTTCCATAGATATCAGATTATCCTTGCTGTGTTAGAACAGAACCAATAAGTAATAAAATATTTCTTTATGAAACTGTCATTTGCACCGCTTTCCCCCCAAAACCATGAATTTCGAAATATATGCTCAAGAAACTATTAGGATTGCTTCTCAAATTTCACTCTGATTCTTCCTCCAGATGTAGGAGTACTGATTTCTTCTTCTTTTTTTAATTCTTTGTATTTTGTAGTGGATTTTTTAATACAAGAATTGTTATATTCACAGGTGTCAACATGAAAGCAATAGGCAGGTTGTTAATCATAGAATCATAGAATGGTAGAGTTGGAGGGGACCTCCTGGGTCATCGAGTCCAACCCCCTGCTCAAGGCAGGATCTCCTAAACCATCTCAGACAGATGGCCGTCCAGTCTCTGCTTGAAGACCTCCATCGAAGGGGAACCAACCACCTCCCGTGGCAGCCTGTTCCACTGGTTGATCACTCTTACTGTTAGAAATTTTTTCCTAACATCTAAACTAAATCTTTTCCCCTGCAGTTTCACCCCATTGTTTCTAGTCCTTCCTTGAGAGAGTGAGAACAGGGCTGATCCCTCTGCCCTGTGACAACCCTTGAGGTATTTGTAGGCAGCTATCATGTCTCCTCTCAGTCTTCTTTTTGGTAGACTAAACATTCCTAGTTCCTTAAGCCGTTCCTCATAGGACATGGTTTGCAGACCGTTCACCATCTTGGTAGCTCTCCTTTGAACCTGCTCCAGCTTGTCAGCGTCTTTTTTAAACTGGGGTGACAAGAACTGGACACAGTACTCCAGATGAGGTCTGACCAAGGTAGAGTAGAGGGGGATAATAACTTCACGTGATCTGGACTCTATGCTTCTCCTAATACACCCCAGGATTGCGTTTGCCTTTTTTGCAGCTGCCTCGCACTGTTGACTCATGTTCAGTTGATGATCTACCAGGACACCCAAGTCTTTTTCACATGTGCTGCTGCTCAGCCGAATTCCTCCCATTGTATATGTGCTTTTTTCATTTTTCTTGCCCAGGTGCAGAACTTTGCATTTTTCTTTGTTAAATACCATTTTATTAGTTGCAGCCCATTGTTCAAGTTTCTCTAAATCTTTTTGAATCCTCTCTCTCTCTTCTCTGGTGTTTGCAATCCCCCCTAGCTTTGTGTCATCAGCAAATTTTATCAGTTTCCCTTCAACTCCCTCGTCCAGATCGTTTATAAAAACATTAAACATAACTGGGCCCAGGACAGAACCTTGTGGTACTCCACTTGACACTTCCTTCCATTTGATATGTATCAGATACAAATAGATATGAATCTGATATGAACAGATACGTATCTGGTACTTTTCCTCAGCTTAATGAATGTCTGAACTATTCATACAAATGTCCGGAAACATTCCCATTTATTTGAATGTTTTTTGGGTTTTTTTGCTACATGGAAATACAGAGCTTTAAATTTAGCTTATTTGCCAGTTGGAGTTATTGAAAGTTCACACTCCCATTTGTCAATCGTGGTTTGCATCCCTCCCCCTTAAAAAGCACTAAATCATCCTGAAACAAGTGGCAAATTTGCAGAAATTCAGCTACATACCTCATGTAGTTTAAGAAAATGATTCCTTTGGAAGGATTCATCTTTAGGGGAATTGTTGTTGAACTCACAGCCTGGGTGGGTTTATGCTGACCAACGCTATCAGATGGACCATTGGACTGTCAGAAAAATTGACTTCTCTGAACCTAGATAAGAGCTCCAAAGCCACCCATAACAAAACAAAGGAAGGTTATCTCTGCCATTTCATTCTTTCTTTATTCTTCTTGGTTATGATGAATACAGGTTTAAATGTCTTTCTTGCCACAGAATTTGAACAGCTCAATTTCTCCTAAATTAACAGTGCCAATTCAAAAGGGGGGAAATGAGGAAGAGGAAATAACCTACTGAGATCCTTGTTGAGCTTCATGTTTAAGGATTCCATATTGCCTTTTTTATGTTCTCACAAATTTGGGATTTTCAGTATACAAGTTTCATGAGCCACATTATTCTCTAGAGGAAATGCAGCATGCCAGGAAGAGTTATAACTGTGCCTAATCCTAGTCCAGAAAAACATCTTGCTTGATGCATAACAACAAAGTATACAAATTCAAAGCTGGCAGACATTCCTAAACCCAAGCAAATGATAGATTTACCCAAGCTCCAACTGGCTCAGTCCTGGAGACCAACCACTAATGGCTGACCCAAATTAGGCTAGAAAATGGGGGAAGGGAATGAAGAGTCTGGAGGCAGCAGGCAGCAGGAAAAGAGAGCTTTTTAATGTTGCCAGGGGTTTAAATACAGCCAAAGAAGGGGCGTGGGGAAAATGACATTGATGCAACATCTGGAGAGGCGATTGAATGAAGGCTAGGGTCTGGCAGGTCAAAGGTCCTTGTGATGTCACATCCTCTGGTCCAAGGCGGGAGAAATAAGCAACCAGAAGAGAAGGAAACTGTTCTTTTAAAACTTCCATATGGCTGTGGACTCCATTATTGTTACAGGCAGGTGCATGGAGGAATTCAGCACCCTGGATAGCACCGAGCGAGTAATACTAGTCTATGGAAAGGAAAATCCTGGTGCTTTTTATTCTCGGGCTTATTCCACCCTGCGAGAGGCTAGACAATAAGGTGAGGGCTGGAAGGGAGGCCAGGGGAAGAGAGGCTGTGCAGCCTAGTGGTTGCTACACTTGTGTTTTTATCCTATGTATAATCTAAAATGTTCATGGGGAGAGGGATAGACAATCCTACCTGAGAACCATCTCTGTCTCCAAGCCACCAAGTATATGAATGAAGCTTTATTAGCATCAAACCACCTTTATCCTATAAAGTTGGAGAAAGGGCAAAATCTTGCATTTTGGCGTCATCCCTGGTTATTTTTATCCATTAAAAATATACCTGGTAAGAAATGAAAGAAATCTGACCTGATTGCTCTGAGGAGAGCATCTGTACTATTGGTATGTGTTTTTTTCAAACCTCGTATGGAATTCTTAAAATATTAATTTAGGTCAAGCCCCAGTTTTTTGTCATACAGATTCTACTCAGATCCTAGTCTTTAAAGTCAAACCCTTTAATGTTGCTCATAGAGAATTTTATCAAACTCTACCCAAACGTTGGTTGCCTATAAAGAATTTAGAAACAACAGCAAAATCACCAACCGTCTAATTGCCTATATATTCCTGCCTGATTTCTATCTCTGTCTTTGTCCTTTCTTGTTGTCTTGATAGATTCCACGACAAACATTTTATGCTCTTTTTTTTCCTCTCAGAAACAAAATTGTCTGAGGCACAATCTGACCAGTTCTTAAATAGCCTCTGTGTCAGACGGCATTCAGGTGTAGATTAAAAAAGCACCTCTGAGGTGGCTTTAAATATGTTCAAGAATGTTTGCAAGTGGGATTGTTGGCATGCCACTCCTCTCATTAGCATGCTGGCCTAGAAAAGACAAATTAAAATTGGAAAGAGAACACAAAGGACAATTGCTACTAAGGTGCTTTTGAAACAGTTTTAAAATGCTTCTTTGTTTATGTGCAAATGCATTCTCACTCAGCTCTATGGCCCTCCTGACTGATTTCATTTTGATAAAGGTATTACTGCATTTACACTTAAAGAAAGCTTCTCTAAAGTGATTTAAACTGCCTCTAAGCATCATTTATTTATTCTGCAATTTATCAGTTTACCAGTTTAAAGCACATTATAGAATCATAGAATCATAGAGTTGGAAGGGACCTCTAGGGTCATCAAGTCCAACCCCTGCTCAGTACAGGATTTCCTAAACCATCCCAAACAGACATAAGTTTGAAGGACAGTTCACTACTTCCCATGGCAACCTATTCCATTAACTGATTGCCCTCACTTTCAGGAAGTGTTTCCTAATATCTAATCCATATCGACTTCCTTGAAGTTCCATCCCGTTGTGCAAGTGTGAATAGGGACAATCCCTCTCCAGTGTGACAGCCCTTCAGGTACTTGAAGACTATGATCATGTCTCCTCTCAGTCTTCTCTTTTGTAGGCTAAACATTCCTAGATCCTTCAGCCTTTCCTTGTAGGACATGCTTTCCAGACCACTAACCATTTTGGTAGCCCTCCTTTAGATTTGCTCAACTTTGTCAATGTCTTTTTTAAATTGGAGGGCCCGGAACTGAACACAGTGTTCTAGAAGAGGTCTGACCAAGGTAGAGTAAAAAGGAATAATTACTTCTCATGATCTAGATGCTTCCAAGGATAATGTTTGCCCTTTTTGCAGCTGCATCACACTGTTGACTTATGTTCATCCTGTGATCAACCAGTAGAGCCAGATCCTTTTCACTTGTCCTACTACTACTAAGCGTAATTCCTCCAATTCTGTATTCATTTTTACCATTTTTCTTACCAAAATGTAGGACTTTGCATTTGTCTATTAAATATCATCCTGTTAGTTTCAGCCCACTGTTCAAGCTTATCTAGATCTTTTTGAATCCTCTCCTCCTCCCTAGTGTTAGCAACCCTTCCTAGCTTTTCCATTTCCATTCCATTTTTATTTGTATACTGCCTTTCCAAAAGAAAATTTTGCCAAAGACGGTTTACAACAAACAGAAAGAATACAAAGAATACAACAAATCAATACAAGTAAAAAATGAATCTCAATAAATAATCATCACATCAAAGAATACAATAAATCAATACAACAACAAGTAAAAAATCAATCTCGGCAAATAAGACATCAAAATATATATCATAAGCAATGTCCCCTCTCCCCTTTTTAGCTCCCAGGAGGAAGGCATGGCCCAGCTGAATGCAGAGGTGGATTAAGTGTCTGTTTTTCTTCATGCCCATCTCCATTGAGCAAGTATTTGATTCCATGATCTAAGAATGCAAATCCTTCCCAATATCTTCACTGGTATCACCAGTTGTTCATCTCTACAATTCTGTTCCATCTTCTCGCTCCATGACCATCCACTGGGAGAATAGATAGGAAGACAACCTGTGCTTCCAGAACTGCCATACAATTAGGTCCTGGTTTCTGCATTTCTGCAGCAACAGCCTGAAGTTACCTGAATTGTGACCTAACCCTCCCCGTAGTGTAATGTGAAGTTTTGTTGGGTTCCTACAGCTTGCATCAAATTTTCACTGTGCTTCTCAAGAGTAATCCAGACAGAGCTACAATTACAAAATAACAGGATATTGCACTATGATGGTTAATTTTACCAGAATAACAATAATTTGGTAAATTGCATTTATATTCCAGGACCATGATCTCATTTGGCAAATCAGGTACAATTACAAAATAATTATGGGGTTCTGACCTGGTCTGGATGTAGGCTTGGAGAAAAATGATCTGGTTCACAGGTGAGAACATTCACATGCCAGCCTATTCTTCCCTGGGTTTCTGCTGTCATCTGCGTGGATGCAGCCTAAGTGAGACTAATTTATCACCCTAACCCAGTATTATTTACTTGGATCTTAAAAAATAATAATAAAGTGTGCTATGAAGTTCTACTATTTGATTAAGTTTGTAAAGAGTGGTGCTACTACAAGCTAGAAAGCCATTCTTGTGGAATCTTCATAACTAGTTCCTAATCAAACTACAAGGAAGTGTCATGTGCAGGATATTAAATAGCCTTAAAGATAGTGTCACTTTAGACTTTACAGAATGCAGTGATTTCTTACAGAATGCAGTACATTTTCTTCACTATTTACTCACAAAGCTTTTCTATTCTACTCCCCACAACAGACACCCTGTGAGGTAGGTAGGGCCGTGAGAGCTCAGAAGAGAGCTGTGACTAGCCCAAGGTCACCCAACTGGCTTCATGGGGGGGAGGGGGAATCGAACCCGGTATTCCCAGATAAGAGTCCGGCTCCCTAACCACTAGCATCGCAGTTTCAGTTGATTAAATATTAATAAAGCAGAACTTTGTTACTATAGTAAAAAATAGATGTTGCATGGAAACAATTTTTTACCACCCCATTGCTCTTAGTCAGAATACTAGGAAACAGAAGTCAGTTTATGCTTATTTGTGCTGTGTCCACATTTCCCTCACCTTCCCTTATTTCTCATCCATTAAAGATTAATCTGAACCTTTATGGAAGGAGGTAATAGACCTCACTATAGCCCTGAATATATTCTGTACATTATAAGGAAGAGGACAGAGCCCAACAGTAATTAATTTATTTACTTTTTTGTTCTCTTTAACCTATTTCAAGAACAATATCCAATACATTAGTAGTATGCTTGTGTACCACTTTTATTTATTTATTTATTTATTTATTTATTTATTTATTTATTTATTTATTTATTTATTTATTTATTTATTTATTATTTACATTTATATCCCACCACATACCCATATCATGTTTTGAACATACTATCAATTTTTTCTCATTTTTTCATTTTTATCATTTTTTCTCAATCCAAATTTGGATTGAGAATTTGCCACTGTAACCTTTGCTGTACGTTTAAAATTATATGTGCCAGAAAACAAAAATATTTTGACATGTGCTAACGGCAATCCTAAACCAGTTTCCTTGAGATGAGGCAGGATTGTTCCCTAAGGAGTTTCATATTTTAGCCTTAAAATCAATTGCTTTGTGTTCAGCTCCCTCTGTTTATTGCCAAAGGGAGTCCAAGGTCTCTTTCAGGCATCTTTTACAACTTTAAGTTATTCCTGGGTAACCCATCAGCAGGAAATGCTTAAACTTTGAAGAGGTTAAGGAGAGCAAGAAGCAGTGTCCTGGCCTCATTTGGAAAAGCAGGTTGAATATCCGCAAAGGAATATTCTTGGCAAACTTATTTATTTTCTGGCAGCTTTCAAACTGTATGTTTTCTGTGCGCTTTCTCTGCTTCAGGCTTAAACCTTTACTTTATGCTGCTGTGGAACAAGGAGCCAGCAGCAGCTTAGAATTCAATACTTTCTCCCTGAGCCTGGAGGATGTATGTGGTGCAGTATACGGGAACACATTGGTTTCCCCAGTAAAGCTACTGCTGCCCTTAGTTTGTGCATAAAGGTAGATATTTCGAAATTTTATCATATAGTGGCTTTGAGACTATCATGGCCTTTGCAAATATCTTATACAGGAGAAATAACACTAAAATACATGGTAAAAATTGTTTAAATGGTTATAAATATAAATCTGAAAAGTCCAGAAAAGCATACTGCCTCACTTCGCCAACTACCTTTGCTAGAAAAAAGGAAGCCCAGATGGCTGAAGGAAAGCACTAAGCCCGGAAGTTTCACAATATATGAAGTATAAAAAATAAAAAAGGGTGGTGGTTCTGCCTTCCACTTCTTTAGGAACTTACCAGAAATAGTAGGACAAGCACTAGGAAAGGTGGGGAAAACAGCAGCCAAATTTGTGTTGGGGTAGTAATAGACCTCCCATTCAAGAACTTACTGTCTCTGCTCCTTTGCTGTGATTTTTCCATATGTGTGACCCTGTAAGTACAGTCTAGTGCTTTGTGAATACATGTTACACCAGAGACCTTTTCACACTCAGATGGGGTGTTGGAAGCCCCTGCCACAGTGGTGTTGGGGGATTTCAGCATCTATGCTGAGGCTACACTCAGTGGACCAGCTCAGTTCTTCATGGCCTCCATGACAACCGTGGGGCTGTCTCAGTTTGTCTCTGACCCAACTCATTCAGCAGACCACACCCTTGATTTGGTTTTTGCCTCAGAGTAGACTGGTGAGTATCCATTGATAGGAGGGCTGGCTGTCAACCCGTTGTCATGGATGGATTATTTGCTGGTGAGGTTTGGACTTGCAGCGGCAGCTCCCCTCTGTGTGGAAGTGGGACCTATTGAGATGGTCCACCCTCAGAGACTCATGGAATTGAAACAAATTTAATCGAATCGAATCCCGAAAATTGTATTTGTGTACTCTGAGTCACAGAAGTCACTTGGGTTCCCAGTGATAAGAATTTAAGAGCATTCCCCCCAAATCTTTTACTTGTTCTTTCTAGGCAACAGGAAAACCCTATTTCATCTTGTGGTAATTCAGTTTCAGTCTGCTGATCATTATCCATTGTACCACTGCATTAAACTACTGATTCAGGTCATCCACAGCCTCCCATGGCACTTTCTGCTTCTGAACACATCCTTTACCTGCCTACATGCGGACGGGGAAGTGTACTCAGTGCCTCCCAGCCTCCCCCGATTGGCTGCCTTGTAGCCAGGGATGCGGAAGCCAATTGGGTCACTTCCCTGGGGTCCTGCCCACTGCATCAGCCAGGATCAGGCCTATACAAGTGGCGGGACCCCCACCAGCACCCCCAACCCACCCCGCACCTGCGCAAATGGCCAGTTGAGGCCAGGCAGGTGCCCAGCCAATGAGGGGCCACCCCACGAGCATGCCCAGAACGTCCCCAACTTATTCTAGCCAGAATTGAGCCAGCAGCAGCAGGTAAGCCCCATTCACATGCACATACAACCCCAGGGTGGGTTGGGGGGGTGCTGAGTGAGGGTCCCACCACTTGCATAGGCCTGATCCTGGCCAATGCAGGTGGCAGGAACCCAAGGATGGAACCTGACTGGCCTCCCCACCCCGGCTGCAAGGTAGCAAATCAGGGGAGGCCGGGGGAGGGACCCAGCTGTCACAGAGGGAGAGCATGCAAACACTCTCCCTTTGGAACAGCTGGGGACACGCCAAGTGCACAGAGATGCTTTCAGAGCAGTTTTTTCTGCTCTTAAAATGGATCACATGTAGAGCGTGTTGGGACACTTGGGGCGGTCCAGAATGGATCCATCCGCCCCTGATGCGCAAATGCAGCATCCCTACGTGTTCTGTACGTGTTCAAAACCCCATCATAGGAAAAGGCCTCAGGTCAGCTTTGGGTGTACAGATATCATAAGAAGTTTTGACTGCAAAACCTGAATTTGCAATGTACACGGTTTTGATTTATGAATTTGGCTTTATAATTGGCATAATTGGAAAAAGGGAGAGGCTTGGACCATGAAACGTGGAAAAGCCTGAATATAGCAATACTGACTCCATATTAGACCACTATATAATGTGTGCACCAGCCCATGAGTTTGAATCCCCATTAGGGAAAGCAGAACGCCAATTACAGGCTGCAGGCACCTGATGAGCAGCAACTACTGCGAAACCGGCCGTGTCCTGCCTGAGCCAGTGGTGGCCTTGTAATATATGACTCCGTATTATTTGGCTGAAAAGACAAGCCTGAGATTTAAAAGGACATTTTTTTTTCCTCTTATGTTAAAGGCTGTCTGTATGCAAGAGACAAAGTCTGAGTAATCTTTGGAATAATTTTGATTAAGTAAAGGAAGAGAACTGACACCTGAGGCATTTCTGCACTGCAACGCGTTCCAAACGGAACGCGTTCAGGCGGAAAGCTTAAGACAGCTCCGGGCGCTTTCCCCGTTCACACACAGACGCGCCAGAACGCGTGTAAACGCGTTCCGGAGCGTCTGTGTGCGAATGCTCAAAGCGCCGGGAGCTGTCTTAGCCGGCAAATGCCGGCCAGGGGCGCGGAGACAGCCGCGGAGGCAGATCGACAATCAGCTGATTGTCAAACAGCTGATTGTCGAAGCCGCGCCGGCGTCGGAGGCGAGCCCGCAGCTGTTCGGGAGACAGAAGCAGGCGCGAACGCTTCTCCTCCCGAACGCCTGCGGGCGGCTCGTCCGCGTTGGAACGCATGTAGAGCACTTTAAAGTGCTCTACATTTCGAACGCGGAAAAGACAGCTGCGGACACGTCGGAGCGCAAGCCGCGCTCGGGCAATGCGGATGACGTGTCCGCAGCTGTCTTTTTCGCGTTCCGTTCAGCCCCGTGCGAAAACGTCTCTGGAAAGGTTTTCTCTCTTTTTGGGATAACAGATTTTTTAAATAATGAAGGGAAAAACACAAACTGGGACAGAGATTGGTTTGCCTAATTTTAATAATGTGATGAATAAAATGGAATGGATTTTGGAAAAGATCAGGGTAAATTAAGATATATAAGAATTTGGAATTACTAGGCAAACTGTGGAAAGTCTGTTTAAAAAGTTACTAGTACTAAAATGTCAAGATGTTACATTTGACATTAACAAAGATAGATCGGAAAAGTTTACTTATTTGTACATGCCCTGATGGAGTCAAGTTCAAGGGATCAGGCTAAAAGTAAACCAGGAGAAGTGCTAATTAGAAATTTTAATTTAAAGTATACAAAGGCACAGTGGCTTTTGCAAGCAGACAAACACATAGTTTTATAATGATCAGTAAGAACTGAGTTTTTCCTTATTTTCTGAAAGGAGAAACAGAAGCTTAATGGGTTTTTGCTGCCAGAGGTGGGGAGGTCAGTCGGGTCCCTTCCATGGGGTCCTGCCACCTGCATCGGCCAGGATCAGACCGACAGAAGTGGTAGGACCGCCACCTAGCACCCTCCAACCCACCCTGGGGACGCGTGTGCGTGTGAACAGTGCTTACCTTCTGCTGCCGGCTCGATTGTGGGTAGAATAGGCCGGGGATGTTCTGAACATGCTCACGGGGTGGCCCCTCAGTGGCCAGGCCATCTGAGCAGGCACGGGTGTCCAGCCAATGAGGGGCCGGCCCACAAGCATGCTCAGAACATCCCAGGCCAACTCCACCCTGTGACCTCAATGGCCCCAACCCCATGGCCCCACCTTTCCTGTGAACACCCAGCCCTGAAGTCCACCAGCCACCACTGCTTCTGGGTCTAGTATATTGGCCAGCGCGGAATCACCCACATAGTGTTTTTCATCTTGCGTGTCAAACGAGGAAGTTATCTGTAGCCCCTCACCCCAGCTTCATTGAAGAACTAAATCACATCCATTTATGCATGCATCCCCCTTTTTCCACACACAGTCAAAATTCCAGATCTGCAGGATCCCAATCTTTGAGATGGGATCTTTCTGGAGATCGAGATCTTGAAGATGCCTGAAGACCCCATTGTGGACACCTTTAATCAGGCCCTCCTGATTGTACCACCATCTTCAGCAGTGAGGCAGGTGGGCACCCAGGAGAGGCAAACACGTAGGTTGCACCTTCACAAACCCAACACAGATCATCCCTTTCCTTGGCCGCCAGATGACAGTGGGAATGACGGTGGGCACCCCTTGTCTGTGTGTGTGTGTGCGTGCGTGTGTGTGTGTATGATGAGGAACAAAGAGAGGGGGAGGGGGGAGACAACGCATGCACAGACAGGGGGGCTCTGACAGGGATTCCACCTTGTGTGTGTGTAGGAAGGAGGAAGACGAGCCACGAACAGGCAGGCGGGAATTGGATCGTCTTCCCCCTTCCCCCCGTCCCTCCTTATCACACGCACGCACACACGTGCACGCAGACACACAGACAGCCCCCCTGTCTGTGCATGCATGCATGTACTTCACCTTCTCATGCGTTGCTGTAGCCAGTTGCAAGTGGGGGATTCCCACTGTCATGTGGAGGGCAAGGAAAGGGATGATCTGTGTTGTGTTTGTGAAGGTGCAACTTAGGTGTTTGCCTGTAATCTCTGCAGCAGCTAAATCAAGCAGCATGCACAGTAGGAACAGGGGGCGGAGGTAAAACCCTGCGGCCGCGAAGCTCCACCCCAAATAATCCGGGAGCGTCCGCATGATCCCTAGGCAAACGTGTTAACTCCCTATTTCGCATGGAAAACACTTGCGAAGAGGGTTTTTTTGGACACACATTGCCTCATGTGTGCCACCTATGAAGGCTTTTCATGGGGACACTCCCAAGGCGATCTCGTGATCACCTCAGTTTTTTCAACATGGGGATGCCCCCATGACTCACCCCTTGATCTTCTGTTCCTGATTGTGTTATCCAGGACTGAAGCCTGTTCCTGCACTGCACTACACTGCATCGCCTTGCCTTGCTGAAGCCATGCGTTGCCCTACCTAGTTTTGCTAGTTTTCTGTCCCTCCAATAGACAGACAGGTTGATCTAATGCAGCAACGGAGCTTGGCTAACCTCTTACTAATGGCTCAAAAGGAAAGTTTCCCCGCTGCTTCAATCCTTCCTTCCATCACACCATTGCTCCTCAGTGTACTTCACATCATGACAGTGAAAGCCCCTTCTCCTAGCTGGTTGCTAGCTTAGGATCTTATTAGGAAAGATCGTTTTATTTTTTCTTTTATACTTTCTCCCTAAATTCCCGGTGTGTGCTTTAAATTGCTTTTTCATTGATATTTTCCCTTGTGCTCAGCTAAACACTCCTTATTTGGTCAAAACCTTTTGCCTACATCATTGGGATTTCCTTCCTTTTGTAATTTTGTATGCTTTACAGCACTCTGTGCAGCACCCACCTGATTTTGACATTTTTCTTATTTTGCTGCTTTTTCCTAATAAAATTATTCTTTGTTTTGGAAGAAACTGTCTCTGAGACTTATCTTGCTTGCTGGTAACTTTAATGGAAGAACGTGCCATTTGTCATTTTTTAAACCAGGAAGTGCTGAGGGTCTCAGTTTGAGTTAGTGTCTGGACTAGAGGCCTTTTCACACTACACTCGTTCCATTTGGAACGGGTGTAGGATGGGTGGCCTAAGACACTTCAGGACGCTTTCACCATTCACACACAGGAACGCAGTTTACACGCGTTCCGGCGCACCTGTGTGCGAATGCTAAAAGCGTTCGGAAGTAACTTAGCCGGCCCGGGCACCGAAGAGGTAGGTGCGTGTGCATGTCGCTCGCGGGGCCGGGGGGGGGATTATCTCCGGAGTGCAGGCAGCTACTTCTAGAGGGGGGGTGGGGTGGGGGGCTGATTTGCGGAGTGCCCACGCCCCGCAGACGGTCACGATGGGGGCGGGGGGACCTTTGGGTGAGTGGAACAACGCGCTCCGGTCGCCGAAGGGGTTCCTCGCCCCCAGCCAGCCTGGCATCGGCCTCCTGCCACCCCGGAAAGGGGGTACAGGGGGCCGATGCTCCCAGCTCCCCGACTCTGGCAGCCGCAATCGGGCCGCCGGGGCCAGTAAGGACCTACCTCCCCCCCCCCACGGAAGGCTATCACCTTCCTTGCCGGGCTGAGGGAGTGATCGCGCAGCTGCAGCGAGGCTGGTAGATGGCAAGGGGACCCACGATTCGAATCGTGGGTCCCCTCGCTGTCTACCAGCCTCGCCGCAGCTGCGCTATCGCTTCCGCAGCCTGGCAAGGCAGGCAATCAGCCCGACCGCCATCAGCTGCTGGGCCGATTTTTGGCCCATGCTGACGGGGGAGGTGTGCCCACAGCTGTCAAGGAGAGAAGCATGTGCAAATGCTTCTCTCCCTGAACGGGCTGGGACGCTTCGTCCGCGAAGGAACGGATGCAGAGCACTTTAAAGTGCTCTGCATCTGGAACGTGCGGAAGACCGCCCGGGATGTGCCGGGATGCAAACTCGGCCGCGGCAATGCGAATGCTGCGTCTCGGGCTGTCTTCCGCGCGTTTCAAAACCACGTGTGCGAAAAGGCCTTAGGCTAATTTCCCCATTTTAATGGTATCGAGAGAATGTCCCATAACACCCTTTGCTTGTTTTCATTTTACTCTAAGCAAAATGAGAATGAATAAAAGCAAAGAGGTGTGAGTACCCCCCTAGTGGCCACTCAGTGGATAGCACCCCTTGCATTTATGGTAGGTTGCCTATTGAATGTGAATAGACTTCATTTAGGTAAGCTTTGAGCTGCATATTTGGATAAACATGCTTTAAAACTCCAAGATTAACAGGCTATAACCTCAGAATCTGTGGGTTAAAATCCCCACTCCATCATGAAAGCTCATTGGGTACTATTGGGCCAGGCACAGTCGTTAAACTAGATGAGTTGTTGTGAGGGTAAAACAGAGAATGGGGGGCACTCTGTTGGACTCTTTGGGGGACGGACATAATGATAATACCATTAAAATTATAATATTATTAAGTTGATAATCTTGTGAACTGCATTGACTCTCCTTGCAATTTGGTTGGTCCTGAATTAAAGAAAGTGGTAGACTTTTATTTGGATCTCTCTTAGATTAAGTGAATGAGAGTGCAGAGTTTGATTTTTTTTAAAAAAATATTTTGTTGAGGAATGATGCTCTGGGTGAAAAGAAAGGGCTTGACATGTGGAATCCACCTGGTTGTTAACGATCTAACTTTGCTTCTGGACATTTGTGTAGCTTCTTTTTCCATTCTGATAGGTGTTTTAAAAATAAAGTAACAAATACTTAATGATGTTTCTGGAATTCTATTATGCAAGGTGGTTATTGAGACAAATTGTCTAATAAAGGTAATCATATTCATTAATATTTTTTTCCAAAGAATATTTAAATGGTGATGAAGGATTTTTACCATTATTCACCTGAATGTTTTTATTCCTGTTAAGATCCATACAGTGTATAGAGACAGACTCTGGTTTAGTTAATGAATGGTTGTGGGCTAGAATGCCACAGGCTACAATCCGTATTTGACCTTTGAAGCTCACGAAGCAAGTTTAGGCAGTTTATTTTCTCTCAGCCTCACGCATGAGTATTCATGAAAGCATCTGCATTCAGTTCAATAGAATTCAAATCTGATAAATAGCTATGAAAATAGATAAGTGGCCCTTTAAAAAAAAAGTGCTGTATTCTATTCATTTTGTAACTGGTTAAAAGTTAAACTGAGGGAAAACTAGAACAATTAGGTCTATAAGCTTTTTAAAGCAAATTTGGCTGTGCTTCTTGAAGTGTACCATGTGGACTCTTTGCACAGATTGAATAACAATGAACATTTGGGGGATTTACATCTGGAATGTACAGAAATTATTGACCTGGAGGGGTGTCCCACCACCCTCAGCAGTAAAATGGGTGGACACCCAGGAGAGGGCCTTCCCAGTGATGTCCCTCAGGCTATGGAACAGTCTCCCCATTGAGGTCTGTCAAGCTCCTTTGTTGTATATGTTCAGGAAGGCAGTGAAGATGCACCTCTTTGCCCTGGTCTTCAGCTAAATCGGGGCACACTTTCCCTCCGCACTAGCAGACACTGTTGTTTTAATATATGTTATTATTTTAATATATTTGATTTTAAATGTTTTTACCCGCCCTAAGACCTTCGGGCGGGATAGATGGATGGATGATATGCCTGGAAGGCATTTAAAAAAGCATTTAGGAAGAAAGGTTTGGCTGCACCTGCCAATAAGAAGATGAAAGGGGAACTGACCAGGATGGAGAGAAGTTGCTCCTGATGGATGGTTTGAGAAAAAAAAACTACACTAAATACTCCCCTAAAAACATCAACTGCTTTTTAAATGATGAAGAGATTTGGAGTGAGGTTTCATCAATATGCAGATGATACCCAGCTCTATCTCTCTGTGTCATTTGAATTAGGAGAGGCAATTGAAGTGCTTGACAGGTGCCTGGAGGCAGCAATGGGCTGGATGAGGGGCAATCAAATGAAGCTGAATCCAGACAAGACAGAGGTACTATGTGTCACAGGGTCTCGGTTCCATGTGGTAGGGAGACCCCGTGTTGCTGATGTGGTCGTAATGCCCTGGAAGGGACAGATACGTAATATGGGGGTTGTGCTGGACTTGGCGCTGACGCTTGAAGCTCAGATATATGTCGTGGCCAGAAGTGCCTATGCGCAACTACGGCTGGTGTGTCAACTGCATACTTTTCTGGACAGAGATGACTTGGCTACAGTTATCCATGCTCTAGTAACCTCTAGATTGGACTATTGTAATGCGCACTACATGGGGCTGCCCTTGAAGAAGATTCCAAAGTTGCAGCTAGTGCAGAATACAGCCACCAGGTTGCTGAGCAGAACAGCTAGCCAGATGCACATCATGCTGGTTCTAAAAGGGTTGCATTGGCTGCCAATCCACTACTGAGCCCAATTCAAGGTGTTAACTCTGACTTATAAGGCCCTATAATGACTTGGGCCCCAAATATCTAGAGGAACGCCTTATCCCATACCAACCTACCCATGCCCAAAGATCTGGAGGGGAGGCCCTCCCGGTTGGCCCACCACCCTTAGCAGTGAAACAGGTGGGCACCCAGGAGAGGGCCTTCTCAGTAATGGCCACCAGGCTACGGAATAGTCTCCCCCTTGAGCTGTGTCAAGCTCATTCTCTGTACTTGTTCAGGAAGGCAGTAGAGCCACACCTCTTTGCCCTGGCATTGAGCTACATGTGGTTACGTTCCCCCACCCCCACCCCCTGTTGAAGTAGTACTGTTGGAATATACGTCTGCATGTGAAATGTTATTGTAGATATTTCTGTTTTAATATATATTCTTTTGTTTTGATGTGTGGAATTCTTAAACATTGTTACCCACGCTGAGACCTCTGGGTATAGGGCGGGATAGTAATACAAATAATGAATAAATTATAAATATAAATAAATATAAATACATAGATACATACCTATTCTTTTAACTTATTAACTTATCATAACTTATTCTGACTTATTATTTTTTTAAAATAAGGGGGAAAGCCTATTTTTTCCAGGATGGGCCTGACACCCGAGAACCCCTCCACCTTCCAGGCCCCTCAGCTCCCCGTTCCCTGACAGAGCGCCTCCTGGGCTTCCCTAGGCCTCTGGTGTTTAATAATGTCCTCCAAGGCAAAAGCAGCATCTCTTGGCTGAGATACAGGTGCAACCGTTGCTTTGGCCACAGGGTGGCAGCACAGCTAAGCTTCCAGTAGAAGTCTTCCGAAGCACAGGAGGGAGGAGGAACCAATCCCTAGAGCGTCTCCAAAGGCAGGGATATCCTAGAGAGCAATGCCCAGAGAGCATGGAAAATGGATGCCACCATAGATAAAAGAATGGTGGTGGCTAGAGTGAAGAGGAAAGGGACACCATCTTGAAACAAAAGAGTCATTTTGCCTAACCCTTCCTGGTATTTTGGAGAAAGCAGGAGCCAGCACAGCAGCCAAGAGGGCCCTGGGGTCACCTCTTGCTGGGAGGGAACCCAAAAAGGAGAGCCACTGCCTGGGACTGACCTGGGCAGCTTCTTCAACTGCCTTGCTTTGGAGCTACATAAAAATAAGGTGGGAGAGCCTACGCTGCTCTGCCCTCTGGGAATTGTAATATGACCCAACCACAAGGCAGGCTGCAGGAATCCTAGGCGTGTTGCCACCTTGTGGCCATATACAGAACTGCCCAAACACCTCTGGCAAGAGGAGTTATTGCCAACCTGGCATTCATAAAGGAATAGAAAGACTGAGAAACTTCCCCAGCTGGTTTTTCAGGTTTCAATTCATGTGTCAGGAATCTTCTCTCCCTAAAATATGTAATAGGCTCCAGAGAGCTCTAGGCTCAAAGAAGGAGAGAGACAAAAAATTCCTATCTCATTACAGGATTAGCCAAAGCCCCCAGATCTCAGCAAGGGGTTCTTGCAGTTGCCCAGCTGCCTCCCTGCAGAGCTCATAGGCTCTGCCTGGATGTTTCAAAGCCCTCTGCTCCACTTTAAAAGCAGAGTTCCTAAAATCTAACAAGAAGATCCTACAGATGAACAGGGACAGCCCTTTAATTATTTCTCCCTTACCAGGTTTTAAACTTTCTTCTTTAAAAAAGTCTCCCAATGCACCCATGGGTGGGACCGGGGGGGGGGAGGAGATTTCCAAAGAGGTTCCTAGAAAATCCAGGGAACGGATGAACTCCTTGAGACCCCTCAGTGCTGTTCCCAGCAGCCGCAAGTGACTTTCTTGATTTGGGGGCCTCCGACGGGCAGATACTTCCAGGCAGCCACCCTTTTGTCCATCTTGCAGGTACGATCAGAAGGCTTCGGTCTGTTCCTGCAGCTGTGTCCTTCCGATAGTTCATCATCTCTTGGTTGTAGGGGCAGTTGTCAGTTTGACCACAAGGCAGCAGCATGGTGAGCATTCTGGC